>JAQHUG010000048.1:8615215-8715938 GCA_028555095.1 Dicrostonyx torquatus
GAGGGCAGCCTGGTCTCCAGAGCAAGTTCAGGACAGCCATGGCTATGTAGCCAGACCCTGTTTCAAAACTAAGAAGTTTTTGGATGAGCTGTGGAAGCCACATCTGTGGGTCTAAGCAGTAAGTATTTAGAAAGTAGTTAGGAATTATACTGGTAAACAGAATTTTTCCATCACAGAAAAAAGATTGAAAGATTTTAACTTTGCATTTTAAACTCCTTTGAAAACAAAATTCAAAATTTGAATTCAAAAATACCCAGTTGTCAATAGATTTGTTATATTCAGTTATCTTGTTATACATGACTTTCACCAAAATTTCAAAGTTGGGAGACAGTGTTAGCGCCAAAAAGTCTGGTTGTAATGTGACTTTCTCAACACAGTCCGTCTGTGTCAGTTTCCCCTAGGGACGTTTCAACTCATCTTCACAAAAAGTTAATTAAATAAGAAATAAATATAGGAGTTGGTATCTATTAATAATCTACCTCATTCCAGAAGGGATTGAAAATGATTTACTAAACTACCTATAATACAACAAGATTTTATAAGAAGCAAGGAAAAAATAAATAAACTGAGTAGAGGACTCATATTCAAATCTTTAAAGTCCTATCGTGGAGGATTGGCTTACACTTGTGGAGGACTGTCTGACGCTCTCAGAGGATTGAGGACAGGCTTACATTCGTGGAGGACTGACTTACATTCGTGGAGGACTAGCTAACGTTTGTGGAGGACTAGCTAACGTTTGTGGAGGACTAGCTATAAGTTCACCAAGTACAAGTGCACGAGTCTTTGTCATTTCTTACAATTTGTTCTTTATAGTCAGGACAAGGATCACAGTCCCTGCTCTTCAGTGCAGAAACCAAGCTTTATTCAGACCATACCATTATTAAATGCAATGTTATGGCTTAATTTTTAAAAATTCTTTTATTCTAATTCTTTTATTTTATGTGTATGCCCACAGATATGTCTATGTACCCACAGTGGCCAGAAAAAGGCATCAGATGCCCAGAACTGGAGTTACAGACAGCTGTGAACAGCCGTGTGGATGTTAGGAATCCGACGCTGGTCCTTAGGAAGAGCAGGTAGTGGTCTTAACCAGTGAGTCATCTCACCAGCCCCATGATTTGAATTCAGAATGTCGCCACTAGGCAATGTGTTTGAATATCCGTTTCCCAGCTGGTGGATCTTTATGGAGGTGGAATCTGGCTGGCAGAGGTGGGCCACCTGGAATGAGCCTTTGAGAGTTTTAGCCCAGTTATTCTTCTGATTCCAAGACCCATTTTCTTGTCAGTAGCCAGGATGTGAGCCAGGTACTCCGCAAAGCTCCTGCTGCCATGGATGGAGCTGCTCCTGCTACCATACCACTCTTAACTTAACCATGACTGGAACTATGAGCCCAGATCAGCTTCTCTGGGTTGCTTCTGTTAAATCTTCTGTCACAGCAACAAGGAACTGGCCCAGTGGGACGTACCGTTTCCACTTGTTTTCTAAATGCGATGTGGCCTCTTTCTCTCAATCAACCCCCTTGATATTCAGTTTGTGTATCTCTTCTGTCAATAAAACTAACGTCATAAATTTTATAGAATACAACACACTTTCTTGTGCTAGAGTCTTATTTTTTTCATTCTCACTACAATTTCACTGGGAGAAAAAAAATTCTTTTCTTACTTTGATTATCTTGTGACATCACCATGTTCTCTAAATATATATGCAAGAGCCACTCAATAGATCAGTCCACTGACATCACATCATCTCTCAAGAACAATTAAGACTGCCATTGTTAAAGGCCATACTTTCTAGTAGTGCTAGGAGATCTGTAGCTGATGTGGCTTTATTCTACCCCTTGGTTCCTTTAAATTTCACACACACACACACACACACACACACACACGAGTCATAATCTAAAATCAAATAGTATTTTTTTCTATAAACACTTTTATTAATGGCAAATGACCAAAGACCAGTTATTCTACAAATGAACTGACTTCCTTTCTGAAACTGGGGTTCCCAATATCAAAGATTTCTCTGGGGAAAAAAAAAGCGATTTCTTCAGATTTTGTGGTCTTTTGTGGCTGATGTAAGGACCAAGTCTGGCAGGAAACCACTGGATGAACCAGGATCTGGTGACAAGAGCTCCTCATTATGGGGTTCCTGATGACATAATCAGGGAGGAAAAGAATTTAGCAGAAGTCGTAGGGAGGCTGTGCTTTCAGAGTGAGGCATGGTCTAGGGGATAGAGTCGAGGTGGAGGCCACTACCAGGATCTTTCCCAATCTCAGGACCAGTAAAACCCTGTGCTGTCAGGGAGAGTTATACAGTTCCAGGAGAAGGCACTGCTCACATGGACACATGATGCATCATGAGCCTTTGATGTTCTATGACATAAGGTTTTGTCCATGGGGTCTGATTCTGCTTTCCTCTTCTATGCAATGATCATCATAAAGGGCATTAGTCTTAATCTGTTTTCTGTTGCTAGTAGCACTGCAGACTAAGTTATAAAAAAAAAAGAGGTTTATTTTGACCAATACTTCCTGCCAGCAGAATTCCAAGGAAGCAGAGAGCATCACAAGGCAAGAGACAGAGAGTAGGTGTGCCTTGGTGTATGTAGTATGTATATGTGTGCATGCATATGTGTGTAGACTTTTTGGTCTCTCCCTCACCTTAGGAAGCCACAAGGATTCAATCACGGAGGGTCCACCCTAATGACCTTATGTGAGTCTAATCACTTCCAAAAGTCTTCCCTCCAAACACTACAGCCAGGTTAAGTTCCCAACCTCTTAGTGCCACATAGTAGGAATTAAATCTCAACATGAGATTTTAGAGGGGATAAACCACATGGCTGTTTTTGTGTCTTTTGAGACAGTCTATGCTACTTTTCTACTCTGAATGCTTTGGTAAGCCCAACACAGTGACTAGATGTCCAAGTTGCTGGTTATGGAGTACTTTTGTAGAGATGAGTTGAAATTACCTGGCGCTAGTGAGAAGGAAACACGGAACATGCAACAAACCTGCTTAGGAGTTTATTAAATGGTGCGTGTACAGACCTGGGGAAGTCAGTGCACGGAGAAAGAGAGAGGTCGTGCATTCAGCTCTTAAAAGCTGCATAGCCCATGCACACAGGGGTTGACGCGGCTACGTCATAAGCAGAAGACAGGGTTCATACATGTGAGCAAGGGCTTAGCTGAGGCATATGTGGATGATGCAACCACGCATGCTCGTGGGTCGCGCGGGGACGCCGGGGGCCGTTAGGCACTGCTGCCTGAGGGTTTGTCCACACATGCATGGCCCTAGAACTCAGAAGTGTCAGCCAATTGTGGCTGAAATCATAACACAGTGCTTCACCCTTGCTAATTGTGCTGTTTGTGAACATGTCTGTTGATTTCCTCAGACCCGGAGCTCCTGGAGGTAGCAACAGGGTCTTTGTTAATTCTCAGTCATTATTTTACAGTTCCAGTGGCTGGCGGGCCAGTAGAGTCAAACCACCTGCAAGACTGAAGGAAGCGTTTACCAGATGTCTAGAAAGCTCCAGCTATCAATTGTTTCTTTTAATGGATGCTAAGCATGGGGCTTAAGAAATACTGCCACATTTAAAGCCATTTACTTGGGTTCAGAGCATTGCTTTTCTCAAACGTTCACCTACATTAGCAAAATGACCTATCAATTTATTTCCAAGGAACAAGTACAGACTTCTCTTCCTTTAATAATGGTCTGCCAAGAAATATTATTATATCTTTGGCTATAGCAAATATAAACATCACTCAAAACCCTTTTTCAAAGTACTGAAGCCTACATGTGAGGAGAAACATCCCCTAACGGGTAGGACAATGGGATTTGGAACTTACTGGGCTGGGAGAGAGAGGGGAGGTGAGGCTCTTTGCGGATTTTGTTGATTTCCAATTCCTTAAATGTATTCCACTACTTGGAGGATTAAAAGGTTTACTGGGGAGAGTGTCAGTTGTCAAATGACTGAGGAGAGATTCGATAATCCTGTGAAAGAGCGTTCTCCAAGTGCAATGTCGAAAGACTTGTTGTCTCGAAAGTAATTTTGCTCTTTGTTATACTCACTTGGATCTTTGATAACAATACAGCTGGCTAAGAAGAAATGGCAGGCTTGGGGAGCTTAATTTTCACAGTTTGCATGACCCTTTCTCTCTCTCTTTCCCTCTCTCTCTCTCTTTCCCTCTCTCTGTCTCTATCTCTCTGTCTTTCTCTCTCTTTGTCTCTCTGTCTCTCTCTCTTTCTCTCTCTGTCCCTCTGTCTCTCTCTGTTCCTCTCTCTGTCTCTATCTCTCTCTCTTTCTCTCTCTCTCTGTGTCTTTCTCTGTTCTTCTCTCTGTCTCTATCTCTCTCTCTTTCCCTGCCTCTGTGTCTGCCTCTCTGTCTCTCTCCCTATCTCTGTCTCTATCTGTGTGTGTGTGTGTGTGTGTGTATGTCTCATTGCATTTCTTATTTTTTGCTTCTGGCACTGGGACCTCCAGTTGTTAGCTGCACCCACATTAAAGATTGTTATCTTGGAATACTGAACCCTATATTATACTTGTTATCTTGGAATACTGAACCCTATCCTGATGGCTTCCATTGTTCTCTGGGCTGCTTTATCTGACTCTCACGTAGGCTCTCTAGCCTCTCCGTCTCTCTTTTCACGGTAACACGGGTGAGCTGATTTGGGTCTCTCTAAGTATTCATTTGTCAAGTGCTAACTCCCAGCTCTCTAGAATATGACTGGATTGGGAGTAGGGCCTTTAGAGGGGCAATTAAATTAAAATGACCTCACCAGGGTGGGTCCTACCTGATTGTGATGTGCTTAGAAGAAGGGGAAATTTAGACAGACTTGAAGAGAGAAGGGAATATGAAGGTTTTGTGAGAAGCTAACCACCTGAAAGCCCAAGGAGGAAGCTTGGCACAAGTTCCTTCCTCCCAGCATGTGGGAATAAACAGTCCTGGAGCACCTGGATCTCCGGCATCCAGTCTTCAGAGTTTAAGAAAGTAAAATGGTGTTATTAAGTTACCCAGACTGTGGTACTTTGCTATGGCAGCCCTAGGAAACTAGAACAATATGGCATTTCTTTTCCTACCCCTGTTACTTTTGACATATCTGTCTTTATACATAAAGTGAGTTTCTTGTAGACAATGCATAGTTGAATTAGATTGTCTATTTGGTGTTATACCTACAAAAGGCGGTATATTCTTACAATTCACACATAAAAAAGCCATTTAACATCTACTGTGTCCATAACATTTTCTGTTCTTTGTGCTTTTTCTTTATTTCTCTACACTCCTCCCTTCTGTCTTTTCTGACACATCAATTATCCTCTTTTTAAATGTTTTTGTGGTTTCCCTAGAGTATAACATATGTACATATACACACACATAATATGTGTGTGTAAATATATATTGCAATTAATCTAACTCCACTTCTAAATAACATATTACCATAGCAAGGATACATTTTTTTCTTTTTACCCTTTTTATTCTTTTTATTTTTAAAAATTTTATATGTATGGGTGTTTGCCTGTGTGTTTATTTGTGTATCACATGCGTATCTGGGGCCCATGGAGGCCAAAAGAGGACCTCAGATCCCCTGGAACTGAGGTTGCAGATGGTTGTGAGCTACCACATGGGTGCTGGGAATTAAACCCAGGTCCTCTGAAAAAGAAACCAGTGCTCTTAACAACTGAGCCGTCTCTTTTCAAAAATACCTTCTAATTGAGTATTCCTCCTCACCCTTGAAATACTGCATGTTTTATGTATTATGTTATATGCTTCTCCAAAGACTATAATTGTACAATCATTGTTACCATTATTACTTGGAGCACAAAACTGAAAGATTAAAAAGATTTTCAGGGACAACAAGACATACTGATTGATGTATTACAGGGCAGACAGTAGTTGTCCAAGGACGATCACATTTTAAGGTAGTTAGCTGAAAGAAGGAGCCATATTTAGAAACTTTAGGAATACTGGCAAAGAAATAGCCTAGGACTTATGAGTAGGATCTAGACATAAAGAGAGGGAGCTACAATGGTAGAATATTCCAGGAAGAAGGTATAATCTAAATTGCAGAAAGGACTGATATACAGAATGTTGCAATGAGCGCAGGCTGGGTGCCTTGTTCTGTCCTGCCTGGCTCCTGGCCGCGGGCTAGCTTACACCCGAAATAACCACACGGAAATTGTATTAATTAAATCACTGCCTGGTCATTAGTTCTAGCCTTTCCTTGGCTAACTCTCACATATTATTTTAACCCATATCTAGTAATTTGTGTATCACCACGGGGTGGTGGCTTACCAGGAAAGATCCTAAGCTAAGTCCATCTCAGGCCAGAGAAACATGGCGTCCTCCACACTTCCCTTCTTTCCAGCATTCCGTCCTGTCTACTCCACCCACCTAAGGGCTGCCCTATCAAAAGGCCAAGGCAGTCTCTTTATTTAACCAATGAAAGCAACAGAAATACAAAAGCATCTCCTACACCAATAGAAAACATTGAGAATTTAAATTTCCATAGAATTGAATGCAATGAACATAAAACTAGAAGGTAAATAAAGTCTTTGAGGGATTTCTCTTCATTTATATGCATCTTTCATGTAACATTAGTTGACCACAAAATAACTAAGATACCACAGTACTCAAGAAGCATTAGAATTGTCTAATTAAACTATTATCACTTTAATAAGAAGCATTTTGTGCTGGGTGGTGGTGGTGCACGCCTTTAATCCTAGCGCTCAAGAAGCAGAGGCCCAAACTGTGAGTCTGAAGCAAGCTAGCCTGGAATACAAAGTGAATTCCAGGACAGCCAGAACTGTTACACAGAGAAGCCCTGTCTTAAAACAACAAAAACGAGAAGATGCATGTTTGTTATGTTATAATGGGAACTGGGATGATAAAGTTTGCTTTATTCAGTGACATTAATTCTGACAGTATCAAACTCAAAATTACCCTAGAAAGATATTGAAATTGCCCATAAAATTCATGCAGTGTGGTTTGTATGCATACTACCTTATGTGAAAATTCTTAGACACCTATATTTTGAGGACAGCTAATCTGGGTAAACTAACGTCTGAAAAGCAGCTGAGGTGAGAGGTTTTAGAGGAAGACCTGAGGCTAAAATATTCTGCATGCAACATGGCGATAAAATGCTTGCATGGTATCTTAGGGCTCTGTTGCTGTGAAGAGACACCATGACCATGGCAACTCTTATAAAGGAAAACCCTTAATTGGGTCTGGCTTATAGTTTCAGATTAATCCATTATCATCATGGCAAGAAGCATGGTAGCATGCAGGCAAACATGGTGGTAGAGAAGGAGCAGAGAGTTCTACATCTTGATCCACAGGCAGCAGAAGGTGACTGTGTGCCACACTGGCCAGATTTGAGCTTATAAGACCTCAAAGTCCACTCCTGCAATGACATACTTCCTCCAACAAGGCCACACCTCCAATAGTGCCACTTCCTATGGGTCAAGCATTCGAACACATGAGCCTATGGGGGCCATACCTACTCAAACCACCACATGTGATGAATAGGACACGAACAAAAAAAATCTGTGTGTTCCTATATACCTACAGTGTGTACTACTGGCAATGTAATTTTAAAAAAATGGTGTATGGAGATGCCTATGTCTGTGTGTCTGTCTGGTGGCAAGAGACAGCATCAGAGAACAAAAAAGCTAATCAGTGGAAACATCCAGTTCAGGGGGCGATAGAAATACCAGAATTGTGCATCTGCAATAGTTAGGAGTGTGTTGATTGAGAGTTGTTAGAATTTCCCCTGAGGTTGTTAGAACAGTTAAAGGAAAGGGAACCCTGCAGAAGAGAAGGCAAAGAAAGTATAAGAGTCAGAGGGGATGGGGTATACCAGGTGAACAAAGCCTCCTAAATCAACCAAGCAAAGCTCATTTGAACTTAGAGACTGACGCAGCAGTACAGGGCCTACGTGGGTCTGTACCAGGTCCTCTGTGTATACATTACAGCTCTCAGTTTAGAGTTTTTATGGGATTCCTGAACATGTGAATGAATGGGTCTCTGATTCTTGTGACTTCTCTTGGGGCCCTTTTTCTTCTTTTGGATTGCCTTGTGCAACCTCAAAGTGATGAGTTTTATTTTTATCTTATATTTTATCCAAAAATAAAATTAAATATTTTCTCTCTAAAAAAAAAAGATACTGCCTGTCTTAGTTAGGGCTACTATTACTGTGATGAAGCACCACAATCAAAAGCAACTTAGGGAGGAAAGTTTTTTTTTTCATTCACACTTCCATATAACAGTTCATCATCAAAGGAAGTAGGGCAGGAACTCAAGCAAGGCAGGAACCTGGAAGCAGGAATTAATGCAGAGGCCATGGAGGAGAACTGCTTACTGGCTTGCTCCTCATGGCTTGTTCAGCCTGCTTTCTTATAGAACCCAGGGCCACCAGCCCAGGGATGGTATCACCCACAATGGTCTGAGCCCTCCCCCACCAACCATTATTTTCTTAGTTAATTTTCTTAAATGCCCTATAGTCTTGATTACAGCCAGGTCTTATGGAGGCATCTTCTCATCTGAGGTTCCCTCCCCACCCAGGATATGTTTTATTTTTCTAGTTTGAGTCAGGCATTCTTCCTGATCAGGTGCCTAAGTTCATGTTCATATAAAGTGCTCACCATAGGTCTGTAAGTTTTAGCATTTAGATCTGGAGGGGTAGAGCATTTCCCAGGGAAGGAGTGGTTTGGAAAGATAGCCAATTATATACAAATTATTGTGGCAAATTAGCCTTCCCACTGGCTATACATGAAAAGAATCATGCTACCAGACAGTAATTTCTTTTTAGTTCCTTTCCAAAAATGTATACTACTTTCTGTTTTGTTTCGTTTGAATCTCCTGTGTTCAGTTAGGAACTCAGGAAAACTTTGTCTTGTAGCAGTAGAGTTGTCCCTAATAACTTCACGGTTTAGGGCGAGAGCACAAAAAGGGGCATATGGCTTGTGTGTACATATTGAAAGATTATACCTGCTAGCCAAACTGTTAGATTAAGTGGCTTTATCTTTCTACATGACACACCTAAGTTAGAGCAAACATCATACAACCACCAAGAAGGCCAAAGTCAATCCTTGGGTGTCATGGCTCCCTATTGCACTGGAGGCTTCCTTTTCAGAACTCAACTCCAATTATCTTTAATTCAAAAGGTCTTGTTTAACTGATTCTTGGTGTGTATGACAGCATAGGGTCTCAGTGAACCTGGAACTCACCAATGCAGCCCGACCAGCTGACCAGCCAGCTCATGGCTCCTCCTGTCTGTCTCTGAAGTGTTAGGATTACAAACACATGCCACAGAGCTTGGCGTTTAGCGGGTCCTATGTGCCTGAACGCAGGTCTTCAATATTGCACAGCAGGTTTTGTTTTTTTCCCAGTTAAACCCTGTACTAGCTTTCTTGTTTAACTGACTCCGACAATTAAAAAAAAAGTTTACTGTGGTATTGTTTAATGTCTTTATTTTTTTCTCCTTAGGATGAAAATTTGACTGATACCCCATTTTTTGAACTAGCACCCAGTATATCCCCAAAGAAAATCTTAATCTCTTAGTAAGTCATATATTTTATTTTAGAAATTGCTTTCAATACTTTCTTAAACCCCTAATCTGAGGGCCAAAATTCTCTCTCCACTTCCATTCTACCTGCAGACCTTAAGAACAGAGTTTGCCTGGGCAGTGGTGGCCCATGCCTTTAATCCCAGCACTCGGGAAGCATAGGCAGGCAGATCTCTGTGAGTTTGAGGCCAGCCTGATCTACAAGAGCTAGTTCCAGGAGAGGCTCAAAGCTACAGAGAAACCCTGTCACAAAAAAAAAAAAAAACCAGAACTGAGTTTGCTTAGAGTTGATATGAACATCCTTAAGACTGTTGAAAACTACATCATGAAGGGATCCATTCTAAGCAACGATCTGATTTTATATATATATATATGTATACACACACACCCACACACACACACACCATTGGCTGACTGGGTCCGAAGGAATGAGCACTCAGAGAGGAGGGCCAGTAACCTGCACACACTTTAAAGCTTGTTCTTGCAGCACTTGGTCCAACTGGAACAACTTGAGAAGAAAATTAGGAAAATTAGCTGGGAGTACTGCTTTGTCACAAACAGGCTGAACTGGAATGAGTCACTTCAAATTTCTGCTGAGCCTCAAAGCCACCAACTATCATTTTAATAAAGACAGACGCCCAAAACACTGCAGCACGCTCTGAACAAAACCATAATTCGTTTCTGCTTCTATCTGTGCCCTTGGCCATTAAGACCCCTACCCACCCTCCACTCAGGAGCTTTGGAGGGAGGGGCCAAGGGGAATGGCACACCTCTCTGAGCTTCAGTTTCCACACACCTAAAGAGTTAAGGACACGTGGTCGTCCAGGTCAACAAAATTCAGCGAGCACAAGAAAATGTGCAGGAAAACTGTGACATGCAGGGGGTTATTCAAATGTAAATCGTCTTGGACACAGGACACAAGACGACCTCCAAAGCACGCTTGGAACCATTCCTCCAGGGGCTGGGACCGTCCATCCTGCCTCCCCTCCCACTGGGACGAGAAGGGGCGGGACCACCCGACTCCGCCCCCGGACACGCCCCGCCCTTCTCGCGCCTGCGCAGTGAGTGTCGACGGCCTCGAGCGCCTAGGCGGGAGGTAAGGGGCTGACGGGCGGCGTCCTCGGGGGCGCTGGGCTGCGATGTGGCACCACGGGCCGGGGTGTGGACGCCGGTGAGAGGCGCCAGGCAGCAGGCCCGCTTCGGGTTGGTGCGAGCGCCGGGCTGCGTTTAGAAGTGACCGAGCCTCCCAGGTTTCAGTTTTGGAGCAGCTGTCCCAGCGGGCGCGGGGAGGACGGGACCCCGCGGTGCCAAGGCCTCCGGGGTCGCTGTGGAGAGATGTTCCCAGCCCTGGGTCATCGGGTCGCCCGTCCAGCCGCTCCGCTGGGGGCGTCGGTGTGGCCCGGGTACGCCCTGGTGACGCCAAGGGGGGACGACGCGACGCCGGTGCCCGGGCAGGACGCCGAGAGGCCGCAACTGCGGGGTCCGGGCCTGCACCCGAAAGTCAACACCCTATGCACCACCCACAAGCCCACTGGGATGCGTTACTTTGAGGGGTGTTGTTGTTGACTATTTGGGACACTATCTAGGAAAGGGGCTTTTTCGCTTATAAATAACTCTGGGGTAATTTACTTCACATTTGAGTACGTTTTCTTCTTCGGGACACTGAATATAAAGGTACCCATCTCATCTTAGTTGCGAGTTCCAGGAGATGAAGTTTGTAAAGCACCTGACACCTCTCACTGCAAATGTGTGTGCTAGGAAAACGATTACAGTCCTGGCTTCTAAATGTTCTTTCGTTCCCGAAACAGCAATTCTCGTACATACACAAACACAAGAACTGTGGAGTAATTTACAATTATTGATAGTTCACACAAGTAGCTGGGTGGTGGTGACCACGAGTTTTTTTTGTTTTTGTTTTTGTTTTTCTGGTTTTTCGAGATAGGGTTTCTCTGTGGCTTTGGAGCCTGCGCTGGAGCTAGCTCTTGTAGACCAGGCTGGTCTCTAACTCCCAGAGATCCACCTGCCTCTGCCTCCCGAGTGCTGGGATTAAAGGCGTGCGCCACCACCGCCCAGCCGTGACCACGAGTTTAATCCCAGCAAAGGCAGGGCGATCTCTGGGAGTTCAAGGCCAGCCTGGTCTACAGAGCAAGTTCCAGGACAGCCAGGGATACACGGAGAAACCCCGACTCGAAAAACTAAACAAAACACAGATCGCAGAAGTAATACAGAAAACTACAGCTTTCCTTGTGTCAGCATTTTACATGCCATACAGAGTATAGTCACTGAGAGCAAGAGATTAATATTAGAGTTAACTGGGTCTCTTGTGAGTCCACTCTCTTTATTAGAGTACCTTCTGTGTTCAGTGTGACCTAAGACCCAACCTCACTCTTCATCCACACATCACCATTTCCAGTCTGCTACGTCTGGTGACTTCTATGCGTTTAAAGAGCCAGGAGTGTTGGTAGTGCCTTTCAAGTAGGAATTTGGCTTTTTGTTGTGATTAGATTGTTTTGAATTTTTAAGAAAACCACCAGGCATAAGTGCTCTTTTCAGTCTATGCCACCATGGAGCCTCCACGTGGGATCTGCTGCCTGTGGTGCCAACCTTGATCACTTAATTAAACTTGGTGTCTGGGGGATTCTCCACAGCAATTACCACTCCAGGAATTCTCCAAGTACTATTACTTTGGTGCTGTGGTCCCCTCAGTTACCCTCCTTCTTTTTCTGGAATTCTTGTCTGAAAAGGAGCTGTACGTTCTTCCTGTTTCTTTTTCTGTGTTCAACTCTTTGTGTCAATATAAACTCCTACGATTGCTGGGTGGTAGTGGTGCACACCTTTAACCCCAGCACTTGGCAGGCTACAGAGCTGAGTTCCAGAGCAGCCAGAGGAAACCCTGTCTTAGAAAAACCAAAACAAAACCACATAGGTTTTTTGTTATTATGCACTTAATGTATCAGATTGTTCTCACTTTGAGCATTGGGAGGTTTTATTGTACTTGTTTTCTGTACCCCTGTGTTTTGCCTGCCCCAGTCCTGGAATCAGCCCCTTCTCCAAGGACTCCTGGTTTCCTTGTCTCTGATCCTGTCTTTCAGAATGGTATTAGATCCCAACCCCTGTGGTCTGGGTGTGCTTATGGCTACTAGGGTGTCATTGCTTTCAGAGTCTTACAAAGGATCCCAGTATAAGCATATATACACACCCATGTATGCAAGATCAATGTTTATTTATGTATTTATTTGTGAATAGTTAAAAAAATGAAAGAACAGAGCAGTATCTGTCTTTTCACACCACCAGGTTCATCTGGTATTGGCTCCTGCTTGTTGTCTAACAGTGAGAACTGACTCATTTTCTGGGAAATGTTTCCTTATTTGTTCAGTCCTGGTATGGGCAGACAGTAATCCCAGGATAGCTACAATATACTACTGAGAGATGTAGTTGGAATTTTCCTTGGGCTGCCAACCAGCTCCTAGATAAAGACATGGAGGCATATTAATTGTGAATGTTCAGTCTTAGCCTAGTCCCACCAGCTCTTTTAACTTAGTTTAACCAGTTCCTATTCATCTATGTTTGCCTTGGGGCTTTTTTATCTTTCTTTCATTCTGTATGTCCTACTTTCCTGCTTCCTTCATGTCTGTCTCTCTGGCCCCTGGTGGTCTCTTTTTCTTTCTTCCCCCAGCCTAAATTTCTCCTCCTACTTATTCTCCCTACCCAGAAGTCCTGCCTATACCTCCTCCTCTGCCTATGCCTCCTCCTTTGCTATTGGCCATTTAGCTTTTTTACTAAACCACTTAGGTGCCTTAGGTAGGCACGGCAAAATAGCAACACATCTTTATATAATCAAATGCAACACATCTTTCCATGGTTAAACAAATATTCTGCAACAGAGAGAAGCACACAGTACAACTGTTTTAGTATTTAGCCTTTCAAGGTTCAGCAAAACGATCATATTCTAGGCTTTGATTGCTTTTTCTCCCCGCTTAGTTCTATAGTAATTCAATCTTATTTTGATATCTTATTTTTCATTTTATATTTCTCCCACATCTTGGTATTTTTTAAATTTTTATGCAGTACCATTTCCTCTTTAATGCATACAGCCCCGTGGGTTTTGACAAGTGCAAATAGCTGTATATCACCTCACCATGACAGAATAAATTCTATCACAAATATTTTATACTTTTTAAACTATTAAAATAATATAACAACTTCATAGACGTTTGGGAACGTAGGCATTTTGTTTATTTTTGGACACTTTACAGGTGTGAGATCTTTTATATTTTTTTAGTTTAGTGTTTTAATCGTAACATGTACCAACTTTATGAGTAAAAAGGTAAAAAGTGCTGGAAAGTACTTTCAGTCAGTATTTAAACACTCTTCCACACACATTCTGACACTTAATGTTAACTATTCCATGGTGTGGTGCCATGCTAGACAGTGTTTGTTACAGTAACATTGTGCCTGCAAACACTGGAATGCTATGCTCTCAGATATGATATCTAACTATATATTATAACTTTGTAAAAATAGAAAATGATAGAGGAAAATATTTTAAATGTTTTGTTAAAAGGAGATTGAACTAGGAAAGTGTCTTGAGACACCACTTCCCCCACTAATCGTACCTAATTGGTTAGAATATGTAGAAGTGCTTCTGGTGGAATGTAAATTGGAAGAACCTTTTATGGCACGTTTGGCAATGTGTATATTTTTAAAACTTAAAGTGTGTCTGCTTAATATTTCTATTTTTAGCTATCTACATTAAGTAATCATGGGTGGTATGATTACTGTATGAGGAAAGTAATCACAATTTGTTTATAATTGTAGAAAATTGGGATCAAGCCGGGCGGTGGTGGCGCACGCCTTTAATCCCAGCACTCGGGAGGCAGAGGCAGGCGGATCTCTGTGAGTTTGAGACCAGCCTGGTCTACAAGAGCTAGTTCCAGTGCAGGCTCCAAAGCCACAGAGAAACCCTGTCTCTAAAAACAAAAAAAAAAAAAAACAAAACAAAACAAAAAAAAACCAAAAAAAAAGAAAATTGGGATCAACTTAAATAGCATACAGTGGATGATTAGATTATGCCACATTCACATTGTAATCCTATGCTACTAAAAGTACATAATAAAATATTTACATTTTAACATTTTCCCATATCCTTGATCATGTTATTCAAAATAAATTCAGCATTCAGTCCAGTAATAGGGTCTTATGTTCATTCTGTCCTTTTATTTTCTTTATTGTTAATTTTTATAATCCTTCGTAGTGTTTGAAGGGCAGAAGGGTGAATTCAATGAATGTTTATTGACCACATTACCTACAAGATACCTTAACAGACTCTAGGGTTCCTGAAGTGCACCAAGAAGAAATGTTTGTGAACATACATGAGAGCAAGCACGTATGCACATGAGAGTGTGTGCGTGCACACACACGCGTGCGTGCACACACACACAGAGTTTCTTTCTCTCTGTCTCTCTCCTTCCCTACCTTCCTCCCTCCCTCTCCTTTTAGTAGTTTCTTTTAATGAGGAGTTTGTTAAACTGAAAATAATTATTTTGATTCACCATAAATGATAATTTGCCTGGGTATGTACCAGCAGCTCCCTAGTACTTTGAAGACATTCCTATCTTTGATATATTGCTTTGATGAAAAGTTGGCTGCTTTTGTTGTTTTCATTTATCTGTTATCTCTGGTTTGCTTTTTAAGATTTTTTTCTTTGTCCTTGATGCTCTGCAGTTTCCTATCATGTGCTTAGGTGAGCTTGTTTTTATTTATACTAGCTGGGCTATGTGCTTTTTCAACTTGAGATCTTCTGCCTTAATTCTCAGAATATTTTCTGTGTATGTTTTATGTTGGTTGTTTACTGTATTCTTTTCTGTTGGTTACTGAGCTTGTGAGTTTATGTCCTTTGTCTCCTCATATTCTTCATCCTCTGAGTTCTGAGAGAGTCAGTTCAGTAGTCCTCTCCCCAGCTGTGCATGGCTTCTTGTTTACCTCTTCACTCTTTTGTAACGTACTCCTTTTCACAGAGAAACCCTATTCTTTTATGTCCTTTTGGAAAGTCTATTTCTTCATTCATGTTTCTGTCTGTTTAGGAACAGACTTGACAGTAATTCTCTTTTTGGTCACTTTCTCAGCTCTAGGCCCTTTGTTATTTTTTGTTTGTTGGTTGGTTTTTTTCTTGAGTTGATTTCTTCTCACACTGTACTTATGTCTCTAGTTCCAGTCTGCCCCGGGATTCTGTTTTAACACTGTTTGCGGTACCTGAACATTTATTTTCCTTGGGAGCTTGTATTAAACATAAGAACCAAGTTCTTAGTCAAGGATAGTGGAAGGTGTTTTTATAGCTGTTGCTTCAAGATTTTCAACTGTGGAAGAAAGGAGAAAAACAGAACGCGGTTAAAGCAGTTCTTAGTGTTGGGGGCATTAGATCTCTTTGAGAATCTGGAAACGATGACTCTTAAAGGTTCAGGGTCTCACAGAACCAGTACGTGCATGTGTATCTCTGAGGACTGGATTGAGAAGCCATAACCCAACAGGAGTATATGTTCTACTTTGTTATTCTTGCTTGGGCTATGGGCTAAAGAGGTGGCACCAAGGCATGATAAACTTTGGTGGTGTTCAAGCTTAGCTAAATAGGGGAGCACATCATGTATGTAAAATCTTTACAAGCCCAAATTTATAAAATTGATGTAAGTAAAATTTGTCTAGTTAAGCCAGTGTAGGGTTCTGGAGCATGCTTACTTCCAGCTATTACCTCTCCGTTCCTGTCCCCAAAAGCATATGCTGGAACTTATTACATTGCTATAGAATCCTGATAAAACAGGAAGAAAATCTCCATATGTCTGCAAGAATCCGGTTCTTTAAAAAAAAATTCAAGTACATTTATTTATGTGTTTGTCATTCACGTGCTGCGGTTGCATGCGGAAGTCAGAGAGAGTCAGGTCTCTCTCATGTAGGACCTGGGGATCACACTTAGGCTGTGTCTTGGTAGCAAGTACCCTTACCCACTGAGCCATGCCCTGGCCTTATAACTATGCTTCTTATTGGAGTTCTATTGCTGTTCATTTAGTAGACATTGCTAATCACCTTGTTCAATAAGGAGGAGACGAGGGCCTTCAGTGAAAGGAGTTCTGTGTTCTGCAGTGTACTTGAAGTATATAATTACACAACTACATTATTATGACATTGGAAGTAAAGTTTGATATAAGCAGAAATATCAAGTGAACATTTTCCTTGCAGTTTTGCTATTTGGCAATTCTTTTAAAAGATAGCTACTCAGTGTCCAAAGCATATCAGGAAGTCCTCGTTCTTAGTGGTGTTTACATACATACTTCATATTGCAAAAGACCTCAAGAGACAGCCATCATAGTGTAGAGAATAGGTACTTAAGGTTAAAGAGATCATTGATAGTTTTATTCTGTTCATTTTGTATTTTCTTTAAACTTTTTGATTGCCTTTTTATTTACTTAGAGAGTATGTGTATGCAAGCACGTGTGCTCGTGTGGGACACAGGTACTATATTAGTTAGAGAAGTCAGCTCTTTCCCTCTACTCTGTAGGTTCCAGGTATTGAACTCAGATCTTCAGGCTTGGTGGTAAGCTCTTTGACCCACTGAGCCATCTCATGGGCCTGCACTTATTCATATTTTCTGAACATCTAGAGAAGCTTGGGAGGTGGGGAGGATCAGGGTTTCCAGGCCTGCCTAGAGTTACATAGTTCCTGTCCTAGCTGTGCTATGAAAATGAAAGTTTGAAGAGTCCTTTAAAACGACTAGATACTACTTTAATGAAGGGAATATTTTAATATACATCATTTGATAGAAAAAGCCGAACCATTCAAGTTCAATTTTGGGTTTGATATGTATTTAGAGTAAAGAGTGATTGCATATTTGTTGAAATTTTTAAAATTTTTATATGTATGAGTGTTTGCCTGCATGTATGTCTGTATACCATGTGCCAGAGGGGGCAGAAAATGGTGTCAGAACTAAAACTGGAGCTCCAGGTGGTTGTGAGCCATCATGTGTGTGCTGGGAACCAAACTCGGGTCCCCTGGAAGAGCAGCTAGTACTTCTAACCGATGAGCTGTCTCTCCAGCCCTGCATTTGTTTATTTCTAAAATAATGGAACCTGTTGTAAAAGCATTCTTAAATCTTCCTCTTTAGGTGTTTCTGCATGAGAGAAGAGAGCCGCTACAGGTGGACGTGGCTCAACAGGCTTTAGGATGTCCGAAGATGAAGAAAAGGTGAAGTTACGCCGACTTGAGCCAGCTATCCAGAAATTCACTAAAATAGTGATCCCAACAGACCTGGAAAGGTTAAGAAAACACCAGATAAACATTGAGAAGGTGAGCATTTGTTTTCACCCCAGAAGCAGGTACTTGCCTGGATTCTTACTTGCTGTCTCTGGATTTCCGCTGAATATAGAACCTGAGACTTCCAGCCTGCTGATACAGCAGTATTCCCTTCTCAAGCTGGTCTTCATGATCTACAAATGTAATTCTTATATATTTCTTTTATTATGTCAAAGAAGGGAGATAGGAGTAGAATTTGTACCTTCTCTACTCCTACCTCCACATGTAATTAAAAAATTTGCACGTGGAGTTGTAGGTAGTTAGTAATTAAGTTAAACTGTTTGCTAGTGCTCGGGATGTGAAGACGGGAGCTGTGGCTCATGCAGCTGCTTTCATTTTGTTTACCCATGGCAAGTGTTTTGAACTCATGCCTATCAGTGACTCTCTTCTCTTCGTGTAAAGATGTAGATAATTGTGTGATGGGAGGGGATTTCCTTTCTTCACTGCCGAGGTGGGTTGGGGAAGTAGGCAGAAGGTAGATGAGCTGCTCTGAGACCAGCATAGACCCTGCCATGGATAGGCTTGTGTGGGGCTTACAGATACAGCAGCCTCAGGTTTCCCGAGAAGTGAGCCCTAACTTAGAAAGGGGGGTTGTCTTCTGCTTCAAACACTGAGCTGTATATTCCTGTACTTCTCTTTTTTAATTTTAGGATTGGGGTGGACGATGTGGTTATTAAACCTTTCAGTATAAGCTCTATTGATGAAAAATACCAAATGTTTTTCCCTATCAATTTTTCTAGTATTTAAATGCTTTTTAAAAAACACAGAAACTAATTTCTAAGATGTCTGCAATGGAAATTTCTCTGAGGATTATTTTTTAGAATTCAGTATTAATATTTTTTTCATCCCTTAATTCCTTTCTTCTTTACATATAAGGCATAGGTGATAGCTATAGCTTGTAAGGATACAGAAGGAACTGTCTGGTAAACTGTTTATTCTTGGAATGGGAACATATGAAGGGATTCCATGTTTGCTTCATGAGATAGAGAAACATATCAAATCTTCTACCTAGAGTTGAACAATCCAAAGTAAACAGTTCTGTTTCTATATTGTTACAGTGTTACAAAATGTATAAAAGATTTGGTAAGGTCTGTTTCAAAGTCCCGAGCCATATCAGTTTCTCCATTACAAAGATGAATTGATTCTAAAAGGTAGAAACAAGAGGTCTGTGAGCTATTAAAGCCATGTCCTCCTTTATTGTCCTACTTTACCTTTGAGATTTAACACGTCTTTCTTATTTTGTATGAAAATGTCTGCTGGCATTGCCCTTCAATGGTGTGCCATTTTCATTGGTAGGGTGTGCAGCCCTACCAATGTAAAGTGAGAACCCTGCAAAGGTTCTCACCTGCAAGGTGGTGCGAAAGGAATAGGTCCACTACTGATTGAATTAGTTGTACCAGGTGTCATAAGAGAATTATCTTGGAGTCAGTGCTATTGATTCTGCTCTGCTTGGACATGTTTCTTTTAGCATTTTTATGTATTATGAAACCTTCAGACATTCAGATAATTATAATAGACAGATGACAATATCTAAAGCTAAGAAGGCAAACTCAAATATATTTGAACACTTCAGTGTAGGGTTTCTAGTTTAATTATGAAAATACCTCTTTCTCTGTATAGGTTTGACTAGCATATTTTGATAGATAGGCTATGGCATGTAAACATTTAAAAACTGTAGTGCTCACTCTGTACAGGACAGTTAACTAAATTTAGGCTCCAGGTGTCTTACAGTGCCTCACTTTCAAAAGGCATATTCTTCTTGAGGAAAAGGTGTAGAAAGATAAAATATTTATTATTCTGGCCATCAGTCATCCAATACGAATTTAAGAGAAAAAAGCCAGACTGGAGGGAAATTGAAGGCAAGCCTGTAGCAGAGTGATTCTGCAGCAATGAAAACAATGAGAGCAGTGTGCTGTGAACACCTGGGCCGTGCTCCACAGGCCCTTCAGCACACTGTTACACATGATAAGTGTTATTAGCATGTGATCCTGGAAGCCTTAGCTTTCAGCTTTCGCAGCTAATGCATCTTAGGTATAGCACAGTAAATAGCTACAAGATAGCCAACTTGGAACACAATTTTCTTTGTTTTATATTGTTGGGATCTAAGCAGAAACTTACTGTGAGGGATGTACACACAGGATTGAAAACCTCCCAATGCCTTATCAGATAAGGTGAAGTTTGTTTGCCTTAGGTTTGCCTCCATCTCATCTCTCATGGTAATGGAAGTCATCCATTACCTGCAGGCATGCTTCATCCTACCCAGCTTCATTTTCCTCCTAATGATCTTATTAGCCTCTTTCTATTTTGAAGGTGAATTCCTCAGTAAAGAAGGTAGAGGAAGTATGGCCCTGAGTAATTTTACTTTCTTTCTTACATCTGTTAATGACATGCACCCCATCATTTACCTCCTTCAAGCTTTGTTCTTTGTTCAGATCCCAGCTCTGGTACTTCCTGTGAAGTGTGCTGATTGATGTCATCACCTTATATTTAAACACATTATCTTGACACAGCCCTGTGAAGTAGACCTTAACATTTACAGATTTAACATCTTTTTTTTAACCCCAGTCTACCTGTTGGAGTTATTTTATTAGAGGTGATGCTGTAGCAGGGATGAAGTGGGGTTGGGGGAACTAAGAGGGGTAAGTATACTGTACATTATGTACATTATCCATCTGACCTAAGAGAAGGAAAGTGAGCAAAGAAGATGACAGGCTCCACCACCACTCCAAGTCCAGGCTGCTTGAGTACAGCATCCTTTCTTTGCCCTTGTTAGGCTTGGAGTCCAGGCTCCAGATTCTTTAGTTGGCCCCTGCAGAGAGGGTTACCTTCTGTGATCATGGGGCAGGGCAGTGATGTGATAACTGTATGTGGTAACTGCGTGTGGCTTATGTAAGCCTCCCACTGAACCTGCTTTTCTTTGTACCACACTTTTTAACTGGTCACCTGCACCTAGTATTTCTGGATGTCCAGCCTTCCTGGAGGACAGTCGCCTGTGGCCTCCGTGTCTCTCTCCCCTCCAGCCACCTCTACAGGCTCAGACTGTTTGCTCTCTCTGCTCTGCTGTATCTGCTACAGTGTGGGCTTCTGAAGTTTGGCTGGAAGTTTTTGTCTGTTGGTGTCTTCTATTGTTTTCTTATTGCTCTTGTGAATTTTCACCTCTTAACATTCTTTATTGTCCGTTCATGGGATTTTGGAAAAGAACAGAAAATATTTGTATTCAATCTGCCAGGCTTAATGAGAAATGAGATTATTTATTACAGGAAATAAATATTAGCTTTCCTTAAGTATTTATGGGTGTTTAGTATTGGCTGTTTCTTAGGTTTATAGCCTTGAATGATATGCAAAAATAGATTTTCAATTCTCAAGAAGTTTGCAGTTCAGTTAAGGAAACAAGATAGAAATATAATCCAAGAATGATGAGAGGTAGCTTATGAATATGTGTGAAATGAGCAGTATGAACTAGCCAGACAGCTTGCAGCTGAACCAAATGAAAGAAGACTGACTTAGTATTTATGTATTTGTTCATATTTATTTGTTTGTTAATTTGTAATTACAGTATAACCCCCCTCTCCATCCTGTGACTATTGCCTTTACCAAACTCAGGGTATGGTGAATAGTACTGGGTGTGATGAATGTGATAATTCAGGGTTTCTGTTGCTGTGATAAAGATCATGACCAAAAGCAAGCGGGAGGAAAGGGCTTACTTTAGCCTGCACTTGTGGGTCACAGTCCATCACTGAGGAAGTCAGGGCAGGAACTGAAGCAGAGGCCATGGAAGAATGCTGCTTACCAGCTGACTTACCTGCTTTCTTGTGATACCCGGGACCACCAGCCCAGAGGGAGCATCATCCACAATGGGCTGGCTCTCTCACATCAATCACTAATTATGGAAATGTTCTGTAGGCTTGCCTCCAGTCTGATCTTATAATCAAATGAAGGGACTTTTTTTTCATTTGCTATCCCCTCCTGTCAGATGACTCCAGCTGTGTCACATTGACACAAAAACTAGCCAGCACACCAGGGCAAGCTGACAAGTTAGACTAGTTAAGTCAGCAAGCTCCAGGTTCACTTAGTAAATACAGTGGAGAATGACTGAGGTAGACATACAAACCACCACAACAACTGATGTTAATATCCTGCCTCTACACACTCGTACACACATGTTCACACCTCCTGACATGTACAGTCATACAAAGGTTAAGCACATATGCACGACTCACATACAAATATATGGAAAAAAACGTATGCACAAGGTATTTACTCAAAAGTGGAGTATGTAATTAGTGAACTGCCTGTCAGTAATTTCTAATATATTAGATTTAGAACATTCCTGTTGCCCTTCATGTTTGTTCCTGGTTTGTATTTTTAATATTTGGTAGTCAAGGTGAAGCAGTTACTCTTATCTGTACTTTGAAGTAGATATTATCTTCAATATGTAAGTAATCCTCACTTTATGACCCTTAGCCACTGGTCCATCTGCTAATGCTGTGTAGCTTTTCTGTGTAGTTAGTCATGACACCTATGAAGGGAGCTTCCTTTCTGATTTTCCTCCATCTGTCCCCTCTCCGTCCCTTCCTCCGCATCTCTTCCTGTCTTTTTTCCTCCCTCTCTTCATTCCTTCCTTTGTCTTTGTTCTGCACTATAGTGCTAACTGGAATTTCCAGTATCTTACGGACTCCCACTGGTAAGATCGTATTTTCATCTTCTTTCCAGTCTTAGAGAAGAGTCCTTCTCCACTAAGTATGATGTAATCTGTGTGGATTACTTCTTAGCACCTGCCTCATGGTTCAGAATATACATACTTATAGTGTATGTGTGTGTGTGTGTGTGCAGGCACATGTGCCATGTTGGCATGTGAAGGTCAGAGGACAACCTGCAGGAGTTGGTCCTGGAGATGGAACTCAGGTAGTTAGACTTAGCACCCATTTGCTAGACCGTCTTGCTAGCCTAAGAGTTCAGAAATAATTAAAAAGTTGATATTTATCTGTGTATTTACCACTTGTCTATACTCCTCATTGCTTTGTGGAGAATGAGTTCCGTCAGGTGCCATCAGCATTTCTCATAGTGTCTGTGCACTTGTGATGGGGTCGCTGCTGCGTGTGTGTCTACACTTCTTCACTTCCCTGGGTGGTTGTTGTTGAGCTGTGTCTCTTCTCTGTGGCCAACATGTTGTTCCGTTGTCTTCTGACTTGTCTTGTTCATCAGGGACGTCTGTCACTCTTGTCTTTGTCCCTCTGCACTTTAAGCATCTTTTTCTTTCTGCCTGCTTTTTAAAATTTTTTATCTTAGTTTTAAATAGTTAACATCACTCTATTAACAAATACCTAAAATTCTTCATACATATTAAGGATGCATGAGGAAGAGTCCTGTCCATCTTCCAGCTTCTATATCCTCATTCTCTGTATTTCCCTTCCCCAGAGAATCTGTACATAGACAAAACCTTTATTTTTGTTTTTCTTAAAGTAATTTAGTCTGATAGTATTTTGTGTTATTGTTTACTATTAGTTCTAAATTTTAAAAATGTAATATCGAAAGCCTTCAGAAAGATAATTATCATTACAAAAACCACAGTTTTCCCTGCCTCTTATTTTTGAGTAAATGAGTAAGGGCTTTATGGTAACTGGACATGGTCTCGTGATGTAAAACTCAGCACCCACTTTCCCTATTTCTTGTTTTTTTGTTGAATAGTATCAGCGGTGCAGAATTTGGGACAAATTGCATGAAGAACACATCAATGCAGGACGCACTGTTCAGGTAAGGCTGCTGTGTATGGCAAATCTATAAAAAGACAGTCTTGGGAAAATTAGCGTTTATCTAAAATGCACATTTCAAGATGTAGGAGATGAGACAAGTATAAACAAAATCTGTTTCCGTTTCACACACTCCTGAGGCAATGGCAGGATTTTTAGTGCACCCATGTTTGGTTCCATCTCATGAGGTCAGCTGTGGCATCACACTGGCTGGAAAGTGACAGGTTTCAGAATGTTTATGACTTGTGGGTTTTGAGGTAGGGGTGTTGAGCTTACTCCTTCCTAGCTGACCCATTTTTGTGTATTTGTTGCTGTTTTACCAGGAACTGCTGAGTCACCTTTCATGTTACCTAATTTTCCTTCAGGAATGACAAATTAACTTATATTTTCACAATCAATGCATTTTCCTAAAACCTTACAAAATTCACAGTATTTCCCAAAGTTGTATTAATTAATTGGTTGGTTAACATAATGTTACTTACAGTTTTAAACTTTTTTTTTAATTGCTTTGAAGGGCAAAAGTTTTTTAAATATCCCTTGAGCAAACATTTTAACTTTATTTTATGTGCATTGGTGTGAAGGTGTCAGATCCCCCGGAAATGGATCTTCAGACAGTTGTGAGCTGCTATGTGGGTGCCGAGAATTGAACCCGGGTCCTCTAGAAGAGCAGTCAATGCTCTTAACCGCTGAGCCATCTCTCCAGCCCCGAACAAACATTTCTTAATTGTGTGTGTTCTTCATGTAGGTTATGCAGTTGTGCTTGTCAGACACCAGCAGCTATAATTTGAGAGTTACAGAATTTTATCTATGAACTATATTATCCATATTTAGTTGTTTACTTTAAAAAGTAAGTTCTAATTATTTTAAACCAACTTTTAAAATAGTGTTATATTCAGGGTCTGTGAGGTGGTTCATCAGGTAGAGGCACTGGCCACTGAGCCTGAGAGCCAAGGTTCCATCTCCAGGACCTCTGACCTCCACATGTGTGCTCTGGCACTCAGGCACACCCACACTAAATAAGTCCATAATTCTTTAAGAACAGTACAGTAGAGGCAGAATCCTACAGTTCTCTATCTTTAAGACCTGCTTGGAAGAATCCGTTGTGAGGCCTTTTGGCTCCCTCCCCGTGTTTCCTCATTATTACTGACTAGCCCATGTAGCTGTGTGGTTTTGATGCCATCTCTTCTCCCCTGCCGTGTGGGTGGAGCTCTAGCTTTCCACTTTGTTCTCCTGCCTCCTTCTCCTTTATAATTGCATATGTGCAGTCCTTGGTTCAGTTAGTACTCAGCACCTCATTATTTTGATTATAAGGACATTATTTTCTGACAAGTCAAATAATGAAATACAGTCCAGACCTTTACTTTTTTTTGAAGTTAATAACAACCTTATTTTTAATTATCTGGCTTTCTGTCTGTGTATTTTTGAGTTTTGTTAAGATGTTCCACATTAAAAAAAAATTAAAAAATGTTCCACATGTCTTATCATATTGCTGTCAATGATATTTTCATGTGTTTAGATATGTCTGTCCCGTTCTTTATTTTGGAAGTTCTCTCTCTAAGCCCTTCATCGCTCAGTTCCAATGTGGACTCTGTCTGATGCATAGCTGCTGCCCTGAACCTTCCCTGGTATGTGTCTATGCAGGAACTCTGAGTTTTCACGGATATTTAGTTTTCCCCCAGTTTTGTTTCCTCCACTGTTTTGTTGGTAAGCACCCAGAGGTAAAGGGTTCAGTAGCTGTGTGTCTAAAGCCCTCACTGTAGTCTCACCGGGTGTAGAATTCCCTTTGGAACTGACTTTCAAGCATGAATGCTTTCCAGCTCTTTGTGTAATTCTTTCAAAATCTGAATCACCTGATTCCCCAGTCTTTGCAACCGACTTTTTCCTCCTTGGAACCTTTTGTGCTCCTTTTATCCCTAGTACTCTAAACTTTTAATGTGTTTTGTGCTGTATCTTATCATTTCCTTCTCAAAATTAATTTTCATTAGTTCTGCGAAATTTTACTTATTTTTTGCTTCTTTATTTGTATTTTGAGACTGGATCTCACTTGGGCACAGGCTGGCCAGGAACTCACTCTGTAGCCCTGGGTGTCCTAAACTTATGGCAGTCTTCTTGACAGCCCCCAAGTACAGGGGCTGTAGGCATGGACTACCACGCCTAGCCTTAATTTATTCTCATATTCTCTCTCTCCTCTCTCTTGAACATTTGAAGATATTTTGTTGTGGGACCTGAAGAGATGGCTTGATAGGTAAAGTGACCACTGGACAAGTATGATAACCTGAGTTCAGATCCCCAGCACATGTACAAGGTGTAGAAAGTCAGGTGTGGCATGTATCTTAACCTCAGTGAAGACAGGCAGATCCTTGGAACCTCCTGTCTAGCCACTTTACACACTCAGTGAGCTTGATACCCTGTCTCAAAGAATAAGGTAGAGAGGAATAGAGGAAGACACCCAGCAGATGCTGACCTCTGCTCCACACAAAGGGTCACATACTCAAGTTGTACAAATGTGTACACACACTATTTATTGTAAGGGTCAGCAAACTGACTCCCAGGCTGCACCTGGCCTGACAGCTATCTGTTTGTTTGTTGACTTATTTTTACATGTCAAATACAGAGCTGAAGAGTTGCAACAGAGACTATATCGCCAGAGAGTCTAAGTTGCGCACTACCTGGCCCTACAGAAAGGGCTGCCAGTCTCTGTTTCACTGAATGTGGGAACTCAGATTGCATGGTGCAGTGGTTAAAAATGAGCCTGGGAACCTGGGTTCAGTTTCCAGAACCCATATAAAAAGCTAGACACCATAGTACATGTCCATAGTTCCAGCCTTCCTACAGCAAAATGAAAAGCAAAGACAGGCAAGTCCTCTGAAGATTTTAGGCTCACTAGTCGGAATAACTCAGTGTATCAGTGAACAAGAGAGACCTTGCAAAACAGTGAAAGGCAAAAACCAACACCAGAGGTTGTTCTTTACCTCACGCTCAAGCACATTTGACAGACATTGGACAAGCTCATAGGCACAAATGGAAATATAAACATATATTTAAATTAGTATAGCTGCAATATAGTGAAAATTGAGATTGTATGGAATGAATGTAAGATGTCCCTAGAAAAGATTTCAGAAGTGCAAGGAATAGACAGATATTCTATTCAATATAGAATAGAATCTTATTTGATGGAGAAAAGCAGACTGGTTTGAGATTGAGATGGAAATACATCTTGTCTCTATGTTGTACTAGATGGTAACTAGATTACAGGCCTAAGGAAGAGGTGGCACTCGTCTCTTCCCAGTGCATATTATTGTTAATGATATTATTATGACTAGTGTTTCTTACCGTCTTGACTGCTTAATGTTTTACTAACAATCATATGATTTGATTGAGATATTGACTATATCAGAGAATTTGTGGGCTGATTTTTAAAATCATGTTGACATTATTGGCCTCCATCTGGTATAAGAGATTTATGTGTGCTGTTGAAGTAATGAAATCAAATTTGTTAGATTCTGGTGTTTGCTTACTGTATTCATCTCTGCTCTGGACTTAGTGTATAGGCTTGTTCATGGCTAGTTTGTGATTTAAAAAAGATTTTTTTTTTCAGAAACAAGTTATAGGTTTTCCAGGTTTATCTGAATCAGGCTTTATAAAACCCACCTTCTCACTTTGATTTGTCTTTTAAGACAAAGGACTTCTCATGTGATCTAATTTTTCAACCTTTTCTTTTATGTTTTACGCTTTTTATATCATGTACAAGTAATTTTCTCCATACTCATAAATAAGATTTTGTTTCAAACTACTTCATTAATTTTGTTTTTGAGACAAAATGTTATGTAGCTCAGGTTGGCCATAAACCAACTATAGAATTGAGAATGGCCCCAAACTCTTAACTATCCTAGTCTCTGTCTCCTGAGCTCTAGTAATAACGGGTACACACCACTGTACAGGGTACTAATTAATTTGTTCTTAGATACCTGATAGCGTGCGTGCGTGCGTGTGTGTGTGTGTGTGTGTGTGTGTGTGTGTGTTGACTTTCTTTTAATTAGGCTTTCTAAATTTTTGGTTAATGTACAAATATAGTTAGTTTTCAAAATAGCTAGATTTTTATAGCCAATTACTTTTAAAGTCTTATTATTTCTAATGATTTTTTTTGTAATCCCTTTGGATTTTCTTTCTTGGTTCAACTTTTTGAGACTCATTTTTCTTCTCTTATAGAATAACCATACTTTCAGATTCCTATATTATTTCGATTTCTTGAATTTTTTAAAAATCTGACTTACCACTTGAAGAAAGAATTGCTTAAAAATAAGCTTGTTCAGCCTGGTGGTGGTGGCGGCGCACACCTTTACTCCCAGCACTTGAGGTAGCAGAGGCAGGTGGATCTCCGAGTTCGAGGCCAACCTGATCTACAGAGCAAGTTTCAGTATAGTCAGGGCCTCACAGAGAAACCTGACTTGAAAAAGTCAAGAGTTAGAGGGCAGGGGTGAGGGGGCTCACGCCTTTAATCCTAGCACTCAGGAGACAGAGACAGGCAGATCTTTTGTGTTCAAGGCCAGCCTGGTCTACATAGTGAGTTCTAAAACAGGCTCCAAAGCTACAGAGAAACCCTATCTTGAAAAAAAATAAAAACAAAACAAAAAAGGAAGATGCCAAAAGAAAAAAAAAAACAAAAAAGTTTGTTTAAATATATCTTTTTAAAATTGCAACTTAATGCCAGAGAGATGGGCCAGTGAGCAAAAGCATTTGCTATTAAGCCCGATGACCTTAGTGATACTTGTAACCTTCATGGCTGAAGGAGAGAAGCAGCTGCCAGAAGTGGTTGTTCTCTAACTGCATATGCGCACATGCATGCGTGCGTGCGTACACACACACACACACACACACACACACTTAAAAATATAAAAATAATTTAGGCACTATATAAAACACAACAACTCTTGTAAAAAAATTCTTTTTATTTAATTTTTTCCATACAGTATATTTTGACCATATTGCTTCCCTTTCCTCAACTCTTTCCCAGATCTTTCCCACCTCTCTACCAACTAGATTCTATATTTTCTCTCTCAAAAAATTTCAGTAAGAGAAAAACCAAGAAAATGAAACTAAAAGGACATACACACAAAAAGTCAATTTTGTGTTAGCCAACGACTTCTGGGAATGGGGCCTGCCCTGGGCTGTGGTTGATACACCCAGTGATGCTTTCTTGTAGGAGACTGATTTTCCCTTTGCCAGCAGGTATCAATTACAATTACACCCTTGGGTAAGGGTGGGACCTTATGTCCACTGCCCTTCTGTTTTATTTCTATTTTTCTGAGTGTAAAATGTCATTATACTGTATTCAAATTATAAATTTCTATTATATTATATTATGTTTGACATTGTTTGCTTTAAGAAAGTTACATACAATTTCTGAACTTAAGTTTTCTCAGCCATCAAGTTAGCATAATGGTCCCTAACTCTGGGGATGATTGTAAGAGTATCAGTCATATGTGCCAAGATCCTACACAGCCTATGTAATAGCAGCAGATATTCAGTAAGTTAGTTTTAAATGGATTATATAATCACATTACTCTTATCCATCTTTCTGACCTGTCATATAAAAGCGTAAAATGAATATTTTGGATGTGGTTGTGTGTGCAGGCCAAAGGTCAGTGTCTGGTGTCTTTCTCAGTCACCTTTTTTGAGACTGAGTCTCTCACTGAACCTGCAACCTGCCTATATTTCTAGACTCTCTGGCCAGCGAGCTGCAGAGATCGTCCTGTCTCTGCCTCCCTAGTGCTGGCTCCCTGGCACATGCTCTGTGCCTGACTTTTTCATGTGTCTGCTGGGGATCTGAACTCATCTCTCCATGCTTGCATAACAAGCACATTGCCAACTGAGCCATCTTCCCAGTCCTAAACTAAATATTTTGAAAAACTGTCTCTTCTCTCTCCTCTATATCTTAACACACAGTGGGAACACTGATTGATAGCAGAGATTATGAAAAGTATCTCTCAGTTTCTGCCTTGAGGGATGCCGGCTGGGTGACAATACAAACCATCAGTTCAGTATCTGTGTAGACATTTAGAGCTTTGGGAAGAGTAAATGAAAGTCAGTATATGAGTAGTTGTGAAATGTGTTATAAAAATTACCTATCTGGATTCTGAATAGTAGGTAATTTTTTTAGATAAAAGAAACCAGAAGAACAGACACATTTAGAGCTTGTCTAAAAAATATTTTTAAAGGAACTTGAAAGACTTGTTTGAAGCAGTGACAGTGTAAGAGTCCAGGTCTCCGTGCTCTAGTGGCTTAGTTAGTCACCATTGCACAGTGATGCTCAGTCTGTGGGTCATGGCCCTTTCACAGGGCCTCCTAAGACCATTTGCATATCATCTGTTTACATTAAGATTCATAAAAATAGCAAAATTACAGTTACAAAGTAGCATTGAAAATAATTTTATGGTTGGAGTAACCATAACATGAGGAACTGTATTAGGAGGTTACAGCTTTAGGAAGACTGAGAACCACTGCCATAGTGAGAACCAATTCCCATGTTTAGTCATATTTTCTTTATAACCTCTTACTGTTAGCTCAACTAGATAGGCACTAAAGTATGGCCCTTAACACATAATAGTAGATGTTCATTAAATACTTGAATAAATGAATTAGTCCTTTTTTCCCTTTGACGTTTTAGTCTCCTTGCCTGCTCCCTCCACCCCCATGCTAGAAATTGAACCTAAAGTGCCATGCAAGCTAGGCAGGTGCTCTTCTACTGAGCTCTGCCCCCAGCTGTGATTTTCAATCTTTTAATACTTGGCTTTTAGTTTATATATATTACATATATATAATTTTTGGTACTGGTAGATACTAAAACTTGTGTAATGTCATACTACTATCAATAACCTTTATGAGGTAAACAGTGCAAATAAAGAATAGTCCAGATTTATTTTAATTAAATAGTTATGACTCTGGAGCCCTTAGCAGTAAATTATACTATGTCTAGAGTGTGTTTGCTGTGGTATTTAAATGTTTACCACTGGACTTGGGCTCGTGTTTGTAAAGAAATCTGATTAATTATTATGATACCAAATGTTTTCTGCTGTACACAATTTGCTCTCAAAATTGCATGTTATAAAAACACATTAGGAATCCTAAATCAATATTTAATGAAGGCAAATATATGCATAGCCACTCATCTTTTAATCATCAAATACATAATTGGCCATTTTTTCAGAACTCTCAATTAACTTAGAATAATTGCTTTTTAAAATTATCATCCATATAGAGAATTATATGTTTGACTGTAACTCAAGCTTTAGACAGGAATTTGGAGATATTTCTGAATAAAGTAGGAGAAGAGAGATAGTTATTAAATTTAGTTATTAATCTGAACAGGTGGGAATATGTTTTTGTTTTAAAGTTTGGGCATAGTTTATAGTTTATATCTGTATATTGCAAAGCTTGTTAAATACTGAGTTGATGAACTTACCTTTTTAAAGCTTGCTACCCTTATGGCCTCATTGTTCTAATTTGTGCATATTTCTGCAGATATTATTATTATTATTATTATTATTATTATTATTATTATTATTATTATTATTATTATAAGATGGGGTCTTCTGCACAGGCTGACCTGGAACTTCTGTGTGGTTGAGAATGATTATGAATTCCCGATCCTTTCACCTCCGTCTCTGAGTACCTGGATTATAGGAACAGTCATCACACTGGTTTATGCCGTGATGGTATTGAACTAGGTTCATGTGTGTGAACCCTTTCTGTTGTTTCAGGGTTTAGCATTCCTGCCTTCTGGTCTTACTATTAGAAGAACAGAAATAGTTTATCATCCCCATTTTTTTCAGTGTTATTGTAGACACTGGAAAAAGTTAGAAGCAAAAGAAAAGAAAATCCTTCTATATATCTTGTATTTGGGGAGTGGCGGGGGAAAGAATCAAGAGGTTTTATTTTTATTTTAAATTTTATTCTTTTTTTCTGGTTCTGGAGACTGAACCCAGCACCTTACTATACATGCCAGGCAAGTACTCTACTACAAAGCTGTATCCTCAGCGCAAAGTGTTTATCTTTAACAACATGTAACTGTCCATATTTGTGCAGTGTGATTTTTTCAGTGAATTTATTTTTATAAGTATGGGTGTTTTCTCTGCATGTATGTCTGTGCACCATATACATTCTGTAGCCACAGAGGCCAGAAGAGAGAATTGGATCCCTGGGACTGGAGTTGTGAGCAGCCATGTGGGTGCTGGGAACTGAACCTGGGTCCTCTGCAAGAGCATCCAGTGCTCTTAGTCCCTGAACCATTTCTTCAGCCCTGAGTAGGATGTTTTAAGTGGGTGTGTTGATGCAGTGATGCAGTCAGGCAGTTCTGTCACCTGAAACTTTTGTCATTTTGCTGTGGTGACAGCATTCACAATTCTCTAGCTGTTTGGACACATACCAGAAAGTGTAAGTGTAGTTCCCCTGCTGGACAGGAGCACCAAAACATACTAGACTGTAGTTTTGTGCCTGTTGTACAACCTCTCTACCCTTTCCTCATCCTCTCCCCCAGCTTCTGGTAACTATTATTGTACACTCGACTTCTATGAGAGCAGCCGTTTTAGATTCTGATGTCAATGAGATCATTTGGCATTGCTCCTTCTGTGCCTGACATAGTGTCCTCCAGACTCATCCACACTGAAAACCAAAGGCTTTTATTACTTTTTTTTGGAGGGGGAGTGTATACTTTCTAGTTGTCTGTATATCTGCCACCAGGTTTTCATTACCTACTCACCATTGACTAACCCTTAAGTTGACTTCGTATGTTGTCTTTGCAGACAGTGCTGTGGATAACATGGAAGTACAGAAACCACTTTGACAAACTGATTTTATTTCCTTTGCATATACACCTTCAAGTGGGGTGCTGGATCAAAGGGTAATCATTTTTGTGTGGTAACCTCTGTGCCATTTTTCATAATTGCTGTACTAATTTAGATTTCCACACCAAGTATCCAAGAGTTCCCTTTTCTCTACATTATTTTTAAAATAGTTTTTCAAGTAAATAAATATCTAATATAACTGATGGTCACATTTGGCATGAAGAAAAGTAAAGCCAGGGATCAAAAATCTAGTAATGAACTCTTACATAAGCAGAAGTTGTGGAAGGTCCTGGATAACGTTTTAGGAAAGCCCTTAGGAAACTGAAGGCATAAAATGAGGAACAGAGTTCTCCAAGCATGGGGAGAGTCTGGTGGGAGGATGTTTGGCATGCCCACCAGATGACTAGTGAAGGAGGAGTATGGGAGATGAAGTCAGACTCCAGCTGGGTCAGGCCATTAGTGGACCTGCAGGAAGCAGCAACTCAGAGTTGGGAGGAAAGCTCCAGAAGGTTTTGAGCTTTTACCTAAGACAACCTGAAGACATCTCTTTCCCATTAAATAAAGGTAGTCTTGAAGGGGCAAGGATAGGAACAAGCAGATGAGGAAAGTGGCTAGCGTACTACTTGTTAGACACATTTTTTGTGTGTCTGCTGGGAAGAGATGAGCAGATGTGTACTCACCCCATACAGGGAATCAACAATAGATCAGAGAAACAGTTCCACAAAGTCTAACTTATAGGACCAGTGGGTTTACTAAGGGTTACGTAGAGAAGTGTGGATGAGTTGAAGGCAGCTGCTTCCCTGAAAATCTACCGTAGCTGGGGTGACAGCTCACAAAAGCTGCTTCCCTGGAGCTCTCTTGACTTTCAGGCAGCTTGGCCAGTGAGAGAGTCCCTTCTACCCAGCAATATAACCTTGCAGGAGAGGCCTATGGCTCTCCTGAGTTTTAAGAACTTCCTCAGACTTGTGAGTTATTCACTTTCTGAGCTTTTAAATTCTGTTAACTTCCTGTTAACAAGTCCCTTTCTAGGAAAGAATATTTTAATTTGCTGTGCAACATTAGTGAAGGTACATACCATAATCTTACCCCACCCCACTTCACGTGACTGATAGGCTAGACTTTTACCTGCTGTCTTTGTAGCTAGAGGAATCCTACCCCAAGTCTAATAGAATAGGAAACTGCCGGATAGCAACTCTAATATTAAGCACATTTCAAAAAATTATACATGTGCACATTTTAAACACAGAAACATTTAAAATTGTAAAATAACATAATAAATACCATGCATTTACTGCTTATTTATGTCAGATCCTCATAGTTGTCACAGTTCCTTTTCTCTTTCATGGAAGCTGCCAGTTCTAGCTAAGCCCAGTATGTATCCTTCCTCCATCCTACTTCCCATTACCCAACTTCATCTGAATGAAATCTTTGCCTGACTTAAATTTGACTGTATATAAGTAATTTATTGCTACATATTTCCCCTCCTCTTCCTCAAATAATTTTCTCATGTTATTAACTGCCATACCATAGGGTATACATATTTAAAGTATCTAATCTTTAAGATATGTTTGACCTGTGTCTCTGTGATAAAGGTATCCCATAAACACTGTCATGCAGATTTGATCACCTGAACCACTTCTTACTACACTTCTGTAGCCCTGCACTCTCTTGGTCTCTCTCTGCTATGTCCTTCTGCTCATACCTTCCACAACCCTCATACCACTAACTCGCTTTCTGCTGCTGTGTCCTAGGTGGGAGATTCTTAGAATTTTATATAATCTATACAGAATATGAATAATCATACAACATAAAATCCAGTTTTTTTCACTCTGTGAATATTCCAAGATTTGTCCCTCTTGTTCTATGCATCCATATTTAATTTCTTTTTATTAATGAATAGCATTGCATTATGTGAATATAGCATAGTTTATCTGTTTAGCTGTTAGTGGGCATTTGGATTGTTTATTGTTTTGTGGAATCTTCCTCAGCCCATCTTTGTGCCCATTGCCTTTGCCACTCTCCTTTTGTCACAGCTGTGGGGACTTTCACTGGACATGGTGCATTTTCTTCTCTGTCAGGTTCTTTCAGTTTGCTGAGCGCCTTTGACCTCTCAGTTTACTGTTACATTGATTTTGAGAATTTTCTGCCTTTATTTCTTTCTTACTATGCTCTTCTGTCCCCTTTCCTCCCTCCTCCAAGAACTCCAGATACGTGTGCCTTTGCTTTACTGTCACCACACAGCTGACTAGTGCTGTTAAAACAGTGCTTCCTTTTCTGTTTTCATTTTGAGTGACACCCGGTGCTCTGCCTTTGTTTACTGTCTCTGGCGGTAGTGTGTCATCTGTCATTAGTCCCTTTAATATATTGTTATCTCACACACATTGAAATTTTTATCTCTAGAGAGTTTTGACTTGGATTTCTTTAATTGTTTTCCTTATTGGTACTTAATTTTTCAGACTTGTGTAATGCAGTTGTAATAACTCAATATCCCTTTCTACTGCTTTAGTATCTGTGTCAATCAGGTCTATTCTGGATCTGTGGTTACTCCCCTCATGGTTCCTGCTCGCCTGTTTCTGTATCTGTCTGATGATGTTTGATCTAGCTAATGGTTGTGTGTTTTTATGTTACTATAATATTTCTTGAGTTTTGTTCTGGCTTGTCATTAGATCACTAGTTACTTAGAACCAATGTGGTGTTGTGGGAACTCCCTCAACCAGTAGCCTTTTAGATGCTGCCCTATGTTGGGCACCAAATTGTAGCCATACTAAAGAGTTCTACAATAGCCTTGAATTGGGAGTATAACAAAGATGGAGGAAAGAGTTCCACAATAGCCCGGAATGAAGTATAACAAAAGTCTATTTATTTGGGGATAAACTCATAGTAAAGGTAGTGAGTAATCCACAGTCCTCTGTGTGTGCTGGGAACTGAAAACAGAAAAAAGGGTCTGCACATGATTTTTATCTGCACTTATAGTACCTGAGACCATGCCCAAAGTGGGCTGGTGTCTAAAAGGCCATTGTCTGAAGGACTTCCCACAACAGTGTGGTAAGCTAGGTCCTACTTTAATGATTTGTTGACTGGAGGCTAGTTGCTTCAGTGCTCAGTCTGCTCAGTTATTCCATCTTTCCACACTCAGCCTCTGAGTGCCCCTCAGGGCCCTGAGGACGAAAGGTTTTCAGTCGCTGGTGGAGAAGATAAGCACTGCCTCCTGCCTTTTGGAGTGCTGTGCACTATTTCTTTTAATCTCTTCAGATGAGTCTTTCTCCAGCCTTGTATGGATTCCTCACTTCGAGGTTCTAGTTCATTTCCCACCGAGCACTGCTTTAACAATAGCTCCTGGGCATCTCCAAGGGTACAGTGTTTCTTTTCTCCCCAGTGCCCTAGTCTCAGAACTCTGCTGTCTTTGGAAAACAGGATAAGCCAACCAGTCACTAAGGTTTTGAAACTGCAAGTAGAGTAGGCTTAATACCATTCTTCTCTGGAGTAAGGAATATTAGCATTAAGGAAGGTTTTTGTGGCCAATGTTTACAAGGAAGTGAAGGTGCTGGAGAACCAGCATGGCCTTTGTAGAAATGTCCTCAGCCCCTCTTCTCCACAGACATGGAACTTGATGGGAGCAGACTGGTCCGGAGGTTTCAGAGCTCATTTGGGAGGATACTGCCTGTAGGAAGTCTGCCCAGTTCTGTAAGCTACACAGATGCACAAAAGTAAAACCAGTCAAGGACTCGGTAAATGTAAAGTTTGCTTTTTATGATCTTACTAGGAGGCAGGGGAACACTGGCTCTACTTTTTATTTCCAAAAGGGGTGTTTGGGTAGGGGGAGAAGCAATAGAAAAAAGGGTGATAATGAGGCAAACAGACAACAGTTCAGAGGGAAGGAATCAACAGGGAGAGCAGGGGAGGAAGCAAATAGCAGGTAAGAAGCAGCTTCCTAATTGGTGTGAACAGAAAGGAAGTTACTCTAGGTTACTGTGAGTTCAGAGAAATTTAACTTGATTTTTTTTTTGCTTTAAAATATTTATGAGATTAATCTGGATTCTTTATCTTTGACCTCTGTTCTAATTGGCATAGGATATGATGGGGCGAATGACATCTAAGGCATCATGCTGTCTCCCTCTAGGAAGGACAGATGCTGCTGCCTCACTTGGCCCTGTGCTTTCACCCAGTGTGTAAGCTAGTTTGGCCCAGTGCTGTTAAATATGGAAACGATGAGGTGTCCTGCTGCTACTGAAGTGCAGACCAAGAGGGCTTTGTGTATGTCCTGCTTCCCTACGACGGTTTTTCAGAGACAAAATGTGAAGCCTATCCACATCTCTGTAGTGACACAGATTTCCTTTGGGCATGTTTCTTACCCCCTTGCAATTTTGAAATTTTCTTCAATACAGAACCAAAAGCAAAACAGGAGCTAAGTGGTTCTGCTCTCTACATCATCTGTTAGCATCACACCATCTGCCCCAAAGCAGTGGGCCCGAGCCTTCTCTCTTGTTCTTGCTGTATATGTATTTTTATATCCTCTTATTGTTCTTAACTTTTCCACCAGCCCCCGCTCATTCTGGGTTCTTACTTACATGATTCTCCTTGTTTCACACCACTCTTGGGTTCACTTGACTTTCCTCCCTCCCTGCCCCCTTCTGATAAGTGTCTCAAGATTCTGAATTTCCCACCCTGAACTGCAGTCATAGCTCGTTCCTTAGATGTCACTTTCTTTTCTTATGTGGGGTTTATTTGCCTTTATAGTGTCTTAAATTCACTTTTTAGAAGGTGAAACCTTTTCTCTCTTCTTTTTTAAATCTTATCACAATAATTTATGCTTATGGTATCATACAGCTTTTTTCTTTGAAGCTGATAAAATGATAACTTTCCATGGGACTCACAAGCTGCAGTATTCCTTTTGCTGACTATCAGTCACTCCATGCTGATGTGTGCCTTCTCACAGGGCTTCTCCCTAAAGCATGGGTTTATGTTGGTAGGTCAGAATTCAACCCCAAGAAGTAGTCTCTTTCATTACTTCTTTCACCCAATGAAAGAAAAAAGATTCATAGGCTAATAACTCACATACCTCCACAGTTAGATTTCCACATGCATCATGTTTTCAACCATCTATCTATCTATATATAGATTTAACCATATCTATAACCAACCTTAGGTTGGTTATCACTTAGATAAATATAAATTTCTTTTCTAAAAACATTCAACTCTGAACCATATTAAATGTACTATAGAATACTTACAATATAAATATACTCCTAAATAATTACACTTAGTACACTTGGTACACTTATGTACCAAAATGGAGAGCTGCGAGCATTCTAGAAGGCCCTGTGGCCTCATCTCAGTTACCACCATCTTTTACCAGAGGCATCACCATCCTGACTTTTTATGGCAAATACTTCCCATCTTCTCTGTTTAAATTTGCCACCAAATGACTCCTTTAGACAACAGTTTGGTTCAGCCTGTTTCAGAACATTATAGAGACTGAATTAAGCAGAGCGTGTCTTTGGGACCGGCTTACAGTTTGCTGTTGTTGCCTGTTACAGTGTCTTCAATCCATCTTTTGAAGTGGGCCTATTCACTCACTATGTGAGACTGCATGAGTTTGCTGGGGGTAGCTTTTTTTTTTTTTGTTGACTTTTGGTGTCAAGTCTTTGACTCTTTACCATGAGGAATTTGTGTAATTTCTTATAAATATTTGGTAAAACTGATGAACCAGTGACACAGTTTCTGCTGGTTTTGGTTTTGTTTGTTTAAAAACAATTTGGTTGATTGTTGTTTAACATGGGAAAGGAGCAGGCAGGAGAATTTTAAAAAATATATACATTTAATTTATTTAATAGTAGCTACAATCTCTAGAAGGTAGAAGGAGGTAGAAACAGGAGAATCAAGGAGCTCAAGGCCAGCCTCAGCTCCATAGCAAAATTGAGGCGATCCTGGACTAGATGAGACCCTATCCCAAAAAACAAGAAAAACAAAATTAATTTTTATGTGACCATTTAGGCTTTGATTTTTATCAGTTTGATAAATTATAGTTTTGTAGAAATTTCACCATTTTATCTAACTTTTCTAACTTATTGACATAAATTTATTCATAATTCCTTTTGTTTTTGTTTTCAAGACAAGGTCTCTCTGTGTGTAGCCATGACTCCCAGAACTCTCTCTGTAGATCAGACTGGCCTTGAATTTAGAGATCCATCTGCTTCTGCCTCTGGTTCCCGAGTGCTGGGATTAAAGGTGTGCACCACCATGTCTGGCTTATTCATAATTTCTTATTATCATTTTAATTCTTTTAGATTTGTAGTGATGCCCCTTGTTTATGATTTTGGTAATTTGTTTCTGTTTTTAAAACAACTTTTGTGAAGCTTATGGGTTTTAACTCTTCCCCAAAGCAGTTCTGATTTTGTTAATATGTGTACCCCTTTCTTTGTCTAAATTTACTCACGTCTGTGTCCTTCACTCCTTTTTACATCTGCCTTTGCTTTTGTATTTTCTTATAGGTTCTTGAGATGGATATTTAACTTGCTAATTTTTATCCATTCTTTTTTTGCTTTTCAAATAAAAGAAAAGCCCAGAGAAAGCTGTATATGTCAACTGCATGGAGGGGAGGCTTAGAATAGAGAAGAGGATGGTTGCTCATGGGTAGGGGAACCCAAATTGTTAGGAAATTTAAAAGCATGTGTAGGCTCTGTGAAGCATCTGAAAGGAAAAGACAGAAGAGAAGAAAAAGGAAAGAGAACTGTCTTAGTCAGTGTTCTGTTGCTGTGAAGAAACTCCATGACCAAGGCAACTTTTGTAAGAGAAAGAATTTAATTGGGTGTTTGTGTACCGTCATGATGTAGGGAGCATGGCGAACGCAGGCAGACATGGAGAGGCTGATTTGCAGGAGCAAGAGAGAGAGAGGAAGAGAAAGAGAGCCACTGGGCCTTAAAGCCTACCCCAAGTGACACACCTTCTCCAACTAGGCCACACCTTCTCCAACTGGGCCACACCTGCTAATTCTTCTCAAGTATGGCCACCCCTGGATGACTAAGCATCCATATATATGAGCCTATGGGGACAATTCTTACTCAAACACTATAGGGGTCTACCCATCTGAATATCTTGACCGCCGCTAGGGATAGCCTAGCCCTAATATATATCTATCTTTGGAGAAGTATATTCCTAACTCTTTTGTGGAGCACTACAACCTTTAATATATATTACTTTTCTTTGCATTCAGGCCATAGGATTTTAATTTCTGTTGTGACTTCTTTCTTTACCTGCAGACTATTTAGAAATATCTTTCTTCCTTCTATACATACAATAGGTATGTTTTCATTAATGATTTCAAATTTAACTTAATTATGCTCAAAGTACATGCAGTCAATGTTTTTGAAATTTGTGAAAGTCGCTTTAACATTGTTTTTTATGTTTATATTTTTAGTATATGGGTTAATGTTCTAAGCAACTTGCATCAAGCTGTGTTAACTTTCTTGTTCAAACACTTTATACCTAATATACCCTTGCCATTTGTTTTATTAATTACTATGGTTTTTTAAGACCTTACTTTATGACTGTGAATTTAATTAAAATCTTTGGGCTGGGGAAATGGCTCATTGGATAAAACATTTGCCACCTAAGCATAAGGACCAAAGACAGGCAGGCAGGGTGGCCACCTGTCACCACAGTACTTGGGCAGCAGAGACAGGGAATGCCTAGAACAAGCCGTCTGGCTAGACTAGCTGGAATTAGTGTTCTCCAGGTTCAGTCAGAGACCCTGCCTCAGAAAATAAAGAAGAGCTACAAAGAAAGACACTTGCTATCAAAATTGTGCTCTCCACATGCATGTGTTTCATTACCACATGCAGCCACACACATCCAAACATGAATACTCACACATATACATATAGAAAGGAAACAATTTGTAGTTCTGTCAGCTTTTGTATGATATGTATTCCATCTGTGTTGCTATATATTTCTGAGGAGAATCTTATTATAAAGTGGTTCTCTATTTCTGGTAATGTGTTAGCTTTAAAGTCTGTTTATCTGACAGTAATTTGCTGTAGTCATTCTTGGGAGAGGGATGGTAGGGTTTATGTGACTTGTTTTACTCTTTTAGTTTGAACCATTTTATTTTTATGTTTAAATGTATCTCTTTTGTTTGTTTATCCAATCTTAAAAGAATCTTTATTTTATAAAAATATTTAACTTATTTGATATAATTATTGATTATATCATTGGTTCTTTATGTGCTTTCTTTTTTAATATTTTATTTTTATTTTATGTGTAGAGTGTATGTCTGTACACCACGTGCATGCTGTGCACATGGAACCCAGAAGTCACCAGGTCCTCTGGAACTGGAGCTTGAGAGGGTTTGAGCTGCCATGTGAATGCTGGGAATTGAACCCGGGTCCTGTAGAAGAAGCAGCTAGTGCTCTTAACTTCTGAGACATCTTTTTAGCCTCTATTACATGCTTTTATCTTCTGCTTTGTTGGTTCTTTTTTCATTTTATTTTTACTTTACTCTTTTTGAAATTGTTTACTTTTATCAGAAATTATATCTGTGACTTAACCATACAGATCATATGGATCCTTAGAATATTTTAGTTCTGTATGTGTCCCACAATGATAGTTGTACAGCATTTATAGTGTAGTAGTCACAGGTAATAAAGGAAAAATGACATATAAATTCAAAGTTTGAGGGCATGGATTCTAAATATGTTGGATTTGGCCAGTCAAGAGAGATGAGGGAAACGAAAAATTGTATCTGTGGTAGACAATATGTACTAATTTGCATTCAAAACCACTGTAGCAAATTATTCTGAGAAGAAATAGGTCTTACCTTGAGAGATGGTGCTGGTAATGTTTCTTTTTTCATTCATAGCAACTTCGCTCCAATATCCGAGAAATGGAAAAGCTTTGCTTGAAAGTCCACAAGGATGACCTGGTTCTTCTGAAGAGAATGATCGATCCAGTTAAGGAAGCAGCAGCAGCAGCCACAGCAGAGTTTCTCCAGCTCCACTTGGAGTCTGTTGAAGAACTCAAGAAACAATTTAATGAGGAAGAAGCTTTATCACAGCCTTCTCTTACCAGATCCACGACTGTTGGTGGTAACATGTCTTACTCTTGATCCTAGTGGTGCCGTTAGCTAATGCCCCTCTCCTCAGATAGAAGGAACACAGAGAGGCCTTGTACGTCCCTAAACAGACCAGATATGTGTACCCTGGAAATTTTGCAAGATAAAATGTGTGGATTGGAACTTTAAGATCTGCTTGCCCATGTGTTGAAGTGGAAAGCTAAAGTTACTACAGAAAATAATGTTGTCCTTGTGTGTGATGTGCTCCTCTCTCCTTTCCAGTGTGGGACAAGCTGATTGTGTATTGGTTGTTTTTACCCTTTGCTGCCAAATAAATACACAGAGACTTAGTCTTACTTATAAATGCCCAACCTTAGTTTGGCTTGTTTCTATCCAGCTTTTCATAACTTAAATTATCCATCTACCTTTTGCCTCTGGACTTTTACCTCTCTCTATTTCTGTATTTCTTTCTTTCCTTCCTATTCTGTGACTGGCTGGTAACTGGCCTCTCGCATCCTCCTCTCCTCCTTCTCTCATGCCTCGCTCTTCTACTTATTCTCTCTGCCTGGCAGCCCCACCTATCCTTTCTCCTGCCTAGCTATTGGCTGTTCAGATCTTTATTAGACCAATCAGGTATTTTAGGCAGGCAAAGTAACACAGCTTTATAGAGTTTAACAAATGCACATAAAAGAATGCAACCATCTTTACATCATTAAACAAATGTTCCAAAGCATAAACAAATGTAACACATCTTTAAACTATATTCTCCAACATGTTTGGAAGCTGTTCTTATTAGCTGTTCTGGCTTCACACACTGTTAGGACTCTCTCCACTGTCCATTCTCTGAATTTAACTAACAAGTGAAAAATCTGTGGTGGGATCATGATGTCAACTTTTGTGAACTGATATTCTAAGAAACAGCCTTATGAAAACAGTGTAATTATCATTTCTAAGGTTGTATTTGACAATCCTTGGTGACACTATGCTAGTATCTTTTATGCAGAAAAAAATTGTCTTAATATGTTATAATACTTCAAAACAATTGTTTTTTTTGTTTAGTTGGGTGGTTTGGATTTAAATCTTATAAGTAGTGAGTAGAATAACTAGTTAGGTGTCTGTAATTGAGTTATCTCCTAGAAAGCTTAAAGCCAAAATTTTTACTCACCAAAAATTAAACTTGTAAAGTATGTTGGCTTTATTTTGCAACTCTTGACCTTCTTTCCTTTTCTGTTGTAATTGTTTACTTTTAATTTATTCCATTTCCTTCCATTTTATATCTCTTAAGAGACTTTTAATCTTTATGAAAAATATGAACTACAAATCAATTAGAAATTAAGTGGAAACTTAGGGATACTGTACCTGGGCAGAATTCCTTTTTTTAATCTTGTATTGTTTCCACTTCTTATCTCTAAATTTATATTATTTAAAATGTGTATTTATTCATTGCTAATGATTCAGTACTTTGCAAGGGAATGCAGAAACATTTAGGTTGCCTAGCGTTTCTAGGTAACCTTTTTTTTTTTTGAAGCCTTTGTACCTTACACAGTGCTTTACACATATTGAACTGTTCATAGATGTATTATAAATAAAGACAAATAAGCAAATATATATTAGGGACAATTTGTCATTTGAGGTATGCTGCAATAGAGCTGGCACAGTGCTACATACGTGTAATCTCAGCACTTGGGAAATTGGACTAGGGTGTGCTATTGAGAGTTCAAGGCCATCCTGGGTACACAAGCAAGCCTTTTCCTATAAAACTAAACCACCAGCCAAACAAACAAACAAAAAAGTGCGTCAGTCACTTTTGTGCATAGCCAGTGCTAAAAATGTTAGTGCTCATCTCTTAAAAGACATTTGGGGGTCGTGCTTCTTGGTAGTTTGCCGTTGCTGTTTTCACAGTTCTATGGTTACCACCACCATATGGTGCAGAGGAAGACTGCTCCTGCCACAGTACGAACTGATGCTTTTTGTGCACAGGTAGAGAGAGACTGGACTTTCTCCTTCCATGTGTTAATGGACTACCTTCCATAGTTAGACATTTTGACAATGATGGCAGTAATAACAGCGGAGATAATAGGGTTTTCTGGAAAGAATAGTTGGTGTCGGTCTCCTACTCTTTAGCTTCAAGCCCATAACTAGTGTTTTTATTTGAAGTAAAATACTTGAATTCATTCACAATGTTTTGCATAATAGCAATATAATAATTGCTTTAATTTGCATTTTATTGTTGCATTGTATGCATTTATCCAAGCTGAACTATTTGTGGGCAGCACAGTTGAGCATATATCACTGGGTACTTACCTGGTTACCCACTCCATGCCAATTACTCTTCAGTATAAACAGAAGACTAGTGTGAAACCTGAGACTTGGCAGAATCTGAGGAAGCATGTGTATTAAAGAAATAAAAAATTAGGATGGAGACAGAGGATGAGGGGGAAGAAGCAGCATGTGAAATTAATTTTCAACTATATCGATTCTCAAGCCTCTCAATTCCTGGAATATCAGATAATCTAAACTTCTAATGATTGCCACTGGAGAACACAGTGCTGATATGATTAGGGCACTCATTCTGTTTGTAAAACCACATACCTAAATCATAGTTAACACAGAGTAGAGTTCAGATTCTGACTGCTCGTTGTTTCACCTCAAGTCCACTGTCCATGGAAAGTGGGGTCTGAGCGGCACCCATAGTCACAGAGTAAGCCTGAACTCTGCTGCCTTATCTGCAGAAATACTACTGACAAAGGAGAGTAATGAGAAGAACACAAGGAGCCAACTTCCACAGGCCTCTGAGGTTGAGTAGGATGGGTGGGGTATGCTGCGGCTGCCTGCTAGCTGTGGACTGTCTGTCACTCCTCGTGGTTTTGTCTTGTGCGCTCTAGTTTCTTCTTACCTCTGCTTTGCATTCCCGTTATAGTAGTGGCAGCCTATACAGAGAAACGTGCGCTGTTTGCATGGAAGTTAAATGACGTAAATTTCTTTCTTCTTTATAAATCTGAGTCTAAATACTTTGCTTGGAAACAGATTCAGGAGCAATCTTGCCACATTTCTATGGGTGAGATCAAAAATACAAAACTAGCTTCCATTTACAGGTAAAAACAATGAGAAGAGGGCATCTTATGTTCTCTAGAAAATGCAAGGGGTGTAGGGGAAGCTGTGAGTGCTGTTTCTGCAGATTGGGGGAGTTCCAAAAGCCAGTCTCTGCCAGTCCTGCTTGACGTGAGAATCTCCCCGAGTCTCATTGCGTGGTGACTTTCATTTTCTTCTCGTGGCTCCCCATCAAGAGGAATGATGAACCCATCCATCTGATTTGCATTCAGAATGGAGGTCCATGCCATCTGGGGTGAAGCAGTGCCTCTCTGCAGTTCCTGTCTGTCTTCCGCATCCCTGCATCCAGGACATCCCCTTCAACAGCACAGCAGGAAGGGAATTTTAATCCATTTTCAGCAAATACTCACAAAAGAAAACATCTCAGTCGTAAAGCTGCTGGTAACTTCAGACCAGCATCTAGAATTTGAAGCAATACTAGATTTTTACCTCTGGTGTATGTGTGCGCAGAATGGTTCTGCAGAACACAGAGCTGTTTTGTTGGATAGTATGCAGAAGATCCATCTCCCGTTGATTTTAATCTAAAAATCCTCTTCTGCATCAAGCTGTGACTTAGAAGTCATTTTATTTTGATAGATAGGTTTATGTTCAATGATGATCAGAAAATGAATTTCATTTTTAAGGTGTCAGAACTTGCAAATTTTAAGGATTGCCTTTGAATTTATTTAGTTTTGTAGAGAAACACGACTAATATCATGAAGATTAATGGAGATTTCTCATGTATTGGACTGTACTTCCTGATAGAGTCTTTGCAGTTCATAAAGTGCAGAGGAAAAGAGAGGGCAGAACATTGTTAGTTAGCTTATTTATTATCACTTCAGCCAGAGGGAGTTAATGGTCTTAAAGTTCATTTGAATGAATAGCCAGTAATAAGGCTTTACATCAAATTTCAGTGTTGGAAACACACACACATACTCACTCACACACCACACATACCCCTTTACAAGTTTGTAAGCGTTCAAATTCAAAGGATGAGCACTAAGGGACAAGTTGAAGCAGTGAATTGCAGAGGTTGTAGGAATTAAAAGAGTTCTTTCTTGACAGTCATGCCTTGAGCTGATTTGTGATGTTCAGAGTTGTAAATTACCAGCAAGGTTGTCCGTGGAAAAGAAAGGACATCTTTGTTGTAACTAAGACACATACGTAGTTTGGTTTCAAGTGCGATGGGAATGACCTAATCGTTTCCTTTTGGTACTGACAGAAATCTTTTGTATTTGTCTAAAATGTCAGATAATTCCCATCCCTATTTTTTTTTTTAGATAAAGCACTTATGTATGATAATCTTTTCTTGTTTTATAGACCCTGCCTGTTTCATTCAAGTCTTCTCTAATAGTATATAGGTTATGGCTTAAGATCTTTAAAGTGTGTCCAGTTGCAGAGTTCTGCCACTGTTCTGTCTGATACTGATCAAGTAGTTACCTGGAGTGTGAATTAAAAAGAGGTCATAGGCTGATTCGTTTATCTTGATTGAAGGGAAAATTAAAAAATTTTAGCATTTGAAAAAAATCATTGAAAGCGTTCAAGATTGGCTCTTTACTATAATGTTATGAAATGTACTCTGTGCCTAATGATTTTGTTAAGATAAAAATATAGACAATACAGATGGCACTAATTAGGCTTAATATTTTAAAAAGGATAAGAAAATGGGAAGGGTGAGTATTGGAGGTTACAGGCAGAGTAGAAGGGGGCCTTATTGGGCATAATCAAGATGTATTGTTGACAAAAAATAAGTAAAAACATTCTTTTAAAAAGCATATTAAGAAAAACTCAACTTTATGGGCAGTCTGATACTCAAATCAAGAGAAAGAGAAAAAGAGAGGGAGAAATCATGTTTAGAATTGAAAAATAACCACTATGAATTCTTATGTCTGCCTTGCCATCTTTTGTTCAGCTGATTATGCCCATCTTAATCAGTTCAAACAAGCTTTTATCTTAAGAATAAAGTGTTCATTAACTTTGAAGATAAAACTAATCAGATGGTTTTATAAAGTATCATTCGTTTTTAGGTTTGGCTGGAAGAAAAAGGAATGGAAAGGAAATAGGAATTAATATAGTTTCTTAATGACTGGCTCAGGTCAGATAAGAAGTCATCATGACATTTCCTGATAGGCTCGCCAGCCTTCAGCAGTCTTCCGTTGTCTGCCGCGTCTTTACCTGCTCTTACAACGTCTTTCACACTTGTACCTCTGTCTTGCCCTTCATGCTTTGATAATGCAAGCTGCCGATGGTATCTTAGCTGTATTCTCTCTTGAGGTCTTTGCTCATGCTGGCTTCTCCGTCTAGAATTTATATTCCTCTTCTTTGCCTAGAAATGCCACCTTTTCCAGAAAGTCTAAACTACCTGCCACATCAGGCTAGATTAGAACTCCCTCCAAATTCTGTATCTATTATCTCCAATGCTGTCTCCCCCTTTTTTATGATCACCCCTTTGTGTGTCTAATTCTTCTAAAATGTATGTTCTTTGAGGGTAGTACTCTGTATTACTCATTTTTTTCATCCTTGATACTAACGACAACACATAATGTTAAAACTGGACCAGTGAGACGGCTTAGCAATTAAAGGTGCTTGTCACCAAGACCTGAGTCTGACCCCTGGAACCCACATAGGAGAGAACTTTCCCCTTCTCTGTCAAGTTGTCCTCTGATCTCCACATGTGCATCATGGCACAAACACGTGTGTGCACAGAATAGATAAATAAAATGTAATTTTAAAGAGATGTTACTGTAGGTGTTCCGGGTTTAGAGTGGAGTAAGGACAGCGCTGGTGTCCACTGCCCTAGAACTAGAGAGCATCATTTACACTGGATGTATTGTAAAGCCCCCCGACTGGGTTTTCACTCTCACCTGTCAACTTTGTCCTTAATGTATTCTTTACACTCTGGCTCATGTCTGATTTGGCAGCTTTCAACTTCGCAGTCATCTCCAGTTGTAATAGTTTGGTAGTGATTATGTGAGAAGAAACAGCTCTTGTAAAGCTTCCCGATGCCCCCAAGTAATCTCACTTTGGGCTGTCAGCCTCGAGCTTTGCTTTGTCCTTCATTCCAGTCTGTGCCTCAGCTAGACTGAACGTCTTCCAGTGTCAGGCCTATGCACACACAGCTCTCCTTGAGTTAGACACTTCGGGCATCTTCCTGCACCCTCACCCCTCTCCATCTGTCTTATTTCATCCTCAGGCTTCAGCCTCAGAGCCCCTGATGATTGCTCTCTCTCCACAAGCCAGGATTAAAGGCCAGGCTTATATATACATACCTCATACTCACCTGTGGCACAGTCTTGTCACATAATACTGACTGAACTTGACTGTGGCATTTCTGTACCACAGGTTTCATGGAAGCTCTGTCCATGATAGCAGCAGTAGCAGGTGGCAGCAGCAGAGCCAGGTTCTATGCGAAGTAGACAGCAGCTTCCTTTACCAACAGGAGCAGCAAGCCACCAGGACTCTAACACCAGGCTCTCTGAGCAGACCCACCGTGCTGATAGCCCTGTGGTGTTAACACTCCAGGGTTGGTCTTGTAGCCTCCTGCTGTGTCTCTGTTAGGAGTGCCACAGTGTCAGTTTCATGAAGGAAAGGCCCAGAAAGACTTGAAGGTCGATGTTTATAGTGTATATTACTTTGTTATTACAGTATTGTTTAATAAATAGTTTTGTGGGCTGAAGGATTTTTAAAACTAAAAACAGAAGTAGAAGAAACCATAGAAGTATGTGGAAGAAGAATGACTCTAAGCAGAGTTACGTGTCCAAAAACATTCCTATGGCAAATGTGCTCATTGCTGATGAGATTGTCACCAGTAGAGACTGATGTTTAATTGCTACACATAACTACTTCACTTTCCTTCTGTACTAGTAAACCAAAGTGTCCTCCATAGAGCTAAACCCCAGCCCACTTTCCTACTTTAATATTTTATGTTCATTATTACTGTGTGTGTGTGTGTGTGTGTGTGTGTGTGTGTGTGTGTGTATAGGTCAGAGAACAACTTTGTGGGATCTGTTATCTCCTTCATCTCTGTGGGAGACTGAACTCTGATTGTCAGGCTGGCAGCAAATGTTTTACCTGCTGAGCCGGTGAGTCACCGGCCCCACTGTCCTGCTTTTGACACCTGTTATATCTGATCCTTATCACTAAATTAGCTAAGTCCAAGCCTACACATTTAGCAGCAGAACGCGTTATACTGCTGCTGCCCCGTGCTGTGTAGAGCACTGGCCAAGTGTAGTAGTTGCTGTTGCCACCTCTTCCACCTCTGACCCTCATCGTTCAGTTACATGAAGAACATGTATAGGTCTTGCTTGGTGCCTTTGCATTAACCCAGAGAACAGGCTGACAAAAGTACACAATGCTGTTTTCATAGATTGATCCATTTACTTCTAGCCTGAACGGAATTGTAAGTATTCTCTGTGCTAGTTGTCTTTGGAGCCAGTTTGTGTTCTTCCGTTTCCGAGAAGCAAGGTCTAACTAGGCCTGTGTCCATCCAGGAGCACTCCACACTGCAGAGGCTGAAGCTGCTTCTCAGAGTCTGACTCAGATATATGCCTTGCCTGAAATTCCTCGAGACCAAAATGCTGCTGAATCCTGGGATAGCTTAGAAGCGGTATGTTAAGCGCATTTTCTTTTTGGTAACTGTGTGATGTAAAAGTAAGTAATTTTCTCCCTCTCTCTCTTCTTAAAGGACTTAATCGAACTTAGCCACCTGGTCACTGATTTCTCCCTCCTAGTGAATGTAAGTATTTAACTAAGTGAGGCTCAGAACTGATCAGTCACTATCCTTTTGATTAAAATTTTAATAGAGGTCACATATTTTTAAAACATTTGCTTTTATTTTATGTGTACAAATGTTTTGCCTGCATCTGTATTTGATGCCCACATGTCAGAGGAGGGCATTGGATGCCCTGAAACTGGAGTTACAGATGTTTTTGAGTTGCGGTATAGGTGCTAGGAACCAAACTTGGGTCCAATGCAAGAGAAGCAAGTGCTCTTAACCTATGAGCCTAGATTATAATTTAAAAATGGTATTGAACTATGAATTTGGTCCCAGAATTCTAGATCAGTTTAATAAATATTTATGTAAAAAGTACTTTGCTGGATTCTTAGTGTTGGAAGTCTGACCAAGTTGCACACAGACATAAATCATGTCTACTTTCTACCTTTGGGGATTCCATGGGAGGAAGAGGTGGGCTTTGACTCTCACACTTAGTTTTCAAGCATGATAACTAAATGCAAAATAAAGTGAGAAGCCTTATCAGCTCCAGGAAGAAGCATGTATTCCAGGGAGGGAGGCATGGTCTATGAGACAGCAGCATTAAGGCTGCCATCACAGGCTGGTATTAATGTGAGCCTTGAAGAATGAGTAAATGCTCCCAGAGGGTCACAGGGAATGTTCTTTTGAATAGGTGAACTAGGACAAGACATGGTGAGTTCTATGGACTGTCAAAAAGTTCTAAGTGTACCTATTATCCAAAGTATGAGGGACACACAAGGATTGATGAAGGCCAGCTTGTGCTGCTACTGAATTTGTGGGCCTGAAGGAGCTGGTAAAGATGTGTGATCAAGCTAAAGTCCTGTGATCCAGTTTGTGCCTTAGGAAGACTCTTATAATGAAGAGGAGGTCATGGGCACGGTGACTAGCTGGGGACCAGTTGTAAGAATTTAACCTGTAGATAAAGTAGTACCACTTACCTATAGAATGTAAAGGATGCTCAGAATCCTTTGAGGATCAACCTGGAGGAAGGTGAATTCAAAGACAGGAACCTTTAAGGCCTGAATGAATCTGTTGTCATAGATTAGGGAGCACATTATAGTTTTGATAGGAAATACAAATTTTTTATCATTATTTTTTTAAACTGTTTTTTGTTTGATTGTTTTCTCCTGGGAATTATAGAAAGGTATGGTGTGTGGATACCTGTTTGCACAGGTGCAAAGTAATTTCCACTTGTGCTCTGGCTAGAGTAGTTCCCTGTTCTTGATCAGGCCATGAATTGCAACCCAGCTTCTCTGCATCCTGGCTTCCCTAAGGCCTGGTTTTGAGGTGGAAACTCCTAGAGTACAGTTCCTTAGTGTTGGAATGGGGAAGGACTCCAGAACTTGCTAATCTAGCCCAGTGCTCTGCCCCAGTTTCTCAGACCACTAGCTTTTGTCTTTCTAAAAGTTAGGGTGTGACACTGATGCTTAGCCATTCGTTTGAAGGTTGTAGGAGGGGTGGAAGCTCTGCCTTGTGTAAATTCTGTCATATGATTTTTCTTGGGCACTTTTGTCCTCTAGAGCCACATATAGAAGAGTTTGTTTTCTTTCAGTATAAGAGGTTTTCAAGGTTTTGAGATAAATGCTCTTGTTTCTTTGACCTATCCAGACACATTTTCACTTCTTAGAAATGCTCTCCTTTTGTGGCTCTCCTGTACCAATGAGTTCTAGACCATCTAGTGTTAGCCTTTTCTTCTTATGGTCTATCTTATGGCTATTTTCCTGGGCAGTAATGACTGAAATTTAAAGCAATAAACTGTTTGAATTATTTCTGATGACTCTAAGTCAAAAGAAAAAAATGTTAGTAGTCTCTAGACTAGCTCTCTCTATGGCCTGTTATTATTTTGCAGATGGCGGGGAATGATACAGGAGTCCCCCACCACATGTGTTGTTTATAAGCAAAATCTATCCAATTATTGTAATTAATAATCTCTCACTCTAATGCAGTTCATAAAGTCTGTGTATGCATGGTTACATAAATATATGTACTTGCCAAAGCCATCAATTAGCACACTTAAATGTGTTTCAATATATGTAATTTATACATCACTAAGGTTGACTTAAAAAACAAACTAGCTGGGTGGTGGTGGCACATGCCTTTAATCCCAGCACTTGGGAGGCAGAGGTGGGCAGATCTCTGTGAGTTCCAGGTCAGCCTGGTCTACAAGAGCTAGTTCTAGGTCAGGCTCTAAAACTACAGAAAAACCCTGTCTCGAAAAACCAAAAATAAATAAATAAATCAAACTAAAGGTATACTTAGCTCTTATCCAAACAAATGCATTTTCTCTTCTGGTGGGTAGGTATATGAAAGAAAAGAATAGAGTTTGTGGAGAATTAGCAATTGTGTGTTCAGTTATGTTATATAGTAAGCAGGTCACAACCCAGTCTAAGGACTGACCCAGGAAGGTTCCAGTCACAGCCACAGCTCCATACAAATGTCCTAGTTATAATCGTCTCTGCAAGGACATGAGACACAGTGCTGTTTGGCAGAAGCTCAAAGGAGAGCCATGATTGTTATTCCCAGGATGATTGAGTTCTTGTGACACATAGCCAAGAAGTCACAGAAACTCCATTTAGGTAGGGAATAAGCAGGAACACAGGAGTGACCACATCCTCTGTTGTCACATGGATGTGATTGTATCTGGACAACCATGCAGACAAACAACTTTCTCTGGGTGCACAGCTGTGCTGAACTCAGGAGGATCAAAAGGCCCCTGTAGGGTAATGCTGCCGATGCCTCTGTATCGTGAATGAAATGCCACAGAGTTGTACAATCGCAAGTCATTAGAATATCAAGGTGTACATAGTTTGCTGTAAACAGGATTCACGAAGATAATGAGAGGTTAGAGTATGGCCCAGTAACTCTGAGTGGATTAATATCTACAGGCCCCTGCTCTGCTTGTACAAGTGCCCGTTTCTTGTGACCAGCCTGTTTCCTTCTAGTCAAGGAGAATTTAAAGAACTCTGGGCCAGAAGTTGGACAACATGTTACTCTTACTGCTGGGTCTGTTTTGACTTCTATCTTTTTCTCTGTGGCTTTTGAAATCCAATTTTGTTGTGGCTGCTTTAGACTAGGACTGCAGTGGATTCAGGTAGATTTTCAATGGAGAGCCTCTATGAACTTTAGCATGTTTTCTGGCAGCAGGTTTTGCAAACCTGATGAAAGGGCTACCTCAGACAGCATCTTTCCTCCTCTCATCCCCATCTACCTCAGCTATTCTGCAACTTTGTTTTGGGTCTTACCTTTGCCACCAGCATCCTTAAGCTCCCTCCCAATGCAGTGTTCCTTCTCTACACTGCTTATTGCCTTTACTAGGCCAAGATAACCATTGTCTACCTGTGTGTCACATTTCAAGTTCTTTCTGAGTTCTCCTGAAACTGATTTGCCCCATCACTGCTTATACAGATTTGGCTACTTTCAGGCCAATAGGGAAACTAATTGAATATTCCTTAAAATGTGCCTTACAAGTGACTTAGTCTATTGTTAAAGAGATGCTGAGAATACTTCTAAGTGCCAAAGAGTAAAATGCCAGGCTGGGTGTTGGAGGATGAAAAGTGTTCAGTTTGAGAAATGTAGGTAGATGAAGACAAACTTAAATCAGAAGCAAAGAGGCAAAGTAGGTAGATAAAGGCAGAGGCCCTGCATCACCACTGTTGGGAGAAGCCTGATCTCATAGACTGTGGTAATGTTATTTTTGTGCAGGTTGGTCCTGCGTAAAGAGCTAAGGACTTAGCTCTAAATGCAGTATAGTTTCCCATTCTCCTGACTGCGATCTACTTCATTGTGAACATCATCAAGTTCTTCTCATGCTTGAGGTAGAATCTAAAGACACAGACAGTTGGAAGACTGAAGCCAAACTAGCAGAAAGAAGCAGCTAGGTTTGTATAATTGAGGGATGTCTGTTGACCCAGGGTAGGGCTTTCTGCCCTCTGGCTTCTCCTATCCCCATGTCCCAGCAAGCTTCCCAAGGTCTGTAGTACTAACAGATGTGGGCTACAACACCGGGACAGATAGACTCGTCTTGGACTGGTAGTTGCACTAATGAATGCATTACAGTTGAAATAATGAATATTTCATAGGTTGGGCATTTTCCTGGTAGTCTCTTATCCAATTATCCCAAAGGATTTTTGTAGGCAAAAATTAGTTATCTTAAAAATTCTACTTTAAACTTAACAAATCACTATGTTGGTTTGAATGAGAGTGGCCCCAATAAGCTCATTTATTTGAATGCATAGTTACCAGAGAGTGGAACTCTTTGAAAGAATTAGAAGGATTAGGAGGTATGGTCTTCCTGGAGGAAGTTTGTCACTGGCATGGGCTTTAATGTGTCAAAGGCCCATGCCAGGCCCATTTTCTGTCTCTTGGCCTACTGATTAGGATGCAGCTCTTAGCTGCTTCTCCAGTACCATTTGTACCTCTATGCTCCCTGTCACTGTGCTCCCTGCATGATGACGGTGGACTAAGCCCCCAGTAAATGCTTTCCTATATAAGAGTTTCTTTGTTAATGTTGTCTTTTCAGAGCAACAAAACAGTGACTAAGGCAGCCATAGTGTTGCAGTATCCAAAGTTTTAGGAAGGGGCGCAGAACTAAATCTTCCTGAGGTCTGTGATCACTTGGAGTGAGGACTTAGCAATAGCCCTAGCAGACTCCTCCCTCAGCTCTTCATCCTCTACCTTAGCCACAAAGATGTAAAAGTTGGTGATAGGGTTTTACTGCAATGGCTCATCTGCTAGAGTAGATTGAGTGGAAGGCAGACAGAAGAAGTACTGCAGAGGTCAGGAATACAGGCAAGTTGGATATTGTTAGTGCTGGCACTTGCTTCTGTAGCTAAGAAAGCTGACTAAAAGGAGCTTTGCTGTTGTAAAAATGAAAATCCAAGCTGGGCAGTGGTGGCGCACGCCTTTAATCCCAGCACTCGGGAGGCAGAGGCAGGCGGATCTCTGTGAGTTCGAGACCAGCCTGGTCTACAAGAGCTAGTTCTAGCGCAGGCTCCAAAGCCACAGAGAAACCCTGTCTCGAAGAAAAAAAAAATAAAAATAAAGATCCAGTCAACACTAAGGGAGACCTGTTATCTGAGAACACCATCAGGAGCAAGCTCGCTAAACTGTTGGAAAGATGAGAGTTAGCACTTCCTTGATAAAACCAGGATGGAGTTTCTGTTTGCCCATTGTGCTTTGCAGACGTCTCATTGTATTCCCCTTTTACCACACTGAAGAAGAAATACCATAGTCCTCATGTAGCAGATGAGAATACTTGGCCCAAGAACATGCCAGGCCACAGAATATCCTATCCTATGTTTTGTGCCACTCTTAACATGGAAGATAGTGATGTTCAAAGTATGTGAAATGGGAGGCTGAAAAGATGGCTCAGCAGTTAAGAGCATGTACTGCTCTTGCAGAGGACCTAAATTTGGTTCCCAGCACCCACACAGGCTGCTTACAACTTCCTGTAACTACAGCTTCAAGAGATATAATACCCTCTTCTGTATTGTGCATGTGCACGTCTCTCTCACACACACACACATTCTCAGACTCTATTTCAGGCCTGCCACATCAAAAACTTGTGGCAGAGCCAGCAATGTGTTTCCAGAAACTTTGCAGGTGATCTAGTGTGTACTCAAGTTTGAGCGCCTTGGCTATACTTGTGTGACAGATTCAAAAGAAATCAGAGCAAGTACTATTTTAGGAACTGTTAGGGATATTGAGATGGTGGTGGAGAATCCTGGGATGAAGGGTCACCACAAAAGGCCTGGCAGAGAGAAGATACATGTTGGCAGGGAAGGAATGTCAATAATGCTAATAGGAAACAGCTGGGGGCTTGTGAGCTGTGTTGAGCTTACCCTCTCACGTGAAATGCTGATTGGGATAGGAAGCTTTAGTTTTGTGTGCCTAAATAGGTTTAATATAAAAGGCAGTTGAATCACTGTATAAGGAGCATTATGTGTAGTGAAAGAGAGGGTCCCCTATGTTTTTCTGCAAAGAAGTGAAAGAAATTACCTGTGCCCTGATGTAGTGATCACATGCTTTTCTACATTGGTTAGGACCTAACCCACTTCACCATCAATATGGGTGCATATTATGGTATATAACTGGTTAACTAACTAACTATATATACATACATATACACCTCTATATGAGTGTCCATCTATACATGTATATACCTATTAAAACAAAATAAAGTTGATCTTGATGAAATCCTGGTTCCAGGGTGAGGACAGAGCGCTTGTACCTGAGGCGTCTGTCAGAGCAGAGCTCAGTAGCCATTCATGAGTGGCACTGAGGTGGTTCACACATTAGAGAAGAAATGGCAGTCCCCAGCTCCACCATTCATTCATCAGGGATCCCAAGAGTCATGATCGTTGCTGCATCAGAACAGGTGTTACTACTGTTTTAGGTAGATTGCGGAATTATACTATTGATCTGAACTATCTTAACTTGAACTATATTTTATTTAGTGAAAAGATGTAAAAATCAAGACCACAAATTCTTTCATTACTCCCTATTGCATATCAAAAGTACAAAGATTTCATATTGGATTATACCATGCTGTAGTGTCATTCTTACAAAAGAAGGATTTGTATTTGTTGGATCAAAGGCATTTTATTCCTAAAGTAAATTTGATTTAAACAGAATCTCCAAAGAAGATAAGTTATGGACTTTGTTTTAATGTTTTCCTTTTTTTTTAACATGTCAAACCCAACATGACATGTAAATGCTTATTTGGATTTTTTTCCTCCTACAAAGTAGGTTCATTTGGAGAATAATATGTTTGTATGTTTGAATGAATTCCAGTGTGAGGTGCTTTTTGCTATGAAGGTACCACCCTTTTATTACCCAATCATTAAGTCCCCCTCTTTTTCCGTGAAAGTGAATTTGTACTTTCTACATGGTTTATCAGATGCTATTAATGAACCACTATTAAGACTGCAAGGCTGCAGCACCCGGGGCCTGATTACAGGAATTAAAATAGTGTGTGTTGGCTTCCCACTGCTCCCCAGCAGGACCGCTCACTCATAATTCCTTTGCATCTAGTCTCAGCAGGAGAAGATTGACAGCATTGCAGACCATGTCAACAGTGCTGCTGTGAATGTTGAAGAGGGAACCAAAAACTTGGGGAAGGTAAGATCCTGCTCCTGCTGACAAATCAATGGTACTCCGGCTCCCAGGAATCTCTAGTATTAACCCAATTGATCTGCTCTCTTCAGTGTTGAGGGAACCAGCAATTAAGGAAATAAGGAAGAAATGACACATAGGTAGTGTAAGAAATCAATGACTGTAATATTCTACTCCCAGATTCATTCTATCATCAGAGATTTTTTTTTTTTTCTCCGAGAGAGTGAACTGTGGTCTCACTCTGGGGCATTTAGTTGTTATGAAGGAATATATGCAGAGGCCTAGGGAGAAGAGAGAGCGGTCCATTAATCCAGGCAGAGCCAAAGTGAGACTGCAGCAGCACTGGAGGAGTGTGACCATCTATTATCCATGTGATGTGGTTTTCAGCCCAGGTGCCTAATGTGGAATAACCCCTGTGCTGAATCAAAGCTTTGGTGGGAGCCAGTGGCTGCTGAAACTGTTTAAATAAGCCAGCCAGATAGTGGATTGATTGTTTTGCAAGTAAAATCAATTTGTAGCTGTCCACTCCGGAGCAACCTCCCTCCGTTCTGTGGTCTGGAGCAATGGCAGTACCTGTGGAATACTTTCTCTCTCTCTCTCTCTCTCTCTCTCTCACACACACACACACACACAACAAGAATAATCTCTGAGGTTAATTATGAGCCCACTGTTAAAGAGGCATTGCCAGGAGTAATGAGAGGAAAACGCACATCACCACAGGCAGATTTTCTCAACTCAATTTCTAAATTGAATTTTTTTTTTCTTTTACAGGCTGCAAAATACAAGCTGGCAGCTCTGCCTGTGGCAGGTGCACTCATCGGAGGAGTGGTGGGGGGTCCCATCGGCCTCCTTGCAGGCTTCAAAGTGGCAGGAATTGCAGCTGCACTTGGTGGTGGGGTGTTGGGCTTCACAGGTGGAAAACTGATACAAAGAAGGAAACAGAAAATGATGGAGAAGCTCACTTCCAGCTGTCCAGACCTCCCTAGCCAAAGCGACAAAAAATGCAGCTAAAGCTCAGGCTTCCACCTGGTGCCAGTGCGTCCACCCTAAGGAGCACCTTGCTGCTGTGGAATGCCCAACTGCTGGACCGTATCAGCAAGCGGTTCCCCATGGCCATGTGCTGTTGAACCTCCATCACTGGAGATGTTAGGAATGGAGGAGCCTGGGCCGAGGGTGTGTGATGTCTGTCAGGTCCAGTTCAAAGACTGCCAAAGAGCAAATGTTCTGCCTGGAAATGTGAAGATTGAACCTATAACTCTAAGGATCTAAGATGTGTAGAAATGTATCAGGCACATGAGGGTCAGTATGTTTGTAGATTATTTCCTCCTGTAGGGAGAAACAGAATGTGACTTCAGGAGTCTTTCTGTCAGGTAGGGATGTTGCTGCCTAACCAGGGGTGCAGGCGAACTCTTTCTGTACTTGGGGACTGATTGTACTTGGATCCATCTATATTTTCTGGTGAAGGAAATTAATACTATAAAATGGAAAGAGAAGCCCACGTTCTCTTTACAGACTGTTCATTGTGACATGGGTGTCTTTTCTGAAGTCTTCCTTGCCTCTCCAGCTAAGGAGCACAGACTCTCACAGCTGGATCTACTAACCCAGCCACCACGCCCACTTGCAGCTGTGATTCTGAAGGTTCTCTGCTTCTAGGGTAAATTCTACCCATGTAATGAAGATTTTTCTAATAATTCCTTTTTTTTTTTTTTTGGTAACGTTTTCCATCTCCAGTTACCCCTACCTGTAATCTCTTAAATTGAAAAAAGAAAATTTAAATATTTCCAGCCTTATTTTGGGCAGAAGGAAGTACAAGATCACAGCACTGTGGAACTTCAAGGGAGGGGCTGGCATACCTGCCTCAAGGGGTCTGGGCCTCTCAGCACCCTGGGTGGGTTGAGAAGGAGCTTTCTACCTCACTTCTGTTGCTGTTGCCCTTTCCCAGGTCATTCCTATCCTGCAGTTTTTATGGCTTCTCTTCCTCCCAGTGTTCACACTTCTCTCCTGCTCTAGTGGCCAAGGCCAAGATTCAGACCCCATGCAAGCTCTGTGGTGCTAACATGGACAGCAGACATGGTCCAGTCCAGCTCCATGTCTGTCTTAAACAAAGTTTTGACATTTAGAGAAAAGGAATTTAAGACTACAGGCAGCCTCATCCTGTATCCCAACTCATTTGAGATAGGAGGGAGCCACTGGTTGCCTCATTTTTTTAATCTCTCCTGAGGAGAAAGCACAGTCAGCCAGGAACATGGGTTCAAGCACTGAAGGGTTTGTTTACCACTTAGCTTCTCCAAGAACTGTGTTGACATCATGTGGTGGTGGCTCACTCCTTTAATCCCAGCACTTCAGAGGCAGAGGTAGGTAGATTGCTGTGAGTTTGAGGCCAGCCTGGTCTACAAGGACAGCTATGCTGTTGTTACACAGAGAAATGCTGTCTCAAAAACAAAACAAAAACAAAAAAAAAGAGCTCTGTTGATGTTTGACCTCTATTGATTGCTACCTTTCCCTCTCTGTCCGAAGATCCTTCCCTTTCATGCTTTTGAGTCTTGCTGATACGTCCCTATGAAACAAAACACTACATCATATTAAACTATCGGGAAGTATCAAGTATATGTTATCTGCTGACTTAAGACCTTAATACCAAAAAAAGGAAGTACTTTAAATGAGTGTTGGATTGTGAATCATTGTCTGACACTGGGAATTAAGTATTTGGAGTAATTTTTAACTTCATCCTTTTTCTCTGTTTCTTGCTGCTCCTTCAAGTTGGGCGTGTCAAACTTGAGCAGGACGCAAAACTCATCCCAATTTGCTTTAAAATAAGATTCTTTTCAAATTTTGTTTTGTTTTTCAAGGTGTGTATCCAGTGTATCCCTGGCTGTCCTGGGAAATCACTCTGTAAACCAGGTTGGCCTTGAACTAGAGATGTACTTGTTTCTGCCTTGGAGAGGGCTGGGATTAAAGGCATGTGCCACCACCACACCACCTGACTCTAACAAGATTCTTGAACCTCCATCACGGGTAATTCTGATACAGCCAGTCCAGCCTGCTTAGCTGGAATTCTAAGAATAAGCAATGTTGTCTCATTGTTTAGTCTCCCGTGTTCTACATCATCTTCCTCATTGCTTAGTACTTATTCTGCCAGTCTCAGAAGGGCCACTCAGTCAGTGTGCCATGCAAGCCACAGCACAGAGAACAGGATGAGGGCTGCATGATCACGAGCTGTCAGTATTGGGCGTTTGACTCTAGCCATCTAAATGCTTAAGGAAGTTACAGTCTTCTTTAAAATTTTATACTTTAGAATTACTGAGAAATTGTACCTCATTTCTCTACAATAACTTTTTGTGGAAATTGATTAGAATTGCCTAATCAACTATAAATTATATAAAGTACTTAAAAGTATAAATTAGTCAATATGACACAGAAGTGATCTTAAAATTTAACTTAATATGCCACATAGTGTCAAGTTAAATTTATCTTCTCTATGATATATGTCTTATTTTTATTTCAGCCAGTTAAAAAGCACCACTTTAATTAAGGTTGTAAAAATTGTAGATTTTACGTAAAATTACTCATTTCAGTAATAGTAGCACTCATAATGACTCTTTTTGATGTTATAATCTGAGAATTTCTCTGAAATTTTTGTGTAACCCATAGTAAAAAAATATTAAAATTGAACATATATACATAAAAATGTTTCTCATTATGTGGAATACATTTTGATGTTTTGTTTTTCAACATCTTGAGTTCAACCCACTAAACCAATCTCAGTCTACAAATCGATTGGCACCCTCAGTTTTCAGAAAACAACCTTCCTACAGAAGAACTGGTGTTTCCCAAGACCAGGCATTTATGGAGAGGGTAACTGGGCCTCAGAGGACTTAAGTATTGTGCAGTCCTTCAGTTCCAAAGGAGGAAACTGGGATGGAACTGGGTTTGTTGGTGCTCAGGCTCTCGGCTATGCTGCACTGCTTCGCCCGAAGCCTGGAGACTCTAAGGCCAACTGTGAACAACCCTTGCTGGTCATTTGCTTCTTTGTCCTCTGTGCCTCACCAGGTGTCCAAAGCCTGCCATTAATTGTGGCCATGGCAGAACACAGCACTGCACTGTGTTCTGTTTTATAGTCAAGTGCCACTATCCTGCCCCACCTTCTACACATTGCTTTATATCACAGGTTATGATCGTTGTTTAAAGTGTCTTGTATAATTAAAAATAAACATTACTTTTAAAAATAAATCTCACAGCTTTTAGAATCAATTAATCATTATTCTTTAAATGATGTCCCTGGGAAGCCATGCAAACATGGTAGGGTGCTGGTAACAACACTTAGGCTATTTCTGAACATCTGCCACAACATCTGAAACATCTGGTTTTGCCACCAAAGAATTGTACATCAAATATGAAAAGGCACAGGCTGTTTTCCCATGCCTTTGTGACCCTGCTTTCTTCCCATCTCAGTTTTGTGTCCTGGTGGCTTACTATCCTACCTCACACAGAATTTGGAGGTGAAGACATTTCTCTGTCAAATTAAAAGTCCTGATCAGGAAGAAAGATCCCTGATCTCCATCACAGCAAAAGTGCCATGGATTTTTTTTCAATCTGTTTTACAGTTGGATTGTAAGATTAGTAGGGGTCTACATTAGTTACTTTTCTTGTTGCTGAGACAAATAACAAAAGCACTTAAGGAAACAAGGGTTTATTTTGCCCCAGTCCCAGGAGTTTGAGGAAGCAGCTATTGGCATTGCATCTGGAGCTGGGAAAGTCATAAATGCTGGCACTTAGCATCTTCCATGTACTCCGGGAGCCCAAACCATGAAATGGTACAGCCTAGATTAACCTAATTTAGAAACTCCCTCGCAGACATGTTCAGAGGCTTGTTTTGGTGTCTGGTGATTCTAGATCTTATCAGCTTGGCAGTATTAATCATCACAGGGCCTAAGAGATTTACAATACAGACTAGTATTGAAATAGGATGTAGCTGAAGGAGAGTAAAGGATTTGTTGGGCAGGCAGAGAATGGAATTAGGCAACAGCAAGGCTGACGCTAAGAGGGACACACTTCGATAGGAGCTGAATCCAGGTTTCTGATGCTAAAGTTCATATACTCACCCCCACCAAACAACCTCTCTTGAAAGAACTGATAGAACTTAATAGTGACACTATAGTTCCCTTTTCTCTGTGAGTCTCTGGGTAGGGTTGGGGTCAACAGCTCAAGACATCTTTACAGTCCATTCCTTTGATACCTCCTTGCCTATGACACAGAGTGACCTTAAGTATTAAAGTGATGTGTATGTTATGCCCAGAATGGTGGTTGGTTAAGACTAACTATAACTATTAGTGATTACAGTTACAGCATTTACTATAATTTTCTCCAGTGTGGTGGTTTGATTGAAAATAACCACCACAGACTCATAGGGATGAGGGTGGGCTTTGAGGTTTCAGAAGGTCAAGCCAGTCCCAGTCTCTCTCTCTCTCTCCCTTCTGTCTTCTGATCTGCACGTAGAACTCTCAGCTACCCCTCCAGCATGTTTGCTCACACCTTGCCATTCTTCCTGCCACGAGAGTCATAGACTGAACCTCTGAACTGTGAGCCAGCCCCAATGAAATGTTTTCCTTTGTAAGAACTGTCGTGGTCCTGGTGTCTCTTCATGGCAAAAAAAAAAAAATGCATTAATATAAAAGTATTGTGTACCTATAAGAACAGTGAAAGCAATATTGGGTGACACTAAAATGAACAGAAACGAGGAAATAATTGGATTTTTAAGAGTAAGTGGATATACTCTCTTCTCTAGACAAATGGTGGTAACAGGTTATGCATACTTAAAATTCTTTATTTTAGGATGCAAAGTAGCAGGTTTCGTTATGACATTCCCACACACCATCCTGTCTCCATGTCCCTGCCTCCATTCCAGTAGAAACCCTTCACTCCTAGTATTACCCTTCTTCACTCCTCTCCCTTAAGGCTTCTTTACCCACCTCTCTCATGGGCCCCTTCCCTGTTTCCTGGCATCTACCCACACTCATTCTCATAAATATACATATATAAAAATTAGAAGCTAGGATCTATATGTGAGAGAACATGTTTGTCCTTCCAAACCTGGATTACCTCACTTAATAAAAGAATTCCTGTTTTCCTGCAAAATACAGAATTTCATTTTTCTTTACAGCTGAATAAAATTCCATCATGTATATGAGCCCCATTTTAGTTACCCATTCATGTGTTGATGCTTATCTAAGCTGATTCCATTTCCTTGCCACAGTGAACAAAGCAGGAACCAAATGTCTCTGATGTACATACACTACGGTCTACTTCTCTGAAGTACATGCACTTCATGGTCCTTCAGGTGCATACCTAGGAGTAGTCTAGCTGGACTAAATGGTAGTTCTCCTTTTAGCTCTTTGGGAAATGGCCGCACCAGCTTACCGTCCCCACTAACACTGAATAGGGTTCTTCTTCCCATACGCCTTTGCCAGTATTTGTCCTGTTCTTCTGATGGGTGAGGTGCAATCTCAGAGCAGTTTTCATTTGCATTTCCCTGAAATCTAAGAATGCTAAACACTTTAGAAAATAATTATTAGTCCTTTGTATTTCGTCTGAGAACTCCATGATATCTCCTTAGCCCATTTTATTTTGATTGACTGTGTAGCCTTTTGAGATTTTTGCATATTTAATCCTGTTAGATAAGCAGGCCATGTGGCTCAGTGGTAGAGTATCTGCCTTGCATGCATAAAGTCCTGGGTTCAGGCCTCAACACTTGGAAAGAAAATTCTGACAAATATTTTCTCCCTTTCTGTAGGCTGTGCTTTCAACGAATTTCTTCCTGTACAGAAAGCTCTTTCATTTCATGACTCTTTTTGTCAGCGATTGGCTTTATTTGCTGAGGGTTTGGTATTTTGTTCAGGAAGTTCTTACCCATGACTGCACTGTGACGTGGGCTCCTACCTTTGCCTCTAGCAGATGCAGCTTCTGGTTTTATATTAAGGTCTTTGGTCCACTGTAGTCGATTCCTGAACAGGGTGAGAGAGAAGGATCTGGGTTCATTCTCATACTTGTAGGTAGTCAGTTTTCTTGGAGTTTGTCTTTTGGCATCTTTGGCGACGATAAGGTGGCTGTGGCAGAATGGATTTGTATCTCAGTCTATTCCACTTCATTTATCTACATGTCTTTGTGCCAGTAGCATGCTGCTTTTATCAGTATGGCTCTGCAGAAAAACTCGAAATCAGCTTTGGTGATACTATCAGCAGTCCCTTCTCAGGATTTCTTTGCCTATCAGAGGTCTGATATTAAATAAACTTTAAGACTCTGCTTCATTCCATTTCTGCAAAGAATGGCATTGGTATTTTGACAGAGGTTGCATTAAATCTGTAGATTTATAAGTTGAAAGACAATTCTTACAACATTGATTCTCCCATTCACAAACATAGGAGACATTTCCATTTTCTAGTGCCATTTTCAATTTCTTTTCTTGGTTTGGATTTTTTGCGACAGGGCCTCACTGTGTAGCCCTGATGGGCCTGGAAAATATCATGAGGAGCAACTTGGCCTTGAAAATGCGGATGTGCTCCTCTGCCTCCCAATTCTGTGATTAAAGACCTGTGCCCACATGCCTGGCCGAGAATTTTGGAGCTTTTGTTATGGAGGTCAATTTGCTCAGGTTGGGAAATTTTTATTATTATTTCCATTTTGCCATTTGTCTTATCCCAGGATAAGATTATCTACATCTAAAAATTCATCCACTTACCTTCTGATTTAGTAGAAGATCTATTTTTAAGGTATATCCTAGTTACTTTCTCAGTTTCACTGGGAAACCACCAATAATTAAGAAAATGATTTTAAAAGACAGTTGTGGAGAAAGGGGGTTTTGACTGACAGATGCCTGATAATCATTTGTCCTTCTCCAGAATGATACCCAAACATGAAAATGTATGATGTGTGGTTAGGAAGAGTGATCTTAGATCTTCATTTGTATCTTGTCCTGGAAAATTGTCATGTATGCTTCTGTTCAGTATCAAATGACCAGGGAATAATTTTCCTTTGGTGTATAAAATTTCTGATGTGGTCTGTCTTAAATCAGTAGTCAGGCTCATTATGATGTCCACCCCCACCCTTCCTGTGTGTCACCAGTAATGCCCTGTTTGGCTCTCCATCCTGGGTAGTGAATAGGGCAAGGAAAAGCACCAATCATCTTCCAAAATGAATCTATTCTTATCTAAGTAAGTTTACCACAGGGCACCAAGAGTACACATCAACTTCCTCTGTCGCAGCTGTCATTAAATCCTCAGGGCCCATCACATAAGGCCTACTGGGTGATCTTTGATACAAATGGATGGGTTTGGAGAAACAAAGGGTCAGTACAGTATGGAACAGTAACAAGAGTCTGATACCAGTTTTCATGAAGAAGTGCACCCTCATATGGGTAGAAGTGTGGTCTTTCTGCGTCTAGCCTAAAGTAGCTGGTTTTTTTCCTGTGGCTCAGACCATAGCATGTATGTGCAATTATAGCCACCATTTTACTATTTACTCTTCATTCAACTTTTAGCTTCATAATGGGAGGGGGCAGTTTATTAAATGCTGAATCATTAGCCTGGAGATGGTAGTTTATGCTTACTGACTGATAAAACTTATGGCTTACCACAGCAGTTTTGTCAACTAACTCATTGCCTAAAAGTGGTTGACTGGAGTCAGATCTAACTCATAGAAAATGTGGAGGTAGGAGAAAATTTCCAGTACCCAACATTGTGTTGCCAAGACAGCAACCATTCTGACAGTTACATATCTCTAGCTGGGTGGGCACTGTGAACCTTTATTTTTTTGGCAGTCTTTGGAGCTCATAGCTGACTTAGCAGGTAGGACTGAAGATGACAGATTCATTTGTAGGATATTTGTAATGGACTAAATCAGATAATGAAGATACAGAGATCTGCTATCAGAATCTATTCCGACTATAGGGACAATTTTTTGTCCTTGACGCCTTTGTTTGCTTGCTTGCTCTGTACTTTAGCTTTTCTGTTTCCCATCAGAGACCTGCTGAGTTCTTCTAAGTATCAAGAGGCTGGAGTAGAAAGATGGCTCTCCTCCTTTCCTTATCACCTGTATGCACATGGAAATAAGGGGAACATACGTACTCCCAACTGCATAACTGAGGATACACGAAATACAAGGATATAGGAGATGTGTATAGATTGCGTTCTATTGCTGTGACAAAAACCAACCTGGGGGAGGAAAGAGTTTATGTATTTAGCTTATAGTTTGTAGTCTATTATGAATGGAACCTGAGGCAGAAACCGAGACAGGAACTGAATCAGAAGCAATGAAGGGGTGGAGCTTACTGGCTTTCTTATACAACCACCTACCTGCCCAAGGGAGGCACCACCCAAAATCAATCATAAATCAAGAAAGCTCCACAGGTGCTCCACAGGCCAGTCTGATAGAGGCATTTTCTCAATGGAAGTTCCTCTTCCTGAACTCTAACTTGTGTAAACAGACTAACCAGGATGAGATGACACTTGTCCTACACACTGACTATGTGGATTTACTAGACAAGGGTGTGCCTATGTGGGGGATGGTGAGATGTTAGAGACACAGTTTGAAGCAGCACTTTCCCGGGGTTCTCTCTTGTCCAAGGTCAGTTCTACTTTTTCCAGTGTTCTTGAGAATACCTGGGCACATCAACTGAAGCTGGGCTTGCGTTAACTGCACAGGAACTCACAAGTCCCCATTCCGAATCAAAATCAAGCACAATGACATGATCTGGAAAATAACAACGCCCCTGGAAGTCATCTTTTTCAGCTCTGGTCATTTAGATTCCAAGTAAAACACTCATAACACAGTATTTATGAAACAGTAAAAAGTCTCAAATATAGAAGTATTTTACAAATATAGCTTTATTATTTGGAAATACATACAAAATTTCACACACAGCTAAAAAAGTTGCTAAGCAGAGATCCTACAAACTATTTTAATGAATACATAAATTGTTACAGCCAGCAGTGAGTGGTCCTGGAGCAGCTGCTCCTCAGCTCTCACCAGCTCTAAGAACTACCTAAATCTTCCCCAAAGGACAACTGGCATTTCGTTTTGTTCAGACGACTTTATCTAGTACAACAGCCTAATGCTGCGAACTACAATCATTCTGAAAACTGGAGTACTGTGTCCAGTTAACTGTGTATCCTTGTTTCTCAGACTGTTCCAAAAGTTAATAGAGAGCACTGCTGGGTGATACAGGGTATAGACCAAAAGCCATAAGGTATAATAAGTTAAGGGAGCAAGTTTCTTTTTGTGTGTGCGCGCACATTTAAGTTTTATGTCATTTTACTTTTGGTCAAGCAGCCTGTATCTGTTGAAGAAAAAAATTGAGCTGTTATGGTATTCCTGATTATCAATCCATTACCCATTCTTTTTGCCTTAATGCATTTTTTTCTTCAAAGGTTTTGGGCAACATTAACACTTTCTCTTGAGCTCATTCTGAGCCTTCCCATTTCAAACACTGTTCTCAACGCATGCCCCTTGGTAGCTTTTATCATGCCAGTTCGCCTTCTTTTTGCACACAACCCCTGACAAACTGACTTCATCAGTAAGTTCCCCACCACAAGACACTTGAGATGATCATTCTCAACCTTATACATTCATTTACATGCTTGTCGTGCCTGTGTGCGTACAGCACGCACATGGACACAGAGGCCAGAGGCCAGTGAATGTCCTGTTTCATCATCCTGGCAGAGAAGCAGGAAGTCTGGCTTCCGGTTCTTATTCAACCAGTCTCCAGTGCAGTCTGGCTGAGAAGTCTAAGGCTCAGGACAGACTCAGTTACACTGAGGCAACTTCTGCAGCACTGACATTGTTCAGGAGGAATTGTAAAGTCTAAGACTTGCTTCTGTACTATCCATTCTCAAATAAGGATCCCCAGGACCTGCGGTATGGTGTCCTGAGCCATTGACTCCAGGGAGTTAGCCTTCCTCGGAGTACTCGTTCCTAGAACATCATGCTGTCTCACATTATCATAGCCACGAGAGATCCTACCTCTTTTCAGGTAGTCAGCTTTTAAAACCACAGCATAATCTCCTCAATGGAATGTTTGGAACTCAGTGCTTCTATGCCAGGCACATTCCCTCCATTTCCTATGTTTAATCTGAAATTGCTTGCTCCAGTGATAATTCATATGGTCTGATAAACTTAAAATGTTACAGCACCTAAAAGCTTACTTAGAGTAACTGCCAACTGATAACTGCTCCTCTGTGAATTCCTCCAACCCTAATTCAACCCCTGGGATCCAGAGAGACAATGCCTTCATATGTCCCTTCAAATCTAGACTGCTCTCACCCATGTTTACTCTAAGAAAAAAATCTTTTTGTTTTTTGATAGCCTCTGGCTGTCCTGGAACTCGCTCTGTAGACCAGATGGGTCTCTAACTCATAGATCTCCCTACCTTTGTCTCCTGAGTGCTGGGATAGGTATGCACCACCACTACCTCGCTAAAAACAGTCTCAATCGTTACGTTTTAAAACATTTTATTACCCTAAATTCTCTTCATGAAATGCACCTGAACTTGTGAAGAACTTTTTATAAACTGCCATTAAGTCCTGTTGAGTGGTGAGCACTTTCCACGATATCACAATTACTCAAGGACACTTTATTTCTTATCTTTTCAATAAATATTTATAGACAGCTACTCAAGTGTCCAAACTGAGCCGCAGACACAATGTGCAGAGCCACTGTCCTTAATGGCTTTACCATCCAGAGAAGAAAACGGCAGCGGCAGGGCTAGAGCCCAAGTTCTGATATGTATGAATGCTATACAACACACCGAGTCTTCCACTTTAAACAGCCCTCGTCCCATCATTTTAGGCCACACTGAAGATGTGTTCCTTATGGTCTTTTTTCTAATGACTATTCTCAGCTAGCTGTCTGCAGTCCAGTATTTGAGTGATATCTTTTATTATTTTTCAAACCCAATTACAGGATCACAATTTGTTACAGCTGATTGTTTCTGTTTTGTTTTGAGCTTGTGTGGAAGCCTTGCAGTATACCTGGGAGTGTTCATTCTAAACCCTCAGATCTGGTCAGTCTCATCACTGAAAACAATGTGATCATATTCAAGACATTGACTAACAGCAACAAAGTGACAGAATAAAGGCTATCTTCTAGAAAGCTCTGTCCTAGTTTTCCAGTCACAATCTGGCAAAATATTCTAAACATGCCCCTTATAACCTCATTAATATTTTTATTCTGAATAAAACTACAGAAACTATGGACAAAATCATGCATAATTAAGAACTGGAAGCTGATTTTTAAAAATAAGTTATTAAATATCCATTATAAATATTCATTTTATTTTTAAAAGGTTTGAAAGACGTTACATATATCACATACTACATATAATGGCACGTGTCAAACTTTAGAGCTTAAAAATAATTATCTCCCCAAACTGGGACTGACTGATATCCCAAGGACAAATGACCCTTGGCCTATAGCACCACACCCAGGCCCCGAGGGGAGCCGATTTAGAGCCTATCGGACCTCTGGCACTGGGATTCCTGACTGAACTGCTTTTCTCCCTGGCAGCACTGAGGCCTGGCAGGGAAGCTAGAGGGGGAGCCCTCTAACAATTCACAACAGTTGAAAATGGGAGAAGAACTTAAAACGTTGTGTTTCTCATGACTTTGATCTACATAACTATAACAAAACTACAAAAGACAGAAGGAGGCTTACAATAATTGAAATACAGTTTCTTTTTGAAAATGGAAATTTCTAGACAGAAAGAGCCTTAAAAGTTGCTAGTTCAACAGTAGTAACCTGCTCCGCTGGTGTCTCTACTCTCTAGATTTCAGGGTTAATTTGTTCAAAGTTTTAAATGCCAGCCATATGCCGATTTCTCAGACAAACACATAGAAATTTAATAATACTTCCATTTCTTCTTTCTTAATTCATAAGGACCATTTCTGCCAAATGCTCTGGCTTATGGCTCTCCTCCTCTTCAGAGTATGTTTAAGTTACATGTTGGGAATCCAAGAAGAACCACAATGGGATTTTCATAAGCAATGCCCGGCTAATCAGTACAACACAGTACACAGCGTGAAAATGTTAATTTATTCCCCTCCCTGGTCTCTAGAGTATATATCCCCCTAGCTTTCAGGACTGCGATAGGAAAACACCAGTGGATCATGTGAGAAGAAGAGCAGAAAGGAAGTCACACAGCACACAGGAAGCAGGCCGAGTCCCTGGCCTCTGCAGTGCTAGTGCGAGTTAACAGTATGCTTCTGGCAATGCCACCTTCCGCTTACATTATAAAAACTGTACAGGACAGATTTAAAGTGGAGATAGGCCTCTGGTTTTTATTTTATTTTTTTTAAACCCTAGCAGATTTTTAAAAAAGAGGCTTTATTAAATGACAATGCATTTGAGTCAGGGGGAGGAAAAAAAATTAAAAACCCAAAACTTCTTTCAGTTTATTCAAAATAAAAATACACATAGAATTATGAAAATATAGGTTTACTATTTCCAGCACATAAGCCAATGCTGCTGTCGAAAGGCCTGCAGTGCTTTCGGGCTTTACAGCTCATCTCGATCCCTCAATAAAGTGTACCTATACTCGCTGGGTGCCAGCTTCTGGAAGGAGCTCTCTGGAGGACTGCTTGCAACATCCTGGTCTTGCTACAAAAGAAAGAAAAGAATCTTCATACCAAAACGTTTTATGGAGTTATCATACTTTACTATTACATGACTGGCAGTGGCCTTATAATTACCTGGCTATTAATAAATAAGACAAAAAATGTATGCCAAAGTCAAGAGGTAAGTTTGTGATCTTCTTTCCGCACATAAATGCCCCTATTTTGTCCAGGGCATGGCTACCACATGGTCACTGACAAAACACCAACACCCAGTGCTTCCTAGAGAACCCCATAGAGGGAGCACAACTAGTTTGGCCTTAACCTTTCTCTTCTACACATGACTGCTAAGAGGGATTGCCTTGATACAAACAATCCCTACTTTGCTAATAAAACTGCTACAAGCCAGGCGGTGGTGGCGCGTGCCTTTAATCCCAGCACTCGGGAGGCAGAGGCAGGCAGATCTCTGTGAGTTCAAGGCCAGTCTGGTCCACAAGAGCTAGTTCCAGGGCAGGCTTCAAAGCTACAGAGAAACCCTATCTCAAAAAACCAAAAAAATTAAAATAAAATAAAAAATAAAGCTGCTATTTAACCAATTATGTCGATTCCAGAAATCTGTAAAACTTGGTTGAGATGAGGAAAAAGATTCAATACTATAATGAACCTCTGTAATACTTATGTGCCAAACGTAGACAAACCCCTGTGAAACTATCAAGTGACTCCACACATTGTGAAGAAAAGCAGCACAGTCTGCACGTCATTTTCACTCTGCGAGCAACCCAAGAGTGAGCACAGCTTTGGACCTAATCTAACTCCCATATAAGATAAGGAAAAATTTAGTTTTTCTTTTTCTTTGATAAATACAAGTTCTTTGGACAAGTAGCAGACTTAAGTCCTAGCATTTAAACAAGGGGTTTAATGTATATCATCTCAGTTTCATGTCATAGACTTAATATAAACAATAACACATCAACATGCACATTTAAGATTCTTTCAAAAAGGAAGGACAAAGAAATTACTTATAATAAAGGTTACAAAGTAGAAATAATAAAATTCTCAGGCTTTAAATTCCATGCATTCATCCATTCTGACAGTCTAGCTACCTATTCACCAGTCAATATAGTAACATTTCAATTAAGAATTATATGTGAATAAAAGCTAATATAAAATGTTGATGAATAGTTATTAAGTATTCAAATATCAAATGGGAAAGCTGCACTGAGTACTAAATTTTGAGTATTATCAATATTACACCTGTCAAGGTTCTTAGGACGGATGAAGGAAATAACCAACCATTACTTTCTTACAGAAGGGTACATGTCCACTCACAAAAGCAAGCAGGAACAACCACTGGAACCCACTGATTTGTTTGCTCATCTGCTCCCAAGTCCTACTTCTTACTTCTATTTGAAGCTAATAGTATTTAACACTGTGCCACAGAAATCATAGACTTCCCAAGTCACATGATGGAGAAATTAGAGACAACATTTTAAAAAGTAACTTCAAAGAAGCATAACTTGAATATGTTATAGTCAATTCAGGATTTCTATAGAGGTAACAGGAGCTGAAACTCTAGCTCAGGCCCCTCTGAGGCTATCTCAGAAAAGATTCCCCGCTGGCAAACACGTAAGTTCTACCTCTCCTGGGGCTGTGTCAGTTGGGTCAGGTCCATGATGGAATTCTCTGTGCAGTTTTCCAGAATGTAGGTCAATTACAAACTGCTTCAGTTTTCCAGGAATTCTAAAAACAAAGGCAAATAATTATTTAGCTTCAACTGTCCAAACCGCTGACCTCTAGTTTATCAACTTCACAGTGCTGTAAAGAAATACTTGACTCTATCCACCAATTCTACCACAGCTACTACAGTCAGCTAGATACTAGGTTGGGGTTCTAATTTTTCAGTTTTTATTTTATGAATAAGTGTAAGTGCCTACATGTGTGTATCAACATTAGTGCCTCATGTCTGTAGAGGCTAGAAGAGGTATCAGATCCCCTGTAGATGGTTGGAGGCCATCAGGTAGGTGCTGAAAGCCAACCGTGTCCTCTGCAAGAGCAGCCAGGGCTCTCAATTGCTCAACTACTTTCTCATCCCCTATGTTCTAATCATTGTACTTGTTTCATGGAAATTTTTCTATACTTACCATTAACAAAGGTGATGCTATGAAAATGCTGTAACCCAGATGTGTTTATCATCCTTTAGATAATTATGTGGTGTGTGCACATGCGAATGTGTGTGTGTGTGAATGCATATACTTTTAGCAGCATACTCATAAAACAAACAAAAAACTTATATCCTCCAAATCCACACTAAAAATGTTGGGATTCAAAGGGGAAAAAATATAATTAGAGGTTAATTATGTAAAAGTATTCAGTTTTATAACCAGAGCACCGTCCAGTATCTCACAGCATTTGAAGCCAGCATGAGCCTGTGATCCCCCCGAAATACAACCCTCTTTTGAGATGGTCCACACTATGCTGAGCAAAGCAGACTTACAAGGCAGGCTTCTATGGAATTATTTCCTTGATTTGTATCCAATAACATAGGAACAAATGATATCTATAAGGCCAATAATTTTTGTTATTCATTGATTTGCATTCTAAAGCCTTTGCCAACATAAATTTTTAAAACTGAAGTTAATTTGCTAATTTGATAAGTAACAGCAGAATTTTCATTTACATTTCTTGAGAAATTGAATGTTTTCCTGTCATTGCTTAATTTATACTTACGTGCAAATGAACTGCCTGCCTTTTATGAAGATTTTTGTGCTTCAGAACATTCATTATATGCTTCAAATAGAAACCTATTGTTTTTTATATCTATTACAAAAATTAAAATGCACTACCATACATACTTTAGTTCCTTGGGTACAGCAGACTGACTTTTTAACATTTTTGTTTTGTTTGCATAGCAAACATTACCAATTAAGATTACCAGTTTTTATTTTTTCTTTTTAAATTCTATCCTAAGGTCCTGGAAGTGTTGTTTTGGTTGGTTGTTTTTTCTCCCGCTTCAATAACTCCCACTGAGCTGTACCAACCAATAATTTCATTGTACACCATGCTGGCTCCCCACTAACTCCAATGCAGTAGAGACCAGCAGGTGCCAAATGCACAGTTTACAAATACAAATGACTGTCAGGTAGCTGTATTGACAGAATGCCTTGCAAAGTTTCTCTGGTGCAAAAGTAATTACATGTACACCAGAGATAAACACTGAGAGTAGAGCAATTTACACTGTTTCTGACATCATCTTCTGTCACCCCACAGCAAAGTGATGGAGTCTAAAATTCAAGTCACAGACCCCGAATGTTTTACCACACCTGAGATAATGCTGCTGCTCCTTTATAAGCTTCGAAGACCATTGGAACTACTTCTAGTCAAGGACTACCTTATGAAGGAGTAAATCCCAAATGTGACAAACACTCAAGACACGTTTCTCCCTGACCTTCAGAATTATCCTCTTGTCATGAGATAAGAGGAAAGAAAGAACTGTGAGCATAAAGCAGAAGCCAGAAAGGAGATGGATTAGGGAAGAACTCTTAGCTAGCACGTACTCAGGAAGGATCTGTCAGTATTAGGAAGGAACAACCAGTGAATGAGCAATAAATTGTTAAGAGTAGTCAGAGTGGCAACATGCAAGAAGACTGGCACAAGAAATAAATCCTATTTTCGTTTCAGTTTTAATTGGACACTAAGTGTGGAACGCTAAACCTCTTTGACCCTCTAAATCTCTGGTTTACAATGACTTACTTTTAGACCAGTGAAACACACACACACACACACACACACACACACACACACACACACACACACACACACAAACGGTGACTATCCTCTGACAAGTGTACAACAAGGTAGAAACTAGCTTCATTATTTTCAAAGACTGATGCATAGTGGATATTTTTTTTTTTTATACTTAAATTCTGTAACTTGTTTTGTTGTTTTTGAGACAGTCTCAGCATGTAGCTGGGCTGGTCTTAAACTCACAGATCTGCTTGCCTCTACCTACCAGCAAATGCTGAATTATTGCTGAGCCACGGCACTAAAGTTTTTGTTTTGTTTTGTTTTTTAGTTTTTCTAGACAGGGTTTCTCTATGTAGCCCTGGCTGTCCTGGAACTAGCTCTGTAGACCAGCCTGGCCTCAAACTCTGAGATCTACCTGCCTCTTCTTCCTGAAAGGCTGCGCCACCATGCCCAGCTTAAATTTCTAAGTTTTAGCAAATGCACAACATCTTCTTTCCACCTCGGCAAACCAGTTAAGATCTCCAGCACCTCTCTGCAGTTGGACCTTCCTTTCCTCCTAATCCTGGCAACCACTCACATGTTTGCTGATCCTATCCACACAGACACTAATAACATGTACTCACGAGAATGGCTTTTTCATCTAAATATAAAATTGGCATCCATTCACCTTAGTAGTCTATTTATTGCCAAATACTATTCTACTGAGGAATATAAAAGTCTATTCATTGATCTTGTTAAGCACATTTGGATTCTGTCAGAATTTTGGTGATCATAAACAATCCTATGACAAACATGTGCACAGATTTCTGTGTGAACTTTATTTTCTAGAACAGACGTTGTGTCAGGTGCTACATATACGCTTAACTTACAAGGAAACTGTCAAACTGCATCAGTGTGCACCAAGACTGCAGCTGATCTACATGCTGTGAAGGCAGGGTGCTGTTGCCATTTCACCTCCGCCAGCTGAAGGACACAAATCAGCATCTCACTGCGATGCTAACTTGCATTTCTTGACTAGGTAGTGACCCTGGGCACCTTGCTTGTGTGCTAACTTGACATCTCTGCATCTTGCTTATGTTTTAACATTATCATTCAAAGCACAAAGGTTTTTAACTTGGTGAAAACTAATTCACCATTTTTCTAAGTGTTTTCGATGTTTTCTACTTAGATCTATGATGAATTCTAAGTTAATTTTCCACGAGAGGGAATTCTTTCTTGGTAGGAAGATGTTCAATTGGCCCAGCTGTGGTGGTCTGAAAGAAAATGGTCCCCACAGAACTGGCACTGTTAGGAGAAGTGGCCTTGTCGTGGGGGTTGGCTTTGAGGTCTCCTATGCTCAAGCTACACCCAGAGTCACAGTTGCTTCTGCTACCTATGAATCAGAATATGGAGCTCTCTGCACACCGCCATGATGACAATGGACTAAGTCTCTAAGCTGTAAGTGAGCCACCCCAATGAAATGTTTTCCCTTATAAGAGTTGCCACGATCATGATGTCTCTTCACAGCAATAGAACACTGACTAAGATACCAGTCAACTTAGTAAGAAGGGATAAAATAAAAACAGTATAGTATAAACAAAATGTGCCTTTTAAGAAGTTCTATCAGGCTAGGCATGGTGCAACATGCCTGAACTCCCAGCTAATAACAGCCTGGGGCAGGAGAACCACAAATTCTAGCCAACGCTGGACAACAGGACCCTCCCTCAAGATAAAAAAGGAGAAAGGGGCTAAAGGAACAGCTTACTGATGAGCATTTGCCCAGCACACAGGAACCCAAGGCTCACAGAGCTAGGATCTAATTTTTGCCATTTGGAAGTTCTAGCTCTTTAAACACTAGCATTTCTACTGCTTTTTACAGTTACCAGGAAAGTCACTGTTTGTATACAGTACTGTGAGCTGGGACTCAAATCCTAGTTTTGCCACTGGTTATCTGTGTGGTCTTCAAATCATTTTACTGCAAGGAGACACAGTTTCTCTGAAAAGAAGCTAAGTATTCTATTGGCAGTCTCCACTCCTAATGCCACCTCTGGCAGGTGTAGATTCCTCTTCTGTTACTACAATCAGACTTCCACCAAATGACTCCAGAAATGCTAAGTTATTAAGTAATAGTAATGACAGTAATTTATGGAAAGTGCTTATCATTTTAGCCCTAATTACCAGGCAGCACAATAACAATTATACAAGCCATTAAATGTGTCAGATTCACCTTGCTGCATGCTGTATTAGATCTTAACACTAGCATCATATAGCGCAGCACTTAGCTCTCACAGCATGTACCACCTCCCAATTAAAAAACTGTTAGCAGGAAGGGGAAATTGGACACCTAAAGGAGAAATTAAAGTAGTGAATTATTTTAAAGAGCTTCAAATGCAATATGATTTTTTTGGAACAGGGTTTCTCTGTGTAGCCCCGGCTGTCCTGGAACTAGCTCTGCAGACTGCCTCTGCCTCCCGAGTACTGGGATTAAAGGCATGCACCACTTGCAGTATAGAAAATTTCATTTCTCATTGCCAGATTTCTTTGAAGATTCCTATTGGCTCAGATTTACTTTCTTTTTTCTTTCTCCAAGGCATCACATGCCACTAGCTGGCAGATTAGCTCTACTTAACCAACAGCCCATCTATTGAACCAGAAGACTACAGCTGGGGAAAAAAGCCAGGGAGAGGTGATAAAGACTATGATCACAGGGCTGGAGAGATAGCTCAATAGTTAAGAGTTCTTGCTGCTCTTCCAGAGTAGACTTCAGTTTGATTCCCAGGACCCATGGCCAGTAGCTTATAACCACCTGTAACTAACTCTCACATACATGACACACAAAGGCACACATAAATAAAAACAAAACAAAGAATTTATTATTTTTAAAGGAATATGATTGCTAGTGCTTATTTGGGTTCTCCAAGACTCAGACTCCAAAATGAGATTCCAAATGCCAGTGTTAATCTGACTTCAGAAATGCAGGACGGGATTTAAGCAAGCTGGAGTCCTCCCACAACGTGTAACACAATATTCCCAGGAATTAAAGAAAGAAAAAAAAAAAAAGAGCTGAGCCATGGTGCTTGCAGGCCTAACCAAGGTTAGCATCCTCTTGATTTCCAAGAATAATTTAAGACTTTATAATTAGGACCGTGAGTTTCTCATTAAAAAGAGGTCAAAAGTATATACACACAAGCGTGTGCGCACACACACACACATTCAGATCTATCCACAACTAGAAGCCAAGAGGTGCTCTGGTGAACTTCATAAATATGACACATTGGTCATGGAGCATTTCAATGCTAAGTACAATTACTTATAGTTACCTGTGGTGTTTGAATAAGAATGGCCCCCCACAGACTCATATATTAGAATGCTTAGTCATCAGGAGTGGCACTACTAAAAAGATTGGAGTAAATGTCACTGGGGGTGGGCTTTGAGGTGTCAGTGGCTCATTCTCTTCCTCCTGCCTGTTGATCTGGATATAGAACTCCAGTACTGACTGCTACATGCTGCCACCCCCTTCACTCCCACCATGATGACAATGGACTAAAGCTCTGAACCTAGAACCAAGCCCCAATGAAATGCTTTCTTTTCTTTTCTAAGAGTTGCCATGGTCATGGTGTCTCTTCACAACAACAGAACACTGATTAAGACAATGCCTGTGAGCTCCCAGAAAGCCCAGCCATCAGTGGTCTCTCTCTCTTTCTGTCTGAAAGAGCCTTTCAGACAGAGCATGCAGTTTTTGGGGAAGGGCAAAACAAGACTCCCAACTAGGTAGGGTGGCCAGATCTCACTCAACAGAAAATGTTCACACAACTGAGAGCCCTCTATGTGATATGAATTTTGTTTTCAATATGCCTGGATGTTAGAGAAATGGATCACAGGTAAGCTGCTCAGGTTTTAAATCCAATACAGTCTTGCTCTCTCAACTGCCTGAGTTCCTCCCTCTCAGTAGGTGATCTTACTTGCCAGTTAAAAGCTCTTGCTGCAGTCCACCAGGACCTCAAGCACCCTTTCCTTTCTTTCTCATCTCCTCTAAGACCTCTGCTTTGCATCACGGAGGAGCACCTTCCCCATTTCAATTACTCTTTACTCCCTTGGAATCTGCCTCTCAAGCACTTAATCACATTTAGGTTTTCCATCAAAGAGAGCTAAAATTACTTAGCGCATGTCTCTCTGGAACTATCACCACCCCTCTCATTTATTCTTTTCATAGGCCAGTGTCTTACAAGAACTTCTAATTTTTTTTTTTTACTTGCAATTTGCTGCAATATATACTACCAAATCTAACAGATGCTTCATCTCTACCTTGTAGTGAGTTGGGCAGTCCTTTCCGTCTTCTTCACCTTTATCTTGTGGTTAAGTACTCCCTTTTGCTTGCACTTCTCCCTACTTGATTATCAAGATCATCAAGTGTTCCTTGTTTTCTTCTGCCCCCTGTTAGGTCTGAGTATGAAATGTTCCCAATAGGCTCAGGTCCCAGGTGATGACATTGTTTTGCAATGTGTCAACATTTTGAGACATGGGGTCTAGGTAGAGAAGTAAGTGCAGGGATTACACCCTTGAAGCAGACCAGAACCCCAGTCTGTTCCTTTCTCTGCTTCTTGTCTGATAGGCAGTCAGAACTCTCTGTTATCCATTCCTACTGTCATGACAGCTTCGCCGCCGAGTGCACAAGATCTATCAGCCAGGGATGAGCCCTGTGAACTCTTTGAAACTATAAGCTAAAATATTCTTTTTCTGTAGTTTCTATCAAATATTTTGTCACAAAGGTAAGAATGCTAACTAGTCTGACTAGTCTTCCATACATGTTCCTGTCTCAATTCTTTTCTGACTTTGGGCAATCACTATTCTACTCTCATTTCTTTGAGTTCAACACCATTTCACTCTCATAAAGTAAGATCATGCAATCAACTAACTCATGAAGTGAGATCATGCAATTGATCTTTCTGTGCCTGCACTATATCACTTAGTATCTCCCCTAGTTTTCCATGTTATCACAAATGACAGGATCTCCCTCCTCCTTTGACAGCAGAACAGTACTCCTGGTGATAATGTCTTTACTCATTTTTCAGCTAATGTAGATATAGATGCTGATTCTACATCCACATGCTGCAATGAATTATGGGAGTGAATATATCACGTTGACATACTGATTTAATTTATTTTGGATTTTGTTAGAGTTTGCTTTCTGTTGCTTTGATAAAACAAACACTATGACCATAAATAACTTGGAGAAAAGTTTATTTTAGCTTATACTTCAGGTCACAGTTCATCATTAACTGAACACATATTCTATTTATTCATGCTTCATCTTACAAATTTGTTCATTTTTTAAGGTTATCAATTTGTTCATGGTATGTTGCTTTTATTGGTTAATGAATAGAGAAACTGCCTTGTCCTGTTGATAAGGCAGAATTCAGGTAGGTGGGGAAAACTGGACTGAATGCTGGGAGAAGAAAGGCAGAAGAGAGATGCCACAGAGCTACCGCCAGAGTCAGATATGCTGAAACTTTGTCGGTAAGCCACTGCCATGTGGTGATACACAGATTAAAGGAGATGGGTTAAATTAATATAAGAGTTAGCCAATAAGAAGCTAGAGCTAATGGGCCAAGCAGTGATTTAATTAATACAGTTTCTGTGTGATTATTTCGGGTCTAAGCTGGCCGGGAACCAATAAACTCCCTCTTCCAACATGTTCATCCATTTTTCATTTTATTTGATACTCTTATCCATTTTATCTCTGTGACATAATTTATAATGACACCTCTATTTCTCATTTCATTTACCTGAGTCTTTCTTTTGCAGACTGGCTAAAAAGCTTTTTAATTTATCTTTTAAAAAATTTGTTTCACTGGCTTTTTGTTTTAGAATCCATTTCATTTCTTTCTGCTCTGATTATTTTCTTAATTTATGTCTTTAAGTATTTTTCCTACATTTGTGCTGTGTATTATAGAAAGCCAGAGGCAAACGTTTAACTCCACTGGAGTTATAGATGGTTGTAAGCCATCATATGGATGTTGAGAATCAAACACAGGTCCTCCAGAGGCAACAGCAGAGTCCTCTCTCCAGCTCCTCTGCTCTGGTTTTTATTATTTCCTCCACTGACTTTGGGCCCAGGCTACTATGTCAGCCTAAGATCTAGCCAACATCTGCATACTCCTCAGCCTCCAGTCAAGACTGCAGGTTCCAAACCAGCCCATTGGGTTCAGGCAACAGGCCAGCATCCACAGATCTAAACTCTAGAGCGTCCCACCACCTGCCCAGCACTGGGCCAGCTTCAGACTCCAGAAGACTCAGTCACAGTAGATTTTACGCACTTGACACCTGGCATAATGACTGTATTTAGAAGACCTAGAAAATCATTAGTTGAATTAATAGGTTAAATGATAGTCTTTAAGTGTAAGTAAAATTAAAACTGGCCTTTGACATACTTTATTATTTCTAATACAACCATCTATTAGTATTTGTTACAACTTCATGGCTTATGACACATCTATCATCTCTCACTCACTTGCACTAAGGTCTCATTAGGCAACTATCAACCCTACTTTATGCATAAAGAAGAAACAGAAGTTCAGTGACCAGCTCAAAAAAGAACTCAATACTACACAGGTTTCAGAACTAAGATTCTTCTGGAAACTCCCATCTCTATTGAAATATTCAGAATTATGTGGGATTATTTATTTGGCAGTGAAACTTCAACTTATCCTCTCAGCAGAATAGTATTTTGAAATTTAGAAAATTTAAATGAATTGTCCAAGAAATATTTAAGTGTGAATTACTTAAACTGTAGTGCTTAAAATTTTCATATATTAATACTTCAAACTTTTCATCGCTGTACTTCACATCCCTGAAGCTAGTAAGATTTCAGTCTCTGCAATAGTCATAAGGCTTTCATGTTTATTAGTACCTGTCTTTGGAAAGGTTCTCGTTACATGCCATTAGAGATTCCTGGTTGTCGACCTACAGACCTCAGAGAAGCTAGAACCCTTTTCCAGAAACAGATAAAGCAGATGCAGAGATCCACAAATAACCACTGGGCTGAGCTCTAGGCGAAGAGAGGGACAAGTGATAATATGAACAAAGGAGTCAAGACCATAATGGGGAAATCCAGAGAATCAGCTGACCCGAACTAGTGGAAGATCACTGGCTCCTGACTGACAAAAGGGGAACCTGCATAGGACTAAACTAGGCCCCCTGAATACCGGTGACAAAGGTGTGGTTTGGGCAATATACGGGGCCATGCCACTGGCAGTGGTACCAGGATCTAACTCTAATGCATGAAGTCACTTTGAAGAGCACATTCTCTATGGAGAGATAGCTTACTTGGCCTAGGTTCCTCAACAAGGGGGCGGGACAGTATTAGTTGACTTCCCAAGGGAGGCCTAACCTCTCTTGAGGAGCAGATAGGAAGTGGGGTGGTGGAAGTGGGGGAGTGGAAGGAGAGGAGAGAGGGGAAACTGGGATTGGCATGTAAAAAAATAAAAGGGAATTCCTGGTTGTAGAAAAATTCTGAGTTGTACAAACATAATCTTAATGTTCTTACAAAACGCAATCATGAGCAAACAAACATTACCAGCAATGCCTCAGCCTGACCTAGACCTTGATATGCCAAAGACTGATCTCAGAGTAAAGCTAATTTCTCCCAGTATACAATCTTTCTTCCAGAGATTAGCTCCCAGTCAGCTAACATTTGTAATTCTCTAGTCATCGATGCCATACCCACAATGAAGCACTCTCTCTAACTTCTTACATCCACCCGAGTATTACTTTCACAATATACAGTTATGTAAAATAATCAAGCAATTGCTTCATATTCAACTTTGTGAGATGTATCAGTAATTTTGAAAAGAATAAAAGGAGATACTTACAATACATCTTTAAAGTCTCCAAAAACATACATATGTCTGAAACTGTCAATAGCTATGACAGGGCAATCTGCTGGAGTTTTCTGGATATGCAGAAGAGGATGTCTAAATTTGTCACAATCCGCATGTAAGAAATTTATTGTACCTTTGAAAAAAAATAGAGTTTTGAGAACTACATTAGAATTTTAACTGTATTCTCTGATTATGAACTCTCAAACAGCATAATAACAATATCAACATTCTTGAAATTAATATAGACCAAGAAAATAAAACCTAAACAGAATATTTAAAAGAAGCAGAATTTTTTAGTTCTCATGGCAGAGTATAATCTTCTTAAAAATTATAAGAAAACTCAAATTTGAATGCTATTTTGAATTTTTTTATTTCTTCTATTGGCAGTTACCTACTGTGCAGGTTCCCTAGATTCTGACAGCAAGTCCCCGAGTCTAACACACACAGGTTCCCTTGGGACCATCTTCATGCTCTTTGTGACCTAACTGGCTATATTTTTTTAAAAATTTAACTTAAATGTAGAATATTTAGTAAATGACTAAAATAGGCAAATCTTTACCATGCCATCGGTTACACTGTTTAATCTTTTATCCTTAGTACAGAGAAGAAGCTATTTAATACTCCCAAATTCTGCTAAAATACCATGGAGAAATGCAGACAACAGCTCAACTTTCATACAGGAAGTAATGTGAATCACAGCATGCTGTCTCTTAGCAATGTCTCTGCAAATGTCTTTGGAAATGTATCAGAGAAACACTAAGGTACCAGGAAAAGGTTCCCCTAACAATACTGCTCACCTAGGACCCACTTTTCATGCCATTTGTTTTTTTCCCTCTATAAAAGAGTCATGGTACAGAAAACAAAAGCAAATACACAGAGAAACACTGCTTCACATCATAACTTCACTGCTTCCTTGTCCTTATATCTAAACCTTATATCTACATGTTATATATACATGTCCTTATATCTACATGTTAAAGTAGCTTGTTAGCTTTTAGCCTAAGTGTGTAGATGCAAGTTTCTGTCCTTCCTGGTCCCACAGCCGTTCAGTCCCAAGGAAACACAGAGTCTTATATTAATTATAAACTATTTGACCTATTAGCTTAGGCTTATTACCAACTAGCTCTTACAACTTAAATTAACCCATAATTCTTATCTATGTTTATCCATATGGCTTGACCTTTTATCAGCGAGGATCCTCATTTTGCTTCCTCTAAGTCTGGGTGGTGACTGTAAACTGAGCCTTTCTTCTTCCCAGAATTCTCCTAGTCTGGTTGCCCTGCCTATATTTCCTGCCTGGTCACTGGTTAATCATTGTTTTATTAAACCAATACAAGTGACAAATCTTTACAGGGTACAAGAACAATATCCCATTGCATAAGTGTGTTTAGGCCAAATATGTAACAGGCACAGGAAGAGAAAGACAGTGAGAGAAAGATGAAAATAAACACCTCAATCAGTCTACCTTTTTCACTTATTAATTGCCGGGCTACTTCATTCTGGAATATTTCTAAACTTTCTGTATCCTCTTTCATGTGGAAGAGTATGAGAAAAGGCAGTCCTTCTTCGGTCAATTCCTGTGGAAAGAAGCTTTTGATGAAAATCAGTGACCTCTCTATTCAGTTTAGCTGTTTCTGAAGTGGAACAAGTGTGGACTCAATCCGTGTAACTAACAGTTGCAAGTAATCAGAAAAAAGGGTCTAATGGTGTGAAAAACAATGAGACTTAACAAAGAACAAAATCAACCATTTGTATCTCAGGCATGAGGTCTAAGGATACACACATGCCCTGCTCTGTTACAGACATGGATTAACCTGGAAGGTCCTTGGCCAATCTGTTAGCCCCCTCAGGGGTCATCTATCAGATATTTATATTATGATTTATATAGTAGCAAAATTATAGTTTTGAAGTAGCAATGAAATAATTTTATGGTTGGGGTCACCACAGCATGCGGAACTATATTAAAGGGCCACAGCACTGGAAGGCTGAGAACCACTGTGTTAGCCACTACTGTGCATATGACTAATGGGGCAGCCTCTTGAGGTAAGTTAGGGTGAGCAAAGAAAGAACTATAATCAGCTTTTAATCCAGGAGTGAGATGAACATTAATTAGAACTGCCAGTCTTCACACTGAAAACACAAGTGTGCCAGCAATAAATAAATTTGAATCATAAATCCATGCTTATTCTGAAGTGTATTATAAAAACATTCTACTATGTGAGACCTAGGTGAAAAGTGTTTTAAGGATAGAAGATAAAGTTCCACATTACAGTCATGTTCAGCCAACAGATGGTTTTAGCACCATTATTAACAAATAGCTACCCTACATGTGTCCTTCAATATGCAATATACAATGCACCTTGAAAATGACAAAGTGCTACTAAAACTTATATTCCTGTTATTTGAGAGGATAAGAAACAAGAGACAGTAGATCTGAGTCATCTAATCTAAACAAATGCCATCTTCCTATTTTCATGGAAAAGTCCAGAAAGGTACTCCTCATGTAACCATCTCCATTCGTTATCCTTTGGAGGGTCATATTTAGAAAGCACCTCAGCATGAAGCACACATATCATTTAGCTTTCATAATAAAATTTTAAATCCCTGTCCTATCACATGACACAAATGGCTTCCTTTTGATTCCTAGCTCACATTTAAACTTGTTTCACTTATAAATATGGATAAACAATTAAGCTTATCAAATTATCTCTTCTTTTAATTAATAGGTCACTTTTGTCCACAAAAATCCACCATTTTAAGTGGACAATCTGCTGTTATAGTACAAGGTTCTGCAAAACTCATCACTCCCTCCAGAACATACTAGTCGCTCTAAAGATAACCTTATACCTTACAAACTCTCGCTCTCCATCTCCCCACACTCCCATTTCCTGGCATTATATTCATTTTTTGATAATTTGATTTTTCCTCTTCATCTTTTTTGTCTTGGATTACATCTTTTGTTAACCCTCACTTACTGACCCTCTTCACCACGCTTCTCTCTCTGTACTTTTCTGCCCTAGCTTGTACCTTGCCCTCGTGCAAAAGATTCCATCACCAGCTCATAGGACACCTTAGCTCTATGCACAAACCAGCTCAATCCTTTGAACTAAGGCAATAGAGGTAAGCACACAGACCACATACAGTCTAGAGAACCCAGAAAGAACCAGATGTCCATCCACCAGGTGGACTACTGCTGTCTACTCTGCCCTCTTTCTCAACATTAGGAACAGGAACAAAATGAAAAAGATTTCAGAATCACCATTCAATTGGTTTTTGCATTCTTTTAGAACAGTCAGGAACTAGAAAAACCTTTAATGGCAAAGGACTGTCCACAGTAACTAAGATAAGGACACCCACTTAGACATCTTTACCCAACTGTGGGCGTCAGAAGCACATCAGTTACTTACAAGTCCATTTTCAAGATTATTACCAGCTTCTGCTATGAGTAGAAATGCAAGGATTCTAGAATAGTGAGGGTGCGAGCCAGTGAAAATGCCCTGTGAAGACAGCTGTGCCCAGTGTTTGATTCTTACAGCGGGCAGCTGCAAAACAGCATGGTACAGAGGCAGTGAGGTCTTTCCACAATGGAATTAAATCACCCCCACTGAGTCCATACCTCTCCATTTTCAAATGTTATTTCTCGGACAAGAGGGACACATTTGTCTTGAATCCAGTTGTAAGTTACATCAAAATTTGTCATAGATCCCAAGTACACCATGTCTGGCACAGAACGCTGTTATAAAAACAAAAATAAAAATGAGATTACTATAATCTTTGCAGGCAAAAACACATTTTAAAATCCACCTCCTAGCCCAGAAACATCAAATATGAATTTCTAAGAAAGAAAATAATAGTTTTGTTCTTTTTAAAAAAGGACAAATCTGTGGTAATTAGGAACTTAGTAATCTAACTTGTGATATAAAAGATTTAAGACAATTATTTATCATCAGTTTCACCAAAGTCAGGCAGTTTTATAAAGAGAATTACCCAAATGAATTAATGAAGCTATTCCTTTAATTGAAAATGTTGTTAGAAACTCTGGACAGGCAAACACACTTTGAAAAAGAAATGGTGGGGAATCTAAGGCAAGTACATCTCTAGTAGGAATTACTTGTGACTGTTTCCACTCAAAATCAGAGCACAGAAAGTACATAAAATGATTTAAAAACTAACATTTAGGGGGCTGGGGAGATGGCTCAGTGGTTAAGAGCACTGGCTGTTCTTCCTGAGGACCCGGGTTCAATTCCCAGCACCCACATGGCAGCTCACAACTGTCTGTAACTTCAGTTCTAAGGGGATTTGACACTCTCACACCAATGCACATAAAATAAGATTATAAATAATTAAAAAATCCCAAAAAACTAACATTTAGTTCAGTAAGCTTATTGTGTCCAGCTCTGTTATAGGCACTTGGTGATGAGTCACTTACTTCTTCAAGCTTCTCACATGGCATGTTCTATTACCTCCACCACTTACTTTTATTAATGACAAAATGCAAAGCACTCAGAAGCTAAGAAACACTCCCAGCACAATACAGCCAGAAGAAGGCACAGTGTAAGGCCAGAGGCCAAGTTCACCTAATGCCCACATTACACTAAAGACACTACTGAGCTCTGATGAGTTAAAGATGGTGACATCGAGTAACTACTAGTAGAGAAACAAACCTAAGAAAGCACAGGCAGGGCCCCTCTAAAAGTTCACAGGCAGGAAACTTGGTCCATGTGGGTAATTCAAGAAGCAGTAGAACTTTTAACAAAGTGGTGGAAGTGGTGAGCAATCAGGTCACCAAGGTATCTCCTCCACAGGGATTAATGTAGGTTTGCAAGATTAACTTATCATAAAAGAGCAAATTTGGTCTTGGCTGATCTTGGTTTCCTATCTCACCACGCAGCCCAATTTGTAGGTTTTCTCCTTTCTACACCTTCAGCATGCTTTGACAGTTAAAGGGAGCTTTAAGGATCCCAAACAGAGGAACCACCAAGTCTTGGACTTTGGCCTTCACAGGTATGAGCAAAAGCAGCCTCTTTTCTTCTCAAGCACCCACCTCAGACACCATGTTATAACAATAGAAAATGGATTAAAACATTATCTGAATTAAGAATTGAAAATGAGCTACAAAAGTAATGATAAATTATTTCTCTACATAAAAATTAATTCTAGTGTCAAAACATTATAAACACATTAAAATAAAACCGTGAGCTTGGCCAGGTGTGATGACACATGCTTTTTTTTTAATCTCAAAACTTTGAGGCTGAAGCAGGTGGATCTCTGTCAGTTTGAGGCCAGCCTGGTCTAAATAGTGAGTTCTAGGACAGCCAGAGCTACATAACAGAGAGACCCTATCTCAAAATACCACACAAACTATGACCTGAAAAAAATATTCACGTGTCTATCTTTGGGATGTGAAACATTCATGGTAACAGGCCTTCACATCAACTTGAAATAATAGTACTGGAAATTTTGCTTCTTAGTTGTTTCTATCATTATTCAGGCATAATCAACTATTTCAATCTTTAAACACATTAAAAAAGAAACTTAGAATAATTTAACTGCTATTCTGTTAAATAGACATAGTATTAAACTGATGCTTAACAACTCATCATTTTACACCCACAGATTAATTCATCTTTCAACTCTTGGCAGAGAAAGTTCTGTTTGCAATAGATGGTGATTAACAGAGACCAACAACAGGTCAAAGTGTAGAAAATAAGAGACTACAGAATGCTCAGCCCTAAATAGAACATATATACTATACTTTTCCTCCCAAGGCTCAGGGATCACTGCAGAAGAGGGGGCAGGCAGAGTGTAAGAAGCAGAGGGGCTAAGGACTGCAAGGAAAAGTGTCTTCTGAACACAGCAAGACAGCTGCACTCAAGAACTCCCAGCAGCTGAGACAGCATGCACATGTGTAAGCCCAAACAAGACCAAATCCTGCACGGAGACGGGAGCTGGACATACAATCCCATCCCTACCTATCAGCTGAGTTATTGGCAACTAATAGCTATAGGGAGAGGGACAGCTAGCTCTCTCCAAGAGTGTAGTCCCTGGAAGTCAATCACTCTCTAGTAGAAGGTCACACACCTAAGAATACTTAAGTTCTACAAGTTAGTCTTGATGGATTAAAAAAAAAAAAGACACAGTGGGCTGGAGAGATGGCTCAGTGGTTAAGAGCACTGGCTGCTCTTCCAGAGGTCATGAGTTCAATTCCCAGCAACCACATGGTGGCTCACAACCGTCTGTAATGAGATCTGGTGCCCTCTTCTAGCCTGTGGGCATACATGGAGGCAGAATGTTGTATACACAATAAATAAATAAATCTTAAAAAAAAAAAGAGACAAAGATGGATAGTTGGATGAGTAAGGAAGGGGGTGTAGATCTGGAAAAAGTTGGTAGGGGGGAATGAATATGACATATTGCATGAAATTCTCCTATAAAAATAATAATAACACACACACATACACACACACTTTTTTTGTTTTTTAAAAAAAGAATAAAGGGAAAACAACTCGGCAAAGTTTAAAGCAACCCAAATGCTTTTATTATTAAAAATAATCTATTTCCCAGCAGGTCTTGAGTTTGGCAGGTGCAATGCAAATGAGTGACAAACATGGGTTGCTCAGCATCTTTAATATTTGACTCCCAGAAAGAATGCAAGAGAGAGAGAGAGAGAGAGAGAGAGAGAGAGAGAGAGAGAGAGAGAGAGAGAGAGAGAGAACTGGAGCCAGGGGATTCCAATGTCACTGCAGGCCTGTGACTCCAGGCTTCTGTGGCCCAACTATCACTCTGAAACAAGGGTTACTAGACCATAACACTTCAAAATTATATCACTTAGACATGGCAGCACAAGCCTTTAATTCCTACTACTCTGGAAGTTGAGGCAGGAGGGTCTCAAGTTCAAGTCAAGTCCAGGCACCTTAGTGAGAACCTGTCTCAAAAATAAAAAGGGACAGGCTGAGTCCATAATACACAAGCCTTGGGCTCAATGCCTCGAACTTAAAAAGTTAAAAATCAATCTATGATTCTACTAACACTTAAAACAAAGCTATGCTTATACTATACATGTATTAACTATGGTGTCTTAAGCACACATGAAACAGCAACTTACCCCTGGTGGTTTGTAGATTAAATTGTCTCCACTGTACCTTTCTGGTTTTGAAACATCTCTGATAGGAGGAAAAAATAATAATGTTTTAAAGATGACACTTGAAACAATGTACTTTAATAAAACAGAATTCACTAATCATTGCAATGTATGAATTATAAAACAATAAAGACTTGTTCATTACCTGTCCCACGCAGTAGACTATATAACACCAAGACAAACATACATTAAAGGGAAACTAATATAAGGCAGACTTCGTTTTTGTTTGTTTGTTTTGTTTTTCGAGACTGGGTTTTGCTATAGTTTTAGAGCCTGTCCTGGAACTAGTAGCTCTTGTAGACCAGGGTGGCCTCGAACTCACAGAGATCCGCCTGCCTCTGCCTCCTGAGTGCTGGGATTAAAGGCGTGTGCCACCATCACCCGGTTTTGAGGCAGATTTCTTAAAACAACCTACAGTCAGCTGCTTTGGCATTAGAATTTTACAAGTCTGGATTGACAGGATCAGCATGATAGCCATTTTAACTCTAAACTGATTTCCACCTATAAAGACATTAATTTGTTCACAGAGATTAATAAAAATACATTAACTTTCTAATTCTTACTTTTTATATTTGGCAATTCTAAAAAATAATGAATCAACTAACCAATATCGTAAGAACACAGTTTTAGAAAGTAGCATGTTTGTGTACTTGGATATTGTCATTTCCTGGGCCTATTAGAGTATTTGGCATACAAATATTAGGTCTTGTATAATAATTATTTACCCAGGACAATAAATATTTGGTAAGAGAATTCTACAGAAAAACCTCTAAGAAAAAAGAAAAGTACCTTTTTCTTCCCCTACATCTTCAGTTTCTGACTACACAGTCCAGAAAAAGAAGTAAAGGTGCTAACCTAGACTGATGACAGTACAAATGTAATGAAGGAGCTCTGGTGGGGACTGAGACCCAGGAGCTATGAAGAGGAAAATTTGGCATTTTACTGGGAGAAGGGAAGAGAGGGCAATACTGAGAAAGGAGAAAAGGAAGAGGGATAAGTAACACTAAAGATGTCTGAAAGACCATAGGAAAACATTATTTTATGTTTACTCAATAATACATACACTTTTATATATACATAAAAATGTGTGCATGTGTATATGTATGTGTATCCAAATAAAATTACATCACTTGGTGTGATGCTTCTCCAAGAGCCATAACTGCCTAACAGAAACTCCAGTGTCAGGCCTGCAGAACCTTCCTTTTAGTTACTGGTAGGAGTAGTTTAAGAGACTTCCTAAATAATACAGGCTACTGATGCTACCCTTGGATGCACCTTAGAACTTGAAGGGAGGACCCTGTTGCTGAAGACACTAAAACTCTAGACACAGGACTCTGGAGGAATCTATCTGGAACTGACCTGAAAGCCTCCTCCCTGAGGATTAGCTCTCATACTATCTGGAGGTGCTGTGCAGCAGCCACAGGAGAACACAGCAATCCTAACCAGCTGGAAAGCCTAAACCAGGCAATGATGAGAATGGCAAGACATTCCCAAGGGTGTAATGGTGGCACCTATTAGAGCAACCCAAAGGTGTGTAATTGAAGCTAAGGCCTACTCACCTCCTACAGGTGAGGTCATGGAAGCTAGAGCAGAACCTACTACTTCTGTTCTCCTAGACTATGCATGTATACATGTATATGCATTTATATATATGAAATAATAATTAAAGAAAAAGAGGCCATAAATTTGAGAGGGAGTAGAGGGACCAGAGCTTGAGTTGGAAGGAAAAGAAGGAAGGGTAGAAATGTAAATACACTAGTTAAGTATGACACTGTAAAAAGAAATTGAAGTTAAGCCAGGCAGTGGTAGTGCACACCTTTAATCCGAGCACTTCGGAGGTAGAGGCAAACTCTCTGTGAGTTTGAGGCCAGCTTGGTCTGTAAGAGCTAGTTCCAGGACAGGCACCAAAGCTACAAAGAAACCCTGTCTTGAAAAACCAAACCAACCAACCAAACAAACAAACAAAAAAAGAAATTGAAGTTAAATGATAAGTGAGTTAAAGAACAAATCAAGTGAAATCAAAATGTCCCTGCAACTAACTGAAAATGAAAGCACAATACAATAAAGTTTCGGGGGCATATTAAGAACAGTTCTAAGAGGGACATTTACAGCCCTAAGCACTTACATTAAAAAAATCAGAGAGTACAAATAAATGACTTAATGATGCAATTCAACAATTTGGAAAAACAAGAACAAACCAAACTTCAACACAGAAGACAGCAAAAGAAATAATAAAAAATTAAAAGAAATAGAAACAAACAAAAATACAAAGAATCAATTACTCTAATAGCTGGCTCTCCGAGGTGATAAACAAGAGCTAAAGATTCTTGGCCCACTTAACAAAAACAAAGAAATCAATTACCCAAATTAACAAAATCAAAAATGAGCAGGGAACATTATAATATACATCAAAGAAATACAAAATATTATAAGGGAATGCTTTAAAAAAACTTCACTCCATTAAATGTTGGAAAATATGAAATAGATAAATTTCTTGATTCACCCAAAATACTAAAGCTAAATCAAGAACCTAAACAGACTCACGACAAACAAGTTAATTGAAACTGTAATAAACAAAAACTTTCCAACTGTAAAGTCCAGGTCCTGATGGACTCACAACAGACATATATCAGGCTTTTAAAGAAGAACTACAACCAACCCTTCCCAAAACTCTGCAAAAAAAAAAAAAAATAGAAACAGGAGAACTTCAAAACATGTTCTTAGAAATCAGTTTTAATCTAATACCCAAACTAGGTAAAGATACAAGAAACAAAACAAAACTACAGACTGTTATCCCTGATGAACAGAGATGTAAAATTCTCAATAAATACTAGCAAACTGAATACAAATATATATCAAGCTTATCCACCATGATTAAAATGTCTTTATCCTGGAAATGCAGAGTTGGTTCAATATCTGTAATAATAAGCATAATAAATCATATAAATGGACTTAAAGACAAAATCACATAAGCACCTTGATACAGGAAAAAAGTCTTTGACAGAATACATGCTTCCTTGATAAAAGTCCTACAAAGAACAGGACTGTAGGGAGCATACCTTGACATAATATAAGGTATATATGACAAACCTATAGCCAATGTTGTCCTAAATGAAGAAAACAAGGTTTTACTCCAAAATTAGGGTAAGACAGAGCTGCCCACTATCCCAACTATTCCTTTGCATTATAGTGCTATAAAGAGTAGTTGGACACGAAAAAGTAAATTAAGCCGGGTGGTGGTAGCACATGCCTTTAACCCCAGCACAAGGAAGGCAGAGGAAGGGGAATCTCTGTGAGTTCAGGGCCAGCCTGGTCTACAGAGTGAGTTCCAGAACAGGCTCCAAAATGTTACACAGAGAAAGCCTGCCTTGAAAAAAACTGAAAAAAACAAAACAAAAAAAAAGGAGTTAAAGGGAAACTTACAAGAAAAGGAGGATGGTATAATATTATCCATAAGAGATACCAAAGCTTCCACCAAAAATCTTCTAGAAATAATAATTTCAAAAAAAGTGGCAGGGTTCAAAAATCAGTAGCTTTTCTACTGATTAAACAAACACTGATAAAGAGCTCATGGGCACACTTTCAATTTACAGCAGCATCAAAGATAAAAGATCTTTAGAATAAACCCAAGCAAGAAGGTAAAATATCTGTACAATGAAAACTTCAAGTCCCCAAAGAAAGAGACTGAGAAAGACATCTTGTTTGTGGATTGGTAGAATTAGTATCGTGAAAATGGCCATCCTACCAAAAGTAATGTACAGATTCAATGCAATGAAGCCCCAGTCAAAATATCCACAACATTCTTCAAAGAAATAGAAAAAAAAATCTTAAATACACATGAAATCAGAAAAGATTTGGACAGCCAAAAGAATCCTGAGCAAAACAAGGAAACAAACAAACAAAATATGGGATGGTTTGTTATTCCAGATCTGAAAATGTATTCTAGAGCCACAAAAAGACTAAAAGAACAGTATGGTATTAGCATGAAACAGACATGAAATCAATGCAACAAAATAGAAGACCCAAATATCTACAACCATCGGATATTTGACAAAGAGATAACATCTTCAACAAATGTTTCTGTGAAAACTTGATGTCTACATTCAGAAGAATTAGACCCATACCTATAACCCTGCACAGACATTAGATCTAAATGTATTTAAAACCTGAAACACTGAAACTTCTAGAAGAAAAGATAGGCAGTACTCTACGAGATAAGGGTAAAGAAAAGGACTTTCTAAGACCGATTCATTTATTTTATGTATGTGAGTGCTCTATCTGAATGTACAACTTTATGCCAGAAGAGGGCATCAGATCTCTCGAGAGATGGTTGTGAGCCACTATTTTGCTGGGAATTGATCTCAGGACCTCTGGAAGAGCAGCCAGTGCTCTTAACTGCCAAGCCATCTCTCCAACCAAGAAAAGGGCTTTCTAGACAGAACACTATTAATCAAGGTTTTAAGACTAACAATTCATAACTGGAACCTTGTAAAATGAAAAACCTTGTGTATACCTAAGGAAACAATCAATCGAGAGAAAAAGAAACCTATAGAATGAGAATCTTTGCCAGTTACATATCTCAAAGAAAATTAATAACCAGCATATAAAAAAACTCAAAAAACAAAAAGTCAAGGAAACAAATGACCCAATTTTAAATATGGATTAGGTTTCTACAGAGAGTTTTCAACAGAAGGAATAAAAACAGCCAAGAAATATCTCGAAAAGTGTTCATCATCCTTAGCAATGAGGGCACTGCAAATTAAAACAGCTGGAAGATTGCATCGTATCCCACTCAGAACGGCTAAGATAAACACAACTGACAACAAATGTTGGAATGGTTTTGGAAAAAGAAGAACATTCATTCACTGTTGGTGGGGATGCAAATTAGTGCAGTCATTCTGGAAACTAAAATTCTAAAACTACTTCCAGACACAAGAGCAGCAAATGCAAAGGCTTGGAGGCAGAACCTAACCTAGCTCAGAGTGACTGGAGGCGGGCTACACAACCAGACAGCAGTGATGTGAAAGCCCAGGCTGGAGGTGTCCCTTGCCCATGCTGTACAGTATTCTTCAGAAACACTGATAATGTTCACAGCGAAACACCAATAAAACCCACAAAAGCATGAAAGCAAAGACCGGAGCAGAAGTCATCAACTGGAGAAGACACCACAGCAGCTACTGCAACCAGACTAACACAACTGTTAAGAGCCCCAAATAAAAGAAGTCACAGTATACAAAAGTCAAAGGTGGCTGAGATAACCAAGAAGAGAGGGTCAAGGACACAACTTCCAACAATTACATTCAGAGACTGAAAAAGAACAAAAAGGAGAAAAAGAAACTGTGAGGGGCAATCCAGGGGGATTCAATGTCAAGTGTTGACAAGAAAAGTGGGGGGGTGATGTCTCAAGTCTTCAGAGAATTTGAGGGGAGTAAACTGAAAAAAATCCACTGGGTTAGCCAATCAAGGAGTCATTTTGTAACTAATCAGGCACGAGTTTCATTAAAAGGATGGAGATGTAAGCCAGCTTCCAAGAAGCTAAGGGTTTTTATTAGGAAGACCTTGAGAAAGTCAAGGTAACAAAGCATAAACTAACCTTTACAAAAGCAGAAATGAAAGAGAGATGACAGCAGTGAGTCAGAAAAGAGGAACATGATTTTGGAAAAAGAAGTCAGTTTCTATAAGGGATCAGAGTGAAACCATGAAAAAGCAGGGAGAACTGATGGACCAAAGTTCCAGGGAGAAGCTACAAGGACAGTTTACAAGAGTGAAGAGATCAGTCTTAGAAAGGTGGACTGTAGGGTTGGGGCGACAGATAAAACACATATGCTTAGCATGTACAGGCCCTGGTTCTGATCCCCTGCAGAGGGAAGTGTGTAGGAGGTAGGGATGCTATTTTCAGACAAGAAATAAAGGAGGGTGGTAAAGACATGGAGATAAAGGAAGATAACAAAACCTACGCTTCTTAACTAGAAAGAGAACATGCTCAGTCAGGTGAGCAGTCATGGGTTAGCAGTTTATCTGGCTTAAGGGTCAGTGAATTGAAATCAGAGCATGAAAGAGCTCATTGTTAACTAGGCCACTCTTATGTTTTTACCTACATTTTGAAACATAGGACCAAACACAACACAACAAAAAAACTTTTAAGGCCTTTAGAGGATTGGCCATATGTATCAGTGACTTTAAAAGGACTGAGGTCATCTTTAGAACATAACCAAATACAGCAAGAACGGAATGTGATAGCCAAGCTCACCTCCTAGCAGGCTGCTGGTTAGTATACTTACCCAAAAGCAGAAAGGAAGGCACAATCATCATGCAAAATACTTGCTACTCTTTCAAAAACTCTGTAATTATCTGAATCCTTCTGTTCAAAGTATCCAATGATATTTCTCTTACTGCGCTGTAAAATAAAGTATCTAATTATTTTCTGACATATGTGGTTGTAGGAGCATGCTACTTCATTTACACTTTATTCTGGAACTCATTTCTGATTGTAATTCAGTTATCTGCAATTGAACAATAACTATGAATGCAATGAGAACATCTAATGCCTATTCCAAAACTATCAACAATTACATTGGTTTAAAATAGTATTTACTACAATAAAATGTAACTATAAATTTATTAAAACTGCATCAATTCAGACTCCTCCACGGGTCCCTAATATACCTCCACATGGTACCGTATATGCTAACTGCATAAAACTCTGTCCACTCTCTATACTGGCCAGTTCTCACAGCTGTGTGCTTGCCAAAACATTAAGGTGTAGTGATATTTCATTTGTGTTTTAATAAATAAAGCGTGCCTCAAGTTCAGAGAGTAAAACAACGCACCTATCAGCCTTACAGACCAGGCAGTAGTGACACACACCTTTAATCCCAGTAGCCACACTAGTTCACCAAGAAGCCGGGTGGTAGTGGTGCACGCCTTTAATCCCAGCACTAGAGATGAATATAAGAAGGGAGGAGACAGCTCTCACTCAGTCTCATTCTGAGATTCTGGAGGCAGGATTGCCATTTCAGACTGAGGTAGAGGTAAGAGCCAGTGGCTGGATGTTTTGCTTTTCTGACCTCAAGGCTAAACCCCAATTTCTGTCTCTGGGTTTTTATTAATTGTGTTACATTAAGGTATGGCAGATTGTTTTGTTCAAGACAAAAAAGAAGAATTTGCTGTCTGATCTGAAACGGCAAGCTCCCAAAGCACATTCATCCTTTCCTGTACCACAACACACTGCCTATATAAAGCATCCATTACGGCCCTTTGCATGTTCTCACAGGACGCAGGGGCTGGGAGACAGCAATAACAAGAAAGGCTCACAAGGCCTGCTGTGATGTGAGCAATAACGTACTTCATCTCTGGCCCAGGAGTCATATTCCTCTGATAACAACCACAAAATGGTAGCTATCTAATTTATTAACATGTCACCTGATAGTGAATAGAATAAAAACTAAACACTATAGTTTTTGCTTTTGGTGTGTGTGTGTGTGTGTGTGTGTGTGTGTGTGCGTGTTTATTTAATTTAAAAGACAGAAGTTTGCTAAGTTTATCAAAAGGGACTATTTTAAAGGACGCTAAGTCATAACAAAGCTGAACAATGATTAAAGTAGATACTTTGCAGGTGTCAACCACAGGAAGAGGCAAACTGGTGTGGATGCTTGACTTAAACTGCTCATAATTCAGGCGTCTCTTTGTACTACATTAATTCAATTAGTGATGCTTTACGGTATGTTACACATTTATCTGGAAGTTCAGCAACCATTAGCATTTCCCTTAAGAATTAGTCCCAGACAAACTCTTTCCAGTATGCAAACTGTCAAATGTACTGCAGTAAACTGTAAGAGAACATGCAGAGTCTGTGTTCATATTATGGCCTGTTTGTGTAATTACACGGGTAATGCACGTTCATCCACCGTCAGTTAACTTACATCAAGAGTGGTGACTTCATCTATACTTTGAATCTCGTGAACTGGGTTACTTTTCTGTTGCCTGATGTAGTCTGCGAGCGCTTTCACTGATCGCTGGCCCCTGTATTCTCTCTTCATCATCATTCCATTGCGAAATAATTTGAGCGTTGGGTATTTGTTTATCCTGTACCTCTGGGCTATATCAGCTAAAAGAATGCATGAAAGGAAATTAGTTACTACTCAGTCAAGGTGAGCATATTAGTCTAACGACCAGAAACATTACAATTATTTATACTGTGACAACTTTATTAATGAAATAGAAAGGAAATTACTCAGTCATGACTTTATACTGGTTATCACACAGGCTCTGGATTCACTGGCTGGCCTTAAATTTCGAATCTACTGCTTCCAGTGTGCGTGAACCTTAAAAGTTCATAAACTGTGATGCCCTCACTTTGCATCTGTTACAGTAAGGATAATTTCTGTAACTATAAAGTTGTTATATGAATCAAGTGAGACAATGCAAACACATTGTACAGTAAGGATGGCAGATGGATATTGAATTAAAAATTAGCAATAACAATTATGCCTCCATAGCATATAAACTAGGGGGAGGGCGATAAACAGGGAGTAAATTGAATTATATATCTCAAGGCCTTTGAAGTGCTCAGGAAGAAGCAGTAGTACTTACAATATTTGCTAAGTTAAGGCTGCCTTGTATTCTCTCCAGGACAGGCATTTAGAAAATACTAAAGGATTATTAGAGGTTAAGGTTGGAGCATGGGTTCTCAAAAGAGATGGTGGATAAAAGCCTATATGTTTATAATTTAGATCACATAATACTTGGGTAAAATCCATGGAGGATTTATAAATAGGAAATCAAAATTCATTATCAAAGCTCTTTACATCTGAATTATTAACACAATGTATACATATTTAATAAAGCCAATAACTTGCCTAGTTTAGGAGCTGCTCACTTCAAAGCAGAACCAGAAAGTACATTAGCTACAAGCTCTTCTCCAGTGGCAAACTACAATTAGAAGGTACGCTTTGGAGCCCTACTGAGCAAGGAATGAATGCGATTACAGTGGAATAAGAACAGCACCACAACAAATACAAGTTTTAAAGACAGAGGAATTTGTAATAAGGTAAAGAACAGAAAATGTGGATTAGTCATAAGAAAAATGACCTTCCTATTAAAAACACACACCTCTCCAGTACACTACACATAATATATGAAAAATGAACTTTTGCAGTGATATATAAATACAATGGAGCTTTTAAAACTGTATCAAACAGTTCCTCTGAGCAATAAAGTTGGTTTAGAGAATTGAAATATCTTTTTTAAAGTTATAATTTTCCCAAGCATCTCCCAGAGATGGATTTGATTTAATAAAGGATGGGTGCCCATAATATGAAGTATCAGGCTGTTACATAAAGGGATAAAAATAATTGTATATTTCTAAAGTGAACTACTCAGGATGCATGTAAAGTAAAAAACAGCCAGATGTGAAAGCATAAGGGATGTGGGGGAGAAATATAAATGTATGTGTATAAACACACATATATGCCCAAGCTTACAAGCTTATACATTTGTCCCTCTTTAACCTCCAAAGGAGAAAAAAGAGATTACCAGTGGGAGAAAATGAGAGACCCTTTGGAAGAAATTTAGATTTTATTTTTATACTTTGATTTTACACTTCTGACTGAAACAATGCAAATATTTAACATGAATATAAAATGTTTTAAACATTAATACCAGTACTGTTGTTTTGAAATTTAAAAGAATTTTGGCAAAGCATTTGATATCAGTAAGGTCACTAAGAATCAAGAGTTTTAGCCTAAAAGAGTAAAGTATAAAACTAACAAACACTTCACGCTATTGGCTTGAACAAGAGTTTTGTTGGATAAGACTTCAAAAGTATAGGCAACAAGAGCAAAACTAGACAAATCGGATTGGATTATCTAGAACTAAAAAGCTTTATACAGCAAAGGAAATAGTCTTTAGAGTACAGAGACAATCTATTAACAGGAAAATATATATACAGTAACACTAAACAGAGTCAGCACTTAACATTTATACAAAATCCAAACTAGTATACTGCAAAACTAAAAATTACTCAATTTAAAAATGGGTAAAAGATCTGAATAGATAGTTCACAAAAGCAGATATCTGAAGGTGTATGGAAAGAAAAGTCAACATCATCACTCGTCAGGGAAATTTAACACAAAACCACAAGGAGAGGCTGAGACACAGCACTGTGGTAGAGTACCTGTCTAGTCTAGCATGGCTCCAGCAACACACAGGAAAGTACACAGACATTACCCACTCCGATTAGACTAACTCTTAAAACGACAAAAGATAGTAAATGTTGGTGAGGAGGTGGAACAGTGGAATGTTTGCATTACTTTAGGAGAGAATGTAAAAGAGCTGAAAGAGTCATTATGGACAACAGTGTAGAAGTTCCTCAGAAAATTCAAGAGAATATGATATGAAGGACCCATCAGCTCTGCTGCTGGGGTATATATCCAAAGGCACAGTCAGAATGTTGGCAAAGGATCACACTCCCATGTTTGCAAAAGCACTGGTTACAACATTCAAAACAGAGAACCATCTAAAGGCCAATGACAGTCACTGATGAATGAAAAGAGGGGAGGGGAGGGAAGGAGGAAGGGAAACACATTGCTAGACTGATGTAGGATGTTCTTCTGTATATGTGTTGCTTTTACTGGTTAATGAATAAAGCTGTTTTGGCCAATGTCTTAGCAGAGTAAAGCCAGGCAGGAAATCTGAACAGATATATATATATAGAGAGAGAGAGTAGGCAGAGTCAAGGAGACACTATATAGCTGCCAAAGGAGGACACGCTTACTGGTAGGCCACAGCCTTGTGGCAAAACACAGATGAACAGAAATGGATTAATTTAAGATGAAAGATGTAGGGGCCGAAATATGCAGGCCCATATTCATTCCTACACTGTCTGGAAGTCAGAGAATTCTGAGCTACCTACAAGGTGTAATTTGCAGCTGTCACACAGAAGGTAGTCACTTGGCTTTTTAACAGTAAAACAACCTGACACCAACCTAACAAGTGGTCAGGATAAGCTAATGACTTCTGCTCTTTCTATTGTAAATTAATAGGTCACCTGGGGAAGAGGTGTTTTTCAGTCTAACTAGGCATAGACATGACAATAGGTATAGAGTGACCAAAGTTATCCCCACCCCCAACCTAGGAAACAATACTAAGGAAGTTTGTGTTACTTGCCCCCTCAGTTTACCTTGATATAAAAGTTGTTTGGAAAATAAATGGGTAATTTCAGGATGTGATTTTCAGGATTTGAATGAAGTCTGAAACTCCCTCCCAATATTGTTGTGTGAACTGTGTCTCATACCTCCATTCTGGTACAAGAAATGGTTTATGTCCAGGCTGGCCCCTGAGAGGAAGAGTTTGTTAATAAGAAGCCTGAGCTATTGGTCAAACAGTGTTGGAATTAATATAGTTTCTGTGTGATTATTCGGGTCTGGGTGGCCTGGAAACGAACGAGCAGTCGGCTTACAAAATGGTGTGCTAACATGGGGCAACTACATTAACATAAAACAAAAGAGCTTGAGAAGGGATTCTAGACATAAAAGAACAGCATTAAGCACAACTTCTTGGTAGATGTGTTTTTTTGTTTTGTTTTGTTTTTCTTCAGATTTGATGGTGAGCACAGGCACAGCTTCTTTAAGACAGGGATTCCTGGTTTGTGCTGGCAGCATGAACTCTGGCTCTTTTGAGAAGTCCTGCACTTAAATGAGGTCTGTGAGCAGCATGCTACAAATTGCTTAACGGTAACAAAGACCTGCTGCATCACTGAAGCTGGGGCGATGGGCTGCTCCACTCACAAGGTGAACATAGGTCTGCCATGTTGAACTGGGTGGAGCAAACAGACAGGGCCATGGGATTTGTCCTAGCCATGCTCGTTTAGCATTCAAAAGAAAAAGGGGGGG
>JAQHUG010000048.1:8716873-8781892 GCA_028555095.1 Dicrostonyx torquatus
GAGAAAACTATACCCAAATTCTCAAAATGATTGTTTACAAATGTTTGTTTGCATTAAAAGGGGTTTGGCATAAATTGTTAATAGCCACAGTCAATCTCTTTTAAAAGGGGGATATATATATATAGAGAGAGAGAGATGAATACTTTACATTGGTATGGACTTTGGTCTATTGATACAAATTTAAGGTCATTTTTTATATGTATATTTCTACTCTTGTTTAAGGTATTGTGTTTATTCAGCTCATTTAAAAATGCAATGTACAATTAAAAATTACAGATTAACAAACAGTCATTTATCATAGTCAAACTTGTAGTCGTGTTAGTTAGGTTCCCAAGATATACAGAGATATATTTCAGTTAGATAATCTTCAACACTTCAATGACCTATAGATTATGGCATTTAAAAGGTTTTAAGAATTTAGACTTTTCCTGACAATAAGATATGTCTGCTTCTGGCAGCACAATTACTTCAGAGAGGTTGATGGGCATCAAAGAAACTTGTTATGGAATGTGAACTACTCTTGCCTGGACTGTTTGATGGTATGCTGTATAAACTGGACATGCAAGACCCACAGAACAATGACTCCTGAACTTGCCAAAACAAGGTGGGATAGTCCTTTAGGGTTCCTGTTTCATGAAAGAAACTGCCAGACATTCTGCAGGACACAGAAGAAAGCAACAGATAAACTTTGTCATTACAAGGTAAAACAGATCTTCAAATTTCCTGCTTCACTGAAAAGTCTGCCAAATATTATGGGCCTATAGGCTGAAGATCAATGGCCCAATGTTACAAAGGAACTTTGGGAAGTTGTTCAGGCAGCAAGATGTCTCTGTATCTACATCCATGGAAAACATGAGAAACCTTAACAAAAAGTTTCAAAACACAAAAACAGAGTCAAATGCAACTTTTCTGGTAACTGCCTTCTCTCGGGTAGGCCCTGCCATCAAACACTTAAATGGGGTTTATGAGCAGCAGGTGGTGCAGAGCATGGATCCCCAAACTTCCCAGAGTTGAAGTGGTAAATGTAGCTCCCTGGTACCTCTGCCATGAGGGAATGTAGGCGAAAGGAGCCAGCAGCCAGCCAAGCTGCACTGGCAATTGACACAGCAGTTTAAGACTCATCTCATTTGATCAAAGAACAATACAGATGCTCAGTAAAGACAGATCTAGACAGAAAAGGCCTCTAAACAAGTTACAGTGTGTTTTAAAATATACAAAGGCTTGGGAGAGAAAAGAGAAAGGTAATAGTTGTAGGAAAAATATAGTTTAAAAATAAAATCTTTAAAGAGAAAAGTAAAATAAAAAATAAAAAAATAAGTCACATAGAGATGGAAAAGACACAGGGAGTCTGGCTCCTGTTACTGGGTTGTCTTAAATGTTTTGATTACTGATAAATGAGTTACAGCTGCTAAAATACATTGGATTATGGAGGTTGCTGGATTAAACCAACCTATATATTCCCCCAAAGATACCCGCACCTCCAAATAACAGGAAGCAGTTTAGAGAAAACAACACCCAAATTCCCAAAAGATTGATTATGGATGTTTGCTATTATTTAAAGCAGTTGGTTACAAGTTGTTAACAACTATTAATCTCAAAATATTTTACATTGGTATGGATTCTGGTTCACTGATATAAATTTTAAGTTATTTTTACTATACTTTATGTTTCTACTCTTGTTTGGGGGTATTGTGCTTATGCAGCTCACTTAATGTAATGTATAATTAAGAACTACAGGTAGTTATTTATAATCAAATTTATAGTCATCTTAAGTATGTTTTCAAGTTTAAACAGATATATTGAAATAGATAGATGGTCTTCAAACACTTCAAAGACCTACAGAATATGGCATTTAAAGGTATTTAATAACTTACGGCTTTTTATGACAGCGAGACATGTCTGCTACTGATAGTACTAATTTACTTTAAAAAAAAAATAATGGGCGTAAAAGAACCTCCATAAGGATTTTGCTTTCTTTATGGTACAATCTAGCCAGTTGGGCAAAAGACTGCCCTTGCCTCAATTGCTGACAGTGTTCTGTCAAAAGTGGACCAGTAGGATGCAAAAGAAAGTGACTGCTACATGTCTCCAAGACAAAGTAGAACCATCCTACAAAATTTCCTGCTTCTAAAAAATGTCAGTTAGATACACTAGGCCTATAGGCCAAAGCTAGATGTCCCAATGTTGCAGAAGAGCTCTGGGTGACTGTCCAGGTAGTAAGCTGTCCTTGTCATTAGGTAACATTACAGCCTTCTGAGGTCTTTGATGATATAGTGTTATGATAAAAGGTAAATTAGGTATAATTTTAGACTCACAAAGATAAGACAGATAATAGAATATTTTCTCCAAATTTACCAATTACAAATGGACTGGATATTGTAACTGTAATTCTTACCTGATAACTGCTTTTGTTGAATATAATTTTACTACATTAAAGTTAAAACCTTCCTTTTTAGTTGAACAAAAAGGGAAATGTTGTAGAATAATCCTTTTTGTACACTGTGAAGACATGTTGCTCTCATTGTTAATAAAGAGCTGATGAACAATAGCTAGGCAGGAATTTTGAAGAGAAAAGATTCTGGGAGGAGCAAGGGTAGAGTCAAAGCAGGAGATGACATCCTGTACTGAGATAAGTATGAGCTATGTGGTAGAACATAAACAGAAACATGGGTTAATTTAAGTTGTAAGAGCTAGTTAGTAACAAACCTAACCTATTGACCAAACATTTATACTTAACAATAATTCACTGTATAGTTATTCAGACCGAGCTGACAAGTGATCCTGACCAAAAATTCCACCTACAACAGAATCTCAGGCTGCCTTCAAATTTGCTATGTAGCCCAGGTTAGCCTTGAACTTAAGATCCTGCTCATTATACTTAGCAAGACCATGAGTTTTCATGACAAATTAGAAGATACTTGTAACATGCACAAGAAGCAAATGGTAGCACTTATAAAAGAATGCATTCAAACATAAGTAAACTAGCTGGGCGGTGGTGGCACATGCCTTTAATCACAGCACTGGGGAGGTAGAGGCAGGAGAATCTCTGTGAGTTTGAGGCCAGCCTGGTCTACCGAGAGTTCCAAGATAACCAAGGCTACACAGAGAAGCCTTGCCTTGAAAAACCAAAAATAAACAAATAAAATTTGGGGGACATGAACTAAAGATATTGTTCAACTTAATGAAACAAAAATGAGTCAATAAATATAAAAGTATACTCAGTTGTAATCATGAAGTTATTGATTAAACTACCAAATGAAATTTTATCCACTACATTGGCAAAAAGCAAGCAAGCAAACAAATAAAACCCCTCAAAATTTAAACTCAAAATATCAAGCCCTACACATATCTTATCGCATACAACTTAAGAATATATGCAATGTTAATAAGGACAAATTAGGTGAGTGTCTAAGCTTCCAGCAAGGTGTCAACTTATCTTTCTTCTTTCATTCCCCACAAAGGATGTGGCCAAAAGGACATGTGGCAGGTCTAAAATGAAATGATTAATCTAATAAGAAGCATTTATTTTTTTATTTGCAATCTCAGGCTCAGTTTGAAAATGGACAGCAAAAGACACTACTAGAAACAATATAATACTTTCAACTATTTAAAAGCAATATTTTAATTAATTCTTTGAGCACGTCATGTATTTTGATTATTTTCATCCCCTCCCCTAACTCCTCCTGGATTCTGCCTACCCCTACAAACAAACTTCATGCTCATGCATGGTCTAGCTTCCTTTCTCCTTTTAAAATGCATGCAATGAAAACTTAATATACTACAAAAGAATCTGTACACAGCAGAGAATAGGAAGGTCAGAGAGATTCTTGAGGGTCTGAAGTTCTGTTAACAGAATTTGAATGCTAGCTATCCTGCTTGTGATAACTGGCCAGAGGGCTATGGAGTTGGACTCTCGAAACACTCACCTAGCAGTAAGAGATCATTGTAAGAAGCATTGCAGGACTGGTACAGGCGGCAAGAGCCCATTCCCACACTCAGTCATTAGAACTGTTGGGCTGCCTTAACAATCTGGTTATGAAGAGAAAAGCTAATATCTGAAGACTATTAGGAGGCTGGTCAACAAATTTGAACAACATCATGATAGCAGATATGCTGAACAATGAGATAACTTTTAATTATGAAGAAGCAAAAACCTTTAAAATTACATTGATTGATAATTTCAGACATAAAGGTAACTTTTTATAAGCTTTGGCCAAAAGTGATTTTAAGATAATTATAACATGACATTTTGACAGTGTAACAAAGAATGACTTACGGGATATAATAAATGGTTTTTAAAAATTACCTGGATAGATCAAATGTTAAAATGGATGTCAGAGGAACTGGAAATTTCAGGAGGTTAACAGCGTCCTGACTGGAAAATTAACATGTACTGTGTGCTTCGATGGTCACTAACTTTTCTTTAATGGACTCTTCCTTTCTGCTTCACAAACACCCAATAGGGCTCCAAATGGAGAAACTGTGTTAAGCTCTTGTCTCATCCATGGCCCACTATTATTATCCACAGAGTCAGTCCAAGAAGGCAGATGGTTTCAACAGGAAGTCATCACTGTTCAAAACCCAGGAGGACTACTGCTGTTTCCATACCTCTTCCTATTCTTAAACCACGCTCTCCTAAAACAGACATTCTTCCCTAAGCCACACCATCAAAATAAAACACTAACAGAAAACATTAAAAATGACCTTGACTCTTGAAGCTTACTTAGAGTTCAGGCTCCCCTGTGTAATGCAGAAAGCCAGCAAGACTCAAACTATTTCCAGTCCATTCTCTGTGGCGGCTAAGAACCACTGTCCTATTCACATGAGCCATTTATATTTTTGTGCTCTTCATGTAGGATTTATGCTCACCTCTTAAGTTTCTTGATTTCAAATAAGGAAGGTTTGAGTAGCATTGGAAGATGGACCAGTAAGAGTAACTCAGGTATATGGTAGCATATTGTCTGATTCAAGAACTTTCCAAGAAATGCTAACAGGAGGTTGGATGGTTCTGCACTGACCAACACACTTGAGTGCATACTCTTAATGCCATACAGACTCTTGCCACTGGAGGTCAGCAGAGAACCTGGTCCCACCAGGGGCAGACTGACCTTCCAGATTAAAGGCAGCATTTCCATCAGAATAATGAATTCTATTCCCACACTCTCAAATGAGGAGACTCTAGGTGGTGTGATCATATTCCATGGTGGAGGCAAGGGTATGTTTGAAGCATGTGCATACATGTACACATATGCATGTATAAGTGTGCATGAATGACAAAAACTTTTGGAAAACAAACTAAAGAAAACAGAATCACTTGTAATCCAGCCACCACCATTAACCATTACTAGCCTCTATAGAAAAATCACTATTGATATATTGGATTCTATCTTGCTGACTCTGAATAAAATCTATTTAACTAGTAGTGACATATTTCAATTGAGAACAAAGCAAATTTTAAGGTTGGTCAAATAGAAAAGTGCTGACATAATACTTAAAGACTGAGTTGCAGCACCTTGCAGAAACTTGTAGAAAAGAGCAGAGTGAAAATTCCTTAATCAAGAGGCCCGGCAATACTCTCAATGTGTGGAGTCAGTCACTGCGTTGAAACATAAAAGCCAACTCTGCTGACAAATGAGACACAAGAGTTTCTGAATGAATCTTCCTTCTTGTAAAACACATTACTTTCTGCATGTGGAGATAAAATTGCTCCTTATAAGCAATGATGAGTTAGAGTTGGAGAAATACAGAAGAAAATACTCCCATACACTGCAGGGAGAACTGAAATAATCTAAAGTATTAAACAGTGTACTTGTTAGACACCAGCTTCTGGTAGGCAGTCAATTATCTACTCATTTTTCAATAACTACAAGTGAACAACTATACCCGCTAGGTATCAGTGCTGGGAAAGACCACTACAGAGATAAGGTTCATCGTCTTACAGGGCTCACATTTGATTTCACTTATTGATTGATTGAGACAATGTTTTACTATGCATTCTAGGCTGGCCTGGAATTCTTGATGTAGACCAAACTAGCCTTGACCCCACAGAGATTCACCTGCCTTTGCCTCCTAAATGCTGAGGTTCAATGTTAATGCCACTACATCTGGCCTTATATTTTATTATTGTCATTGTTATCATAATTACTGATGTGACTACTTCCAATACTACTTCTGTTTCCACGGGTCAAACTATTAGAAGAACCTTAACATCCCTAACACATAGAATACACATATTTCAGTCTGGAGTCACTTGGTACAATGAAAGAAGCTAAGATTCTTGCCACCCTGTCTCAAGGGCAAAAACAAACAAACAAACAAACAAATAAAAAAACCCAGCACATATCCTGATTAGTTTTCCCAAGTCCTCCAGACTGAGAAGAAGGTAACTTCCAGAACTATGGCAAAAACACAACCTGACATTCTGCTCTTCTGCAGGACCAGTGAGGGCACCTGCTCTTCTGTCAGCATAGGGACAGAAACAGCTAGGACTGAGGTCAATTTCTGTCTCTTTTTCTGCAGCCATGACTTCATTTTCCCTTTTCTTTCCCTGTTCTCTGATAGTCCATCCGTTCTCTATAATGAGTACAGCAAAAGGAGAATTTTAGGAACTAGAGGTGAAATGCAAGCTGTACCTGGGATTTCAATAAAATGTAAAGAGTTGGTGAGCGTACTGATGATATTCCAGCTTCATCTACTCTAACTCTCAGCTGTACAATGAGGAGAACAGAGGGGCGTTCAACAAGGCTACGTGCAGTTCACACCCTGAAACACAAAACTTTCTCCCCAGGGGACTGTGCAAGATTGTGGCTCAGAGAGATCTCACCTTTATGCATGCCTGTCACACCACAGTTTGAGTTTCAACAAAAGTACTACTCTTTCTTCATATCTGTGTCATATCCCCAGAGAAGAAACCCCATCCCATCATGGTAAGGTATACTTATTAATATAATATATTGCAAGATTTAATGCCTCCTCTTCAGAGAAATTATTGTGTGTTCAGCTCTGTGTTGTTTGCTGACATATCTCTAGAACCATTCTATCACATGTCATTACAGAGAATAGGTCTGTAAGTTTTTGTGGAATAAATACTATTAGCTAATTCAAAAGAAATAGCTGAGTCAGAACAAGACAGACTGAGGGGCCAGCAGACAGCCCAGAGCCGACTGCCACAACACCCAACAGGTGACCCAACAAGACATGGAGTCAGGATGATATCTTGATTTTCAAGCAACCTTGTATCCTTGACAGGAAACGGATCCTCTGACCCCCAACAAAGTTAATCCAGAAGCAACAAGTACATGCACCTGTCTGCACAGACTGTGGTGAAGAAATACCGACCACAGGAAGAAAACTGACTTTATTTGTGCAGAGCACAATCATTTTCAATATATATATATATAATTTTCACTATATATATCTGCTGGAATTAAAATCCAACACAGAGAGCAATACATAAATGTTAATTTCATTTTCTACATATTACAACAACAATAAACACAAAATAAAATTTAAAAGCCAAAGTCATTTTTAACAGTTTCAAAAAGACATAGTTCAGAATACAAAGCCTGGGGGTTGGGGAAACCTAGACAAACCCAAACTGACAAATATTATACAGCTCCAGGTGGTGAAAACTCAGTGAGGGATGTAATCCTGTGGGATGCAGCGCCACTGTGTCGTCTGTGATGCTTTGTCTTGAGGAAATTATTATTAAAAGCAGAATAAGTGCACTTAGAATAATGACCACAGACACACTCAGTATTTATAAATGAACCTTTATTGAAGACACTTAAATGCCATATGTAAGGCACTTCAATATCTTACATGTTTTCAATGTATACTGTTTCAAAATTTCTATAAATAACTCTGTACATTAAAAAAGAAAAATATTCTACAAATTATGTGACCAATATTCCTTAGAATGGCCTAGGTTCTGAAAATAAAGATAAAAAGATAATCAGAAAAACCCAAGACCTGACAAGTAAAGGCGACAGCCTGGATGAGAAAAAAGATGTGGAAGACCTGGTAAATACGATCAGAGTGCATTGAGGGGGGCTCCAGTATTGGCCTCCAAGGTGTGACAGTAAAGTAATATAAAGTGTTGATGGTAGAGCACAAAGAGTTAAGGAAAACACACACAGACACACTCAATCTAAAAATAAAATATACTAACAGAGTTCATAAGAGTATCAGATAAATAATATATGTAGACTGAAAATGAGAAAATATTGCTAAAACTGGAAACATCTAAATACATGGTAAAATTTGGAATGTTTACAGATCAAAATATTTAAGATTACTAAAATAATAATTCTCCCCAAACTGGTCCCAATGAACTCTAATTAGAATCCTGGCTAGGTGTCACATGGAAATACAACACCACTAAAACAGACAAAGCCACTCTGAGAAAAAAAGCACATAGTTGGAAGATTTACACTACTTGTTTACAAGATCCTTTATAAGCTACAAAAATCCACAAAATATGCAGTGAACAGCCACTAGATCAACAATACAAAAAAGAGCAGAAACAGAGTCATAAGTACAGGGCCTATGGCTCTAGCTCAACAAAGATGCAAAGGCAGTCAGAGAAAAAAGGAAAATATTTTTCACCAACAAGTAATTATACATCTGTTTGACAACTATTTACAACAAACCACCCACCCACTTTTAACTCATGTCTTGTTCTACAAGTAATAACTAATTATAAATGAACAATGGGCATAAATGGAAACCTTTATACTGTGAATTTTATAGAAGAAAACAAGGCAAAGTAATTTTGCAACATTTGCATAAATACAAAATCCAAACTATGATGCATTAAAAATTAGTAAGAACTTCATCAAAATTAAAAACATGGGACCAGAAAGTGACTCAGTGGTTAAGAGTATATATTCCTTTTGCAAAGGACTTGAGTACTTATATGGTGGCCTACAGACAGCCCTAACTACAGTCTCAAGAGATCTGACTCCCTCTTCTGAACTCTGCAGGGACTGTGCACACACATGCTGTATATACACACATATATACCATACATACAGGCTAGCTAAACATTCATACACATAAAATAAAATAAATCTAAAAAAAGATACTTAAGATATTTAAGGTAGGTGTGGTACCACAGTTCTGAAATTACAGCACTTTGTAGATTGCAGTAAGATGATTACAAGTTCCAGGTTAGCTTCATATTAAGCCCCAAGGTAGTTGGGGCTACTCGGGGCTACTCAGTGAGACCTCTCTCCAACAAGCAAGCAGGCAAGCAAACAAAAAACCAAAGTGCAATGGATACAGTTGCAACACAACTCTTGTACCCAAAGCTCAGGAGACAACGTGGAAGAGAGGGCAGAAATATGGTAAGAGCCAAAGGACCAGGAAGCCTGCTGTGACAGCAGGTCTCTTAGAAACAACAAGGAAGCCATATCTGATTCCTCAGTGGATGCCTAAAGAAGATGTAAACCACTTACACCAGTAGGTGCTAAAAGGAAAGGAGAATGTTCAAAGGACCAGTCCCTTAGGCAAAGAACTACAGGCAATTAACGAAAGAGAAGGAAAATCAGTCTTCCTCAGAGATGAGTTTCCTAATTGGTTATCCAACACCAAATGATCAATCCTATAATCATATACATACAAGGAACACTAAACAGATTCAGCGGGTTGTATCTATATATTTATGCACATACATAGGTAATAATAATTTTTTAAAAGGCCATGAAGAAGCGGTGGGGGTGCATGAGAGGAACTAGAGGGTGGAGAGGGAAGTCGGGGGGGGGACTGAAGTAATTACATTTTACTTTTAAAAACATGTAAAGGGAGGGGGCAGCAAGATAAAGGTCACTGTAACCAAGCCTGACAACTTGAGTTTGATCCACAGGTCTCACACAGTAGAAGGAGAGAACTGACTGTCCCAAGCTGTTCTCTAACCTCAACATGCATGCTATGGCATGTACAATTAAAAAAAAATTAATAAGTGTAATACAAAACTGAAAATAACAACAAAAGACAATTCTGAACAAAGTTGAAATCTCCCACTTCCATAATTCAAATGCTATCACAGAGCCATCATAAAACTGACAGAATAGAGAACTTGGAAATAAACAATCACAAACACCATCACCTGTTGTTCTATAAGGATGTCAATACCATCTAATTGGGGGAATAGTCTCTTCAACAAATGGTTCCAAACAGCCTGGATATTTTACACATATAAAAATAAAGTTAGATTCTTACCTTAATCTATACATACAAACTAAGTTAAAAAGTACCAAAGACCAAGTAAGACCTAAGACTGGAAAGGTATTAAAATATAGGAGAGCTTACTGACATTCAATTCACTATTTCTTAGCCATGACACCTAAAATATGGGTAACAAATAAAAAACCAAATGAATTGTACTACAAAATTTTAAAAAATGCATTAAGAAACAACCAACAAAATAAAAAGACAACCTGCAAAATGGGAGAAATATTTGAAAGTCATGTGTGTGATAAAGGAAGAATATTTAGAATATATAAAGAGCTCTAGCGATTCAGTAACAGAAAGATGACAAAAACTGATTTTTAAGAAAAGGAGAACATTTTTTCCCAAGAACTAACAAGCATATTTAGAGACTCAACATCACTAAACTTTAGGCAATACAAATCAACCATATCATCTATGAGATGATTGGTATTTTCAAATATTTAGTACACATAAAGCTTTGTACATAATATATACCATTAACAAGGATATGGACAAACTGAAACACTTATATACTATTAAATGATGATTAAACAAAATGGGATATATAATAGTTTCACATTCATAGTCAACTCCAGCCAAAATTACTACATAAAAAATTCCAGAAATAAACTGAACTATTAAACCGAACACATGATGAAATCTCATGTCTTACTGCCGCCTACTGGTGTACTAGGTCTCCCTTAGCCAACACACCCACACTGCATACATACACTGCCTGTCCACTAGTCACTCAGCAGTTGTCTCGGTTATCAGGTCAATTATAGTACCACAGGGCTTATGTTCAAGTCCTTTTCTCCTTAATAATGATTGCACGCTAAGCAGTGATTCTAGCAATTTGAATAAGCCAACAAAAAGAATTTCCTTTAAGATTTAGTACAATGAGATATATTGCAAAACTAGATTCATGTAATTTTTATTAGTATATAAATGTTATATACTTATAATAAAAACTGGGATATTCTTCTTGAAGGAGGAAATTATAGCATATACCTTGACAGGAAACCAGTCTTGAGGATATTATGCTAAGTGAAATAAACCAATCACAAAGGTATTATATGATTCCACTTAAGCAGGCTATCTAGAATGGTCAAATTCTAGAAATAGAAATTACAATGGTAGTTTTCAAGGGTTGAGGGTTAAGAGAAATGAAATGAAATGTCGCTGTTTCATAGCTATGGAATTTTAGTTTCACAGGATAATGAAAGATCTAGAAACTGGGTAAAAACAATGCAAACAAATGTAATGTAAGCAAAGTCCAGGTGGCAACTGTATATTATAGATAGGGATTTTATCCAAATTTTTAATTAAAGGCACTTAGCAGAATGGGAGAAAATATTTGTAAATAGTACTAATGCTCGTATAAACTCATAACTCAGCAGGAAAATAATCCAACAAAATGTATATAATTTGAATAGATATTTTATCAATGATATACAACTGTCGTATGAGCACATGAAAACATTCTCAAGCTCAGTACTATCACCCTACGACAGAATGTCACTAAATACTATAAACAAATGAACCAGGCATAATAGTGCATGTCTTTCATCCCAGCACTTCAAGGCCAGCCGGGAGTACACAGTGAGACCCTGTCTCAAAAACAGCAAAAACTCTTAAAAAATATTTACAACCACACAACATGGAGTAATCTCAAAATAGTCAGGCTAAAAACAAAACAAACAAAAGAAGCATACATGCTATGACTCCACTTATATAAAATTCTAGAAATTATCAAAAGGTGTGAAGTAGAAAGTATGGGAAAGACACAGTGAGAATTTGAAGGGATGATAAAAATCTCAGCTTTGGAGATGAAACCACGTGTAAGTGCATCAAAGCTTACACAGCTATTCAATTAAACCTGGGGTGCACATGCCAGCTATATCTTAATAAGAGCCTTGTTACAGAAAGCAAGCCTAGCACTGAACAACAGGCACTTCTCAGCCCACAGAATTCCTAATGCTCGTCCAGCTCAGAACTTCTACAAAGCAAAGCAGGAAGAGTACAGAACATCCTACAGAGTTAAGAGAAACACCAAAAAGGTGAATAAATCACAAAATGTGAATAAATCACCAATAAGCTTCACACCACCATTGTTTAAAAGGAAAAGTTACCCAAATGAACAAACTATTTAGGGAGCACCTAAGTGTGCAGATATAACTTTCACTAGTACACAATGATGGATTAAAAGCAACATCTAAACTATGGCTATTTTCCTCAATAAAAGGAAACTTATAATAGTGAGATTTATTTATTGTATAAATTAATTTGTTTAAAAGATAAAATAAATGATGCGCATAGTTGATTCAATGATAGAAATAACTAATTCCCTCCCCAGGACTGCAAGTGTGAAAGTATAGTGGTTCAAATCTAGTGCCAGCAGGAACTCAGAAACTCATATTTTCATTGTAGCATCTAATTAAATATAAAAAGAATAGAAGGATCTGAACATTAACCCCACACCAAGCATGCCAAGCTCTCTATCAGTGAAAGGGCAGAAAGGAAGTACTCCAGAAAGGAGTGCAGACATCATCTCTGCCTGTACCTGCAATTTTTATTGTCTTCTTTATTCAATTCATCTGTGAGTTAAACAGAAATATGGGGAACGGCTTATAATAGTTTGACATGATACGCCATTAGAAAATGCTATTCTTCCAGGCATTGAGCAGTGCTAGTAAATCCTCAAATTGCTCTCTGAATGAAACAGGAAAGAACAAAACTGCTCTGTGCAGGCATTGGTCAGATCAGGGTTCTAATTCCCCCTTAATGTACACTAAGCTGTGCAACACTGGTTAAAGTCACTTTATTCTGTTTCTTTACCCAGAAAAATGAAGAGAGACAGAGGGAGAGAGAAAGAAAGAGTGAGGGAAAGAGGGGGAGACACACAGGCAGACAGAGATACACACTGAGAGAACAGGAGTTCGGGAGCAGAATAACTGTAATCAGCAGGTCAAATGTAAGGTACAGGAAATCTGCAGAATAGAAGAAAGCTTTACACACAGTAACTTACCAAGAACTCAATGCAAACAAGCGTTTAGTGAGTAGTTTGTCTTCTAGAACTGTCAAATGCACGACATACAGAGATTAGTAAGCTGTTAAGTCTCTACAACCAGGAGCATCAAGAAAAAGAAAAAAAGTGTTGACTTGAAAAACTCCCAGGGCAGCTGATGAAACAGCTAAGACAGCAACACAGAACCTACCAGGTTCAACTCACTTGGCACTCCGAGAAGGGAAGGCTGGAGTACAGTGAGCAGGGTACTTGGAGGAAGCACTAACAGCTAGCTCACCTGTTCAACTTAGAAAACACTGCTATTTATATTAAAAAACCACAGAGATTTTACAGAGTGCATTTCACAGAGACAAACAAAACACAAGAAAATAGATTTTTAGAGAGACTAACCAAAGGTTTTATAATAGTTCAAAAATTATCATAGTAACTGCAGCTAATTACACTTTAAACACAAAGCCAGTCTTAGCAGAATCCTTAAAATAAAAACACAAAAATTTGATACTGTTTTATTTGAAATGAATATATTTTTGCATAATCTTATAGTCTTATTTAAATTGACTATTATGATATTTTTACATGCTTCTAAGAGTAATAAAAATCCTTATCTGTCTTCCAAAACTATAGTTCAATTGTACTTATTGATTTTAGTATTTGCTTTGGTAGAAAATGTAATTAGCTGCTACCTATATACTTGATCTGCTACATTTTACTTTAAAAAGCATAAATATCTTTTACATAGGCAAGTGGAAGCTTTATTGAAAAGACATAAAAGATGAAATACTAAAAATTTATTCTAGGTTCCAGACTCTTTTAGATTTTATCTTCATTTAAAGCAGGGCATTTGGGGAAAAAAGGAGGGGGGTTTTGCATGTGCAGGAGGGAATATGACATTTCTTCCAGACTTCCTATTTAGTTACTTACAGTGCTGATCACAATCAACTCTGGCAAACACTACTTGATTTTTATCTGGATATTCTTCCTTAATGACATCAGATGCTTCCTCAAAAATTGGATGCAACATCTGGCTGAAACGACACCTACACACAGACAAGCACACCAATTAGCAGGAAAACGCAGAAGGTACAGGATCTTACTTCAGTTATCATTCACTCATGTTTAGTATATGTACAGTAAACAACTCGTGAGACAATCACACATTCAATTTAACCAGGCGTCTGATGTCTGTCAACGAATGAGAGGAAATCGACTTGAATTCAGAGATCGTACTCTCTAATGCAATATTGTATAAACTATCAAGTTATTTGTTGTTTTGTCAATGTTTTGGTGAACGTAGCTACGGATCTCTCACATAACCTTGCAACATACCCTCTACCCTACATTGCTTAGGCTTGTAACTGCTAAGATTTGAGTGTTTACAGAAGAAATCAGCTTTATCTGAACAATAGACATCCTTCCATATTATTGTACAAACTCTGAGTTTATTGCAAATGCTAGGTCAACCCACTTGGCTACTCCATCAATTTCAGACACAAGTTAACGTACTAAAACAGTTCGTTCAAAAAAATATATATCAGATAATGAGTATTTTCCCTTCAAAATATATTCACATTAAAATAGGCCTTTATCTGCAAAAACAAACAAGCACACTATGTCCAGCAGCAGAAGTTCTAATTCCCAAAGACTCCCTGACCTTTCCCCTCTACCACCTAGTTATAGAAGTGGGGCAAAATACCCACAATATTACAGGAAATTGTTACTTCTAATCCTATCTGTGCCCCTCATCTGGCCAACAACTTCAGAAATTCATATTGTGGGTGATTAAAGGAACCTAACTAGGGTGTGAGAGGGGGTGGAGAAATAGTATATACATACAACCACATGAGGAAGATGGACATTTCATGGGAAAAGGTATGGAGGAAGATATGTAAAACACTATAATTGTTACTATTGCTTTTTGAGCCCTTATATACCAAGACATTTTCTTGAAGAAACCCGTAACATCTAATCGATGTGAGTTACATATATCAGCAATAATCCAGTGAAGAGTATGTGAAAGGATGCAGCATTACACCTCCTCCCTATTTCTTCTTGTTTCTCTCTCTACCCTACTCACCTGACTTCCTAAGGAGATGTCCTAGAATATACCAAGGAGACACAATCTGTATCTTCAGACTCAGCTTTCAAGTGGTTCTTTCCTCTTTAGCATCTTAAATCTCCCGTCTGGGATAGGTAGGAAGGGTCTGTGGACATCATGGACCGTGTCTTATTTAACTACATATTCTAAAAAGTGTTCAATAGATTCTGTTAAATGAGCAAGCTGATAAATTCAAAAACTAGAGCAGTCAGAACCCAAGGTCTGCGAGTACTTAAAATTTTCTGAAAATAGACTAGGCAGAGGGCAGGGGAAGGCAGAAACAGGATTTGGTTCGTGGTTCTGAGAACTTTAGCTGGGGACTACTTGAGAACAGATCTAGGGCTTCTGGCTCTGGAGCAAAGGAAGTCTCACACCAAGAGCTCCTCTCTAAGCTGTTCAGTAAAGTTTTTAAGCAGATTCATATTTAAAACAGTATCTGTTTGAGTACTAAAAGTTTAAAGGGGAAGGTATATTATTACTGCAGCTTCGTATGCAGGTAAACACTACATTCACACAGGTAACACTACAAAAGAAGCAGAGCCACTAAAAAGCTTTCATGGACTTTTGACCCAATCTTCATTTGAGGGCTTAAATAATCCTTAACCAATCAACCACAGAGGTAACAGTCTTGCAGAGACACTTTGGTGCCGTTTACTATTAGGACCTAGTGGAAGAGAAATAAGCTTTAAATGTAGACATACCTGAGTTTAAATTCCCAGATCCACCACTTACTAGCCAGATGGCCTTTCTGACCTTAGCTTCCTCAATCTAAAATGGAAATCACAATACCTAGCTGCAAGACAACCCTAAGCCTTAGAACAATATACAGAGCACTCTGGTTTATTATTCTCTGCGGTATTACAGTGCTTCTAGGTAGCTACATAAGAGAACTAACTTCCAGTGAGAAGAGAGTCTAGCCTTTGAAAGCAAATGCAGGAAGCTTATCAGCAAATTACCCAAATTTCCTCAGTTGAAAAAAAGAGCGCCAGTTCATCATTGACAGTAAAAGACATTCCTTAGGTATGTTTTCTCAAAGAGCCGCTGCTAGTCCATAGTTCCAACTCAGATCTGCATGTACTACTCTGCTTTCTCATAACAACCACAATTCCTCATTCAAGAGCACTGCATTCTAGCTTGCCCTGTGCTACCATCTGATCGGGTCACAGGGCAAGTACTTTGCTCCTCTGAATCTGAGTTTCCTTACCTGTGAAGTACGTTGGACTAGATGATCTCTACCAAAATTTATGACTAAATCCTAATTTGCCTTGAGAAATGCTACCTCCACTAAGCATTTACATACATGGTATTTTCCTGTGAATCTTCAACTTTTTATTAAAGCTTTAAAATACCATATCATGCATCCACATACTCATTCAAGAGACACTGTTATGTACTTATGGGTCACGTATTTTGCAAAGTGCTGGAGATGACATTTTAAAGTAGTTATGGTAACTATCTCCACAGAACAAAGATGGTTATTTGGGAATCACCAACTAGATTGTAGCATGTGTAGGGCTACAGCTGGGTAAGACTGGAGCTGCGAGAAATGCAGAACCTCCTTGACTTACAAAAGGGCTATCTTAAGGCAAAAATGCATTAATTATGCCTACCCTTCGAACACCACAGCTCAGAAATGTTCACAGTGAAGATTATCAGTTTCTCTGCCTCATGATCACCTGTTTGGCTGGGAGCTAGACCTTGCCACCACAAAGCACAGACAGGTCACAATTTAAAGTTTGGCTTCTATGGGATGCATATAATTTTGCATACAATTTTTACATGATAGTCAGATGCTGAATTGTTGCACACTGGACACTGTCCTAATCTGAGTTGACAGAAGGGTAGGAGCAATGATACATGAAGATGACTGGAAGAAAGCAGCACTCTAATCTACTATTTGAAAGAAGGTTAGCAAATAAAGAAGTATTTGCGAACAAGAAGTGAGCCACCCAGGTTGGAAAGATGGCAGGAGAGTGGCATAAGAGTACACACTTTCACAGAAATTGAAAGAAGTTTGGTGTGACAAGCAGAATATGGGGGCAGAAAGAAGCAAGAGATACAAGGGAGCAAATCATGAGGTGCCTTCTAGGTCAAGGCAAGGGGTTTAAATTTTAACCCAAAGATTCAGAAGGTTTAAGATAAGAGTGTAAACTCAAATAATTTGCAGTGTAGGGAAGAAATCAGTCTTATATTACAGAGAGTATTGTAGAAATACATAATATAAAAATATATAAATACATAACTCTGACTTATACTGCAAAGAATACTGTGGACATATGTAAAACTAGAGGCATAGAAAACCAAGGAAGGAGACAGTCTCAGGAAACTAAGGAAACTGCAGGACCATAGCTAGCCCAAAGCAGGGTGGTGGCAATGGGCAGGCAATAAGCCTTTTAGGGAATGGTGAAAAACAATAATGCCAGTGTTCCAAAGCACTCTCCAATTAATACTCCCTCATTTCTATCTGCATCACACATTCTTAAGCACACTTAAACATCATATTCTAGATTCTGGGAATACTATGAAGTCTATTTGGTAGGACACAAATTTAAAGACAGTATCTAAGTTGAGCATCTCTAGTCTGAAATTGCAAATGATAAACAGTTTCAGATTTTAGAACAGTTCAGACTTTAGAGGCACTCAACTGCTAAAAGTCTATGTACATATTCTAAAAACTAAATCCCTTCTGAGACAAAGCACTTCAGATAGGGGATAATCAACCTGAAGTAAAAAGAAAATGGTCCCAGAGTATCATGTAAACACAGAAGACAAGATCTGATTCAGAGCAAGAACTACTGTCTCCTGGAGAAAAGTGTGTAAGTTGAAAATATCAACATTATTTTTATAAACTTGTCACACCTAAATCCTGACTTCCAACCTATGCCCCCTTCTCATGGGCAGGGAAAATAGAAAAGGAAGAACGGATTGGAGAAAAGAGGCAGGGGATGAGGGGGATGAACAAATCTAAAACTAAAAACAAGATTACTTACCAGTCAGCATAAAAATTTACTAAAGCAACATCAGCATTATCTGAAATTGAAAAACAAACCAAAGTTACTTGTTTAAAATGTCTATGTGACATATTTAAAGATACAATTCTCATCATGATCTTCTTCTGTTTATAAAGGGACAAATAAAGATCCATAGTAATAATAACCTCTCACCAAGACGGCCATACATAGGGGTAGGGTTGGCTTATATATAACAACACTTTCTCTCTACCCTCCAGTGATAAGAAAAAAAAAACCTTTCACTGTGTCTCAAATGAGTATAAGGCAAAAAAGAAATCAAATTCTGATTGGGCATGTCAATTCCAAGCAATCCATTCTCATAAAGTGGGATGGTCTGCAGCTTAATAATTCATTTTTTAAATATCCCATACACACAGTAACTGGGAAGCAGCTCTGCAAGTAGAACTGTCTACAGCTGAAGAGAGCGGAACAGTTAACCATTTCTCACTCTCGGAGGTCTACCTTGTAGTCTCTTCCTGCTGTTCTGAAGAGGCAAGCAGGTCTTCGCCTCTCTCTCTCTCCTCACCCTTACCCTTCTCCTAATAAACTCTGCACTCAAAAACAAACAAAAAACCCCAAAGAAGTCTACCTTGTAGCATTATAAAATCTACTTTCCCAGTCCCTACCCACTTAATACTGTCACACAAAAAACTCACTACTGAGACTCACATCTTAGGATGTGTCGAATCAAAAAAGACACAGTACTGCTTCTTTTGAATAAATCCAACACAGAGAAACTAAAACTCTTCCAGCACTCATGAAACTAATACACAGCGATGTTCCAGTTTTGGAAGGTAAGAGGAGGAGAATAGTGTACACGTCAAGTTCCTTCCTTTACTTTGCACATTTGGTCCACTTGCCTGTTCATTCAAGCTGTGATTCACAAACTGGTTTCTAGACCAGATGCTACAACATCACCCAGGAACTTACAGAAATGCAAATTAGGTGCAGTCTAGCAGCTTCTGCTAGGAAGCTGGCCAAACAGCACAAATATTAATAAGCCCTCAGTGTCATTCCAATACCTAGTATATAGATATTCTATTGAGAGCTCATAAGGTGGGAATAGGTTCTTTTGACATTTCAAGTTCCATGATCAGGAAAAAAAGTATTGCTACTCAATTAATGCCTTTTAATTCCTCTTATCTTTAATACTTTTGGTTTTGGTCATATGCAAACCAGTGACATGGTGGTTTGATTTTTAAAGAAGAAAGAATTTATGGGCACTGCACACATTTTTAAATCTCCTGTCCTGTAATCACGCATCATATCAAGCATGCATTGACCTTTCCTTTAGGATCTGCAAAAATCAGAATATCCCAAGTTAATTCTATGTATAATCATACAGTCAGTAAACAATACATTCATCACAACAGTTAATGAACTTAACTGGATCAATGTTATAAAAGAGATCAGAGAACAAGTCATTTAATTAAAACAGGCTCTCAATATTTAGCAGAGTATTGCAGAAACTGCAGGGCCCTAGCAGACCACCTAATGCATTGTCAGGCATAGTATCCATACCAGGACAAATAAACAAAAAAGTTAAAAGTCTTCCAACCCAGAAAAGAGGGCACACATTTAAAGAAATTTTACTAATAACCAAAACCTAAAGTGCTTTTATAAACTCAGTGAAAGGAGCCAGAATATCAGTTTGTTAATTATTGTAGATAATTGAAATTTTATTTATAAATTTATAGAGAAGAAAATATACTTTAAAAAAATCAAGATACTTACTTAAAATTTCATCTATATTCTCTGAATCAAGACTTGTTATTTCAGCTGTTATAGGTGTAAAAATCGAAGTTACCTGAAAAATTTAAATATGTAAAATTAAAACATTTCCATAAAAAGCAAAGCAGTCTAAAACAAATTAATAAAGTTGGCTCTATTTGTTTTTAGAATATTGTCTACCAATTGATTGATTATTAGCTATCCTAACCTTCATTAGGTCAATAAAATAGGAAATATTTAACTTCCTGAGCCTAGAAATTGATCAAAGAATTCCAACACCTCCAAATAGCTTGTAAATAACTAAGAAAATTATGAATTTATCCAGCTGTTTCGAAAGTATTACTGTAGAACTAAGTTCACTGATTTGAGCCTGCACGCATCTAAGAGAGAGACTGGGGAAGAGTGGAGGAAGACCTGAGGGTAGAGCCTTGCTCTGCTTCCCCTTCTGTGATAAGGATATCATGTTAAGTGTCAGAGAAAGGATATTTTCACTTTCACTTTAGTGTGGAATCCAAGTTCTAGTTTGTCAAAGAGAATCTAGCCTAACATCTGCAACACAGAGAAATGATGAAATTTTAAACCAAAGTAGCAAAGTTTCACTTATTTTAGAGAGTATTAATTATTCTCAGGGGATCCTTTGTTCAGAGCAGAGTTCATATACGAGAATTCATTCACTGAGTCACTGCAGCACAGAGAGTGAAAACTGTCATCAGGTTCTAGTCAAATAACAGTCAGGCACTCCTCTGGATGCTACCGCAGACACAGTTCTCACAACGTAACAATTCAAACTTTAGTAATTCATCAATAACTCACGATATACAGACATGCTGATGCTAGCATGTAAATACTTCAAGTAATTTTTTTTTCACTTCAAATAATTCTTTACTACTATAGGTTTACTCACTCATCTCAAAACAAGGCTAAGGCTTACCACCAAGCTTGCCTCCAAGTCACCATGATGTTTATAACCAATAACTTGACTATAACTGCCAGCAATAGATAAATCATTCTCTCTTAAAAGCAAGCTTAAGTGATTGTAAGTATCTAAATAATTTGATTTTAGAAATGTTTTCATTTCTAAAATGTTTCAAAGTTAGTTGGGAAGAGCAGATTCCTTCCTATGACCACTTATTACTGAGGTAGCTCACAGCACACTAGGTTTTATCTGGCATTTGAGAAAACAGATGCAGAAAGTCTCTCTGGCCTTCTTTCTTCCTTCTCCCAAACTAGCCTTAAAAAAAATTCTCTGACCTAAAGTAGGATGTATGACCCACATTAGCTTGAGCAGCGGTTCCCAACTTGCGGGTCGTGATCCTTTTGGGGTTTGTATATCAGATAGCCTGCATATCAGATACTTATATAACAATCCATAACAGTAGCAAATTTATAGTTATGAAGTAGCAACAAAATAAGTATATGGTTTGGGGTCACCGCCACAGGGGAAACTGTAATTAGTAGTCACAGCCTCAGGAAGGTTGAGAACAAACCTAGGCCTGGAGGGAAAAGATGGATCCCCATTTCTGAAAATGGAAATGCCAAGAAATCTGAACTCAGGCCTTGTTGGGGTCTGCTTGGGACATACCCACTTCTTTCTACAGAACTCTGCAAAGTGAGAATATAATGTTTCCCTGCTTCTTTCTCTAGACTGTGTATTAAATAAGCCTGTCTCAGTCTTTTGTTACAGAGGTCTTAAAACTTAGAAATCTTCTCCTATACATAAACACCAAAAGAATGTTCCCGTAAACATTTATGATCAATCTAAAATAACTGTGGAACTTAACTATATTAGAACAGTAAGATTTACAATTGTGTGATGGTGGAAAAACCTATAAAAACAAACAAAAAACACAGAGCAATAATGCTGATCACTATCAAAGTCAAGTCATTAAATAACAGAATTTATCAAGTACCTATTAGGTAACAAGAGCACAAATGTCTACACTATGATACAACTTGTCTCATAAGCTCTCAAACTAGGAGCAAAGAGAATAGCAAATTGTGTTAAATGCTAAGGCTAAAGATAAAATATGGGAGGAGCTGAAGGAGGGGAAAGTTGATCAGAATACACCATATGAAAAAATTTTATTTTCAATAAAAAAACAAAAAGATATGATCTCTGCATAATCCAAGGAAGCCTCTTTTTCAGAAGTTACCTATTAAAATATACACTTTCACTAGACCTTATGATGTATGCCTTTAATCTCAGCACTTGGGAATCATAGGCAGATAAACAGAAAGAACTCTTTGTTCCAGGTCAGCCATTGCTACAGAGTAAGACCCTATCTCAAAAAGAAAAAAAAGATGCTTACAGAAAGTAAAACATTTAAATCTGAACTTAATTTTTTTTTTATTTTGAAATAGTTACATGACAACATATCTATATAATAGGTAATAAAGAAAATGAGGTAGTAATTGATTTGCCTGTAATAAATAGGCAACCACTACTTAAAAACACTGTACTGGGGCATATGCAATTGATGAGACTGCATAGCTAGGAGATGAATTTGTTACATGGACCCAAAGCAAGAGAAGTGCTTCTGACTCGATGGTCTTGCCTCCCTCTAGGGAGTAAAGAGGGTTTTCTGTTACCATTTCTATCACTGCACAATATGAAAAGTTTATTTGAATCGTTTCCAAGCTCTACCAGACTGACAGATTGTTTCTCTTTATATCAGCCCTGGGATAAATAAAGGCTCTGGGGAAAACACCTTTATGCATCAATTGCTATAGCATTCACATGAAATACAGGTAAGTGGGCACAGATAAGAAGGGAAGCAAGGACTCACTAGACTAAGTAAACGTTTCAATTAAAAAAATAAACTAGAAATACACACATGCACACAGAAGGGGAAGGAGGAGAATTTTAAATAGTAGATCTTAACAGTCATGGAGAACAGCCTCTAATGAGAAATATTATAAACGTCACAGGCAATATATATAAGGATAGACATAAACTCAAAAGTATTTTACAACTTAAGTTGTTCACCCCAATTCTTTATAACTTTTTTTATTTGTGTCACTGCAAAAGTGTAGAGAGATATCTCTAACCATGTTCCACAATTCATTAGATAATTGTGAGCCACACATTAAGTATACCAACCACTTACAAGTCAGTCTGAGACGTCTAGTATTGCAATCTTACATAAAGAAGGGCATTCAAGTATTTAAATAAAATTTAAAAAAACCTCAGTATTTAAAAATATTTCAGTGGGGCTAGTGAGACAGCTCAGGGGTAAAGAGGCTTGCCACCAAGCTTGATGGCCTCAGTCAGTCTCTGGAACTAATACAGTAGGAAAAGAAAATTCACACAAGATGTTCTCTGGCATCCACACCATGTGGCATGGCACTCATGTGGAAAAGAAGGGGAGAGGGAGGGATAAACAGTATTTTTAAAATCTTCCAATAGTAGAGTTTCTTCAGCATTACATAGAGGGTTTTTTAAACTGAGGTACTTGTGGAAACCACAAAATCCTTCCTTTTGTTACCCTCCCCACCTTCCTTCAAGGCTACCTGCCTGGCTAGTGAAGGCAGTTCTTGAACAAACTAGAACTGTGCAGTGGTGGCACACACCTTTAATCCCAGCTCTTGGGAGGGAGAGGCAGGTGTATCTCTGTGAGTTCGAGGCCAGCCTGGTCTACAAAGCAAGTTCCAGGACAGCTAGGACTCCTTCACAGAGAAACCCTGTCTTGAAAAAACAAAAAAGTCCAAACACCTAGATCTTGTCCCAGGCATGCTCCACTTTAAGTTTCTCTATCTACACAAAGCCTACTCTACTGGGCACCCCTTTATTATTTATTATTACCTAGTTTATTATTACCAGAAGTTTCCATCCAAATATATTCTTAATGGGAACTATTATGAAGTCTCTAAACTGAGTATCTCACATGGAGGCCAAACTAATATGTCTGGATAAGGCTTTGTGTGCAGCAATTCCTCTGACAACAAACCTCCAGAGGTTTTCTGTCCACAGCACAGAAGTCTAAGTCTACTACCAAGCACCCAGTACCACTCACAAACAGCTGCACCTTCCTTCTGGAGTTACTGCTCTCCACTGATACCCTATGCTCCAACTAGAATGAACTACAGTTACAGTAACCACACATTCTACCTGGACCAAGTAGTGCATGCTTGTAACTGCTACACCCTGGAGGCTCCAGCAGGAGGATCACAAGCTTTAGGACAGAAGCTTAGGCTATACAGTGAGATCCTGTCTCAAATAATAAATTCAAATTCATTCTCCATACACACACATCAGACACCAATAAATAAACTCTAGGTTTTGTATGAGGGCCCCGGATTAAGTCCGTTGTCTTGGAGTTTTATAAAGTTAATACCAACCCCTTCCTTCTATAAACAGGGTTTTTTGCTTTGTTTGTTGGCTGGTTTTTCGAGACAGAGTTTCTCTGTGTAATAGTCCTGGATGTCCTGGAGCTCGCTTTGTAGACCAGGTTGGCCTCAAACTTAGAGATCTGTCTACCAATAGTTTACTAGGCAAAAAGTTATAAAAGTCACCGTAGCAGACTCTTAGTAACTGGAAGGAACTGTACAGAACTCTTTACCAATCCTAAGTCATGAAGCAGTACATCCTCATCTAACATGTGAAGATGAGAACAGAGTAGACGTGAACAGAGGAGTAAGGATGTGACTGCTGAGCCAGTCACTAGCCTCTATGTACTGGCAACACTAAGCTCTGCTCAAGAGAAGACCAGCAACTCAGAATTGCTGTATGATCTATCCAAAGGTCACTCACAAGTAGTCCAGATCCTTTAAGTTATAAATTCAGGAATGCAAAAAGTTTACAGTGCCTGCAATTCCTAAAATACATCTCATTGTTCTCCTGCCTCCATTCTTTGCTCGTGCCATGCACAATCACTGTTGGAACAGGTCCAAGTCAAAGGCTACCCTTCTATGAAGACTTTCTTCATGGTCCAGATGACACGATTCATTTCTCTCATGTGAACACCTACCGCAGTTTCTACAAAACATAAACATATTATTCTTAGATGAGAAATGGGAGAAAGAGGGAAAGGAGAATAGTCAACAAATATTTTTAGCAAGTTTGAGAAGAGTAATGTTAAAGCAAGAATGTGACAATTTGGACTTAATTATTTGAGAGAAAACACGCTTATTGAAAATTTGGAGGCCTAGAACAAATATCAGAAGTGACCTACCCTGCCCATCACAGGAGCTCTTTTCCATCTCTGCTCAAAAGCTGCCCTGAAACCCCAGTAAGACCTCCTTTTTGGTACCCTTTACAGTTTGGCATGGTTCCAGATATTCCAACACACAGCCGTCCACTAAGACTTACAATACAGCATGGTGACTAGAGTTAATAACAATGCACTTAAAAACTGAGGAGCAATTAGACAATTGCTCAGATCATTAAAAAAATGGTCTGTAAGGTGATAGATATGGAAATTAGTTTGATTGAATAATTTCATAAAATATACATCAAAACATTACAATGTAAATTGTACATACACATAATCTTTATTTGCTGGTTATACCTTAATGAAGCTGAGGGAAAATACACAGACTCATCAGTAAGTCATTACTAAAAAGAGAACAGCTACAGCACACTAGTCAGCAGAAACCCAACAACTGTACTGCATCATCTGCAAGAAAAGGGAAAACGGCATGGCAGTTTTAGGGCCCAGGGCTGATAAAATATTAGGCACACGTAGTTATCAAATATCCATTCTGTTAGTGAGATTCTCGTTCATGGATGTGTTTTCCATCTTATAATCAGGGAGTTTAGGAAACAAGAAGTATTACTGATGCATTTGTTTGTTAAAAGACCAGTATCTTAAAACCTCACTGTTTAGTGTGGCCTTTGACCCTACAGCATTGGTATTACCTGAGAATTTGGGAGGTCCCAGCCCAGGCCCAATAAATACAAACTTTCATTTTGATACAATCTCCAGATGATTTCTATGCACACTAAAGTTCATGATGCACTGTTTTAGAAAACAAAACCTTTTCACTCTAGTGACAAGCATATCTACCCACTTAAAACTCTGTACAAAGTTTGTAGTCCTCAAATAAAAACACAATCAACAAATTTGTTATAACTCTATTGTGACATGCAGATTGCTTGACTTCAGAAATACGGAAAATCGGTAATTTTATTAGAAATTCACATGTTATTTTTGTAAACTATATTGCCTTATCCTTAAAAATAATTTTAAAGGATATTTCCTCATGAAATTACTGGAATAACAGCTTGAATAGAGAATATTTTCTCCCTGTGGCATTGCTGTTGCCAATGGGCATTATGTCCATCAGACATTCTGTAGCAACAGCTTAGTGTACATTTGCTAGCCTTCAGTTGCTTGCCTTTTTGTATAAGATCCTCAAGATCCTTTACAAGGTACTTGCTGTGTCTCCCCTATAGCAAGAAATAAGTGATGTATCAAGAAATAAGCTCTCTCGCATTTCTAATCCATATTGACAGTCAGCCTACCACCTCATGTCCTAATGCCATAGAGCACAGACTGCTTCTTGTCCCTGGAGGCCACTTTCCCAACTGCAATGCCAGTGTACTCCGACTCTCAGTTTTGCATTAAGCTGGTGGACAACAAAAACATAAAAGGCTTGCAGTTGGCTGTAAGGAGCAGGAATTGAAAGGCCCCTGGAGAAAAGCTGAGGCTGACAGGAGCTAAGGGCCTTGAAGTTGTATATCAATCAAGGCACATCTCATACTGCTGGTAGGCTCAAGAGCAATATAATGAACTAGCAGTCCAAAGAGAAAGGAAAAACAGAACAAAGTATCTAAGACTCAGAAGCTACTTTTAACCCTTAGCTTGCTCAGTGGTACAGTCTTCTTGCAGTGTCAAAGAAACCTATTTTGGCACCATCAGAAGCAATCCACATTTATGAACAAGTGTCACAACAATAAAAAGCAGTCTCCATTAACTGAAAACACGTGCAGATATTAGGAAAGGTAATTCTACCCTTTTCTAACACATCCAAATTCAGATATCAGTAATATAATCTCCAATCTCAAACTAAGCCAGTAAACAGCCACAGGCAAAAACAAAGAAATGAAACACTGCAATTTATACATTTTGCTACTGCTTGAACACACATGGACTTCCAATAAAAACTGATATCAGCTGTTGATTGTCTTCACTAGCTCTAAATATGGGATGAACTAAATTAACTGGAAGACAAGACAGTGCAGTTCTCTGACCTTCAGAGGGAATGTTCTTAGTATAAAATGACTTTCATGGCCAGGGATAAGAGTCTTAATGTGTGGAAAGAATTATTTTCTGAAAAAAAAAATACATTTTGTTCTTCTAGAACCCAAATTTTGATCAACTAACAAAGAGAAATTTGGAGAAGAGTCAAGATTATAACTGCATTTTTTTTCCTGTATACACCCTGGAACCTGGGGATGAGGGATGTGGCAGTGAGTAGATAATGTTCAGTGTATAGTGGTCTCCCAATAGTATGCAGCACTGTTCCTTTAAGTTATATGCTAGGAAAATATTTGCAAATATATGCCAAGAGAAAATTCCAACTGTTCTTTGAGCCACACTGTATTTTCTTCCCAACACGCCTGATAAAAGAAAGATCCCTTAAGAGTGTTACAGCTTAGTTCTAAAATGGTCCCCAAATGTCATGAAGGTTTGCTAGCCAGACTGTGACTTCACTGGGAGGCAGTAGAACGTCACATGAAGGCATGATGGAAGGAAGTTAGGTCAAGGAGGCAGTAGGGTATTGGCCTTGTTACCTGTCTTTTGCTTCTCAGTTGTCATGGTGAGCTCATTAACATGCTGCATCAAGGCCTGAAGGCAAGAAAGTCAACCAAAATATCTGAAACCATAAGCCAAAATAAATCTTTCTGCCACACTTCAATAAGACTTGAGTTAATTTAACATAAACAACTTAATGCCATTACTGAACAACCTTACCATTAAAAGTCACACAAGTCAATATCACTTGATCATAAGGTACAAGGGAAACAGAGTCATCTTTGAAGTGATTAACAACAAAAAGATAGTATCTGACTCTTATCTATTCAAGTCCACAGGTGTACAGGAAATACTGAATATAGGGAACCGTGTAAAATGACACCATGAAAAAACCAAGCAAGCAGCTAGTACTAGAAAACAGAATTTTAATGAAAAAAATGGAACTTGGATTTCCATAGGAAATGGATGCTGAAACAGGGAGTCAGTATTTGAAAGATAAAGAAGGGTTGAGGAAACGGTAAGAGCAAGGGAAGACAGCCAACATTTTATAGTGGGTGAGATAGAATGTATCAATGTTTTTGAATACTAAACTTTAGAAATACCATATTTTTACTTAGCTTAAAAAAACTCAAGGTTTATACTAAATAGACCCTGTTTTCTCCTAATTATATAGCAAATCCTTTAATCCTACATGCCAGCTTTCACTGTTAGTGCATATATTTCTACACTGCAAAATGTGAACACATGCCAAAGAATGCCTTTATTTCACTATTAAACATGTATTTTGGGATGCATAGCCATGAGTGAAGAACAGTTCTTTACTGAAGTACCTGGCTACTAGTTTTCTACACTCAGTTCTAGAATGATTCTTGAACTTTCTAATTTCTTATTCTTAAGCAAAGTTCTAAATTCTAGAGTAAAATCATGTTAATTACCAAATCCTATGACTCTATTATCACACAGACCTACAGTACTAATCCACTAGTTTTAGAATCTGTGTTTTCATAACCATACAGTAAATATTACACTGTAGAACTATGCCCTTAGTTTTCTAAGATGTTCTTTTCTTTCTGCACTGTTAAATAACCTTTGCCTTGCACTCTACCTTGTTACTAAGTAAGATGGGGCCCTGGGTTTTTTATTGCTCATATTTGCTTTTTACTTCCATTTTGGGATCATATTCTGTTTATAGGTATGTACGTTTTCCAGAAAAGAATAGCTAGGTTATACTTGTGCTTTAGCATAAAAAGTTGTAATACATCAGTTAAACCTGCTATGGCCAGTGACACAGTAGGTATGTTTAGTTTTATTTCTGCTATTTTTAACTTTTATTGTTTTTTTAAATGACTTTCCAATGCAAACTAGGTGGGGTTTTTTTTTGTTTTTGTTTTTTTTTTTTTTTTTAGAAAATGAGTTTGATACAGGAAAACTTACTTTTCGTAGAATAGTGATCATGTTAACTAAATCTTATGCTCCTCCACACATGGTCTGCATACTGCTTTCATTCTCATCATTAGCAAATGGCGCATCATATAGCTCCGTACACTTCCATTTCTAAAGAAGTTTATTGGAGGATGAAGTCCAGAGTTCATCATATGGTCCCAACTAACCTTCTTCATTTTCCAATGATGCTGTTTTTGAACTTTGTAGCCTAGCTTTGCTACCCACTTTAGCACAGAAACTACTCTGTCCTCTTAACCTACAAAGTGATGGATTCCTGGGCTAATGAAAATCCCTCTACATAAGTAGAAAACTCTTGGGAGGCAGAATGTAATTATCCAGCAAACCCTACTTGTTTCAATGCTTCTATGCCTGTGGGTTCCCCTTCATGCATAGCCATGAACTTGAGTTAAGGGTGGGTAGATACATTTTTACTAAGGTACCCATGACAGGTTTGTAATTAACATACAGAAAAGAAAGGTATGTTCAGTTTTGTAAGACGAAACTTCCAATGAATTGGATTTTCCTTGTAAGCTTTCTGACACAGCAACCACAGGGTAAATGGTGATAGAAGAAGAAAAAGAATACTCCCAATATTGATATTCCTTTGAAATTTGTAATTTTGAATAACTAATATTTTGACTTATAGAGGCGGTGAGAACCGAAGAACTGATAAGAAATATGAAAGGAAGTTAAGCAGCAAGATAATTTATAACTGACTAATCTTTGGAATCCATGACTCTATTTCAGTGCTGTCTTTACATCCCATGACACGAAGAACTATAAATGACAAAATACATCTTTGTGACTTTTATATTGATCACTTGATCTCTGAGACACTTCCATTTAGAAACTGTCTAGCCTACAAAGACTATCTAAAACTGTTGTTTCAATTGAAACTGCTGCAGTAATTTCTCTCACTTATAAATAGAATAATGCTCATCTCTACAATAGTGGGACTTGCCTTTCGCTCTTTGTAGAAATAAAATTTATTGGTAGGTACAGCATTTTTTAAAAAATTATTCTCTTAATCTAGCTATAAACTAAGTCATTACTTTTTACTTGTTAGTTTCTAATGAAGGGGAGTGGTCTTGGCCATTTCGGCTTATAGTCACACCCCGCCATTAGCTAATTATTCTGCCTCCCCAATTAGCTGTTAATTAATTAACGGGGCTGGACCACAAGGTCCCAAGAGGTATAAAATGATAGGCCCACGTGAAAAGCGCTTTCTCTGCGGATCGCCGGCCTGCCTGCTTCTTCGGAGGAGCTCTGTCTGGTACAGTAACCTGTGTGTATTTTGCCCCTAGTAAACTGTGTGTCTCAAATAAACTTCTACATTCTAAAATGAAGATAAGTGTTTTCCTTACATAGTTCTGGAAGAGATCTCTAGCACTGTCATCTTTTTACCTGAGTTCTAAGTGTCCAACACAATGTTCAGAAAGTGCCTTCTTTTCTAGCCACAGTTCACTGATGAAATACAGATTAATAGGTAGTCATCTAATTACATTAGCTAGGTTTGCTAGATATACAGAGATATGTTAGACAGATAATCTTCAACACTTCAAAGAACCATGGAATATGGCATTTAAAATGTTTTAAGAATTTAGACTTTTCTCGACAGTGAGACATGTCTGCTTCTGGAACCACCAATTACTTCAGAGAGGTTGATGGATGTTGAAGAAACTCTGTGAGGAGCCACACTCACTATTTGCCATTACAAGATGGCGCTGACATCCTGTGTTCCCAAGTGGTAAACAAGCTTGCTGCGCAGACGCGAAGGGATTTTCCATTCCTTGTGCTCTGCCTCTCCCGTGGCGTCATCTCGTGCAATTAGGAGCCTACACGTCCTAGGCGGAGGATAGCCTCTATATAAGGGAGGGCTTTCCCTGGTTTGGGGTCTCCGCTTATGCTCTCCCTCTCAAGAAGCATTAAAGCTTACTGCAGAAGGATCCCTTGTGTGCCGCGTCGTTCTTGCTGGCGAGACGGTCGCGCGGGACAAAACTCATGAAATTTGCCTTCAATGTAAAAAGGCTAACCATTTGGGCAAGAAAAATTCACAAAAGCCTTGGCTTTTTTAATGATAGAAGATATCTTAAAAGCATGATGGAATCATGGATCTTATAACTTACAAGTCAGATTCTCTCCAAAAATTTTTTATTAGTACTGCTTGTAAGCATAATGAGAGCCTTTGGGGTCCAGCCCCAAGACTCTCTTCAGGATTCAGACTGGATGTTTGAGGAAGCAAAAAAACAGTTTATTCTTAGGGTATCTGAGGGCAAATGAATGAACTCTCTCACTCTGCACTTTTCTGAATCAATCTATTGTTCTGCTTCTATTCTAATTCTCTTGTCCTACTTCTAATTCCTACTAGCTGCTGCTTCTTCTAACAGGAGCCTTGAAGTGAAAAAAATTACAAAAGTTACCTCTCATTGGTCAAAAGCACATTCCTAGGACAAATGGTAAGGAGCTGAGCCATTGCCATGGCAACACATGGTTATAGGAGTAAGAGTGTGACCACACCAGTTTCCAATGACAAACTTTGAGACATAGTCAGCAGACTGGCATGTAAAAAATCGGCATGCTTTTCTCTCTAATTGTTTATTTATTGAGCTTTCCTTCCTTCCTCTCCCTCCTCTTTTACCCTTTCCCTGGTCCCCATGCTCCCAGTTTACTGAGATCTTTTCTTTTTCTACTTCCCATGTACATTAGATACATATATGGCATGCTTTTCTTAGGGTGCTTTGTGTAGCAACCTTGGTTGGACACCTGACCTTGTGCATAGCTGTAAGGTTTTAAACTTACGATTTATTTACAAAAAGTCTTTAGTCTAGTTTGAACTTGCTTTGAGGGGAAAATGAGCTAATTGTGTGCAGTTAGAGGTCAAAAGAAACAAAGCAGGCTTTTAGGTGTGTACAGCCATCATGGGACAAATAGATCTAGTTATAAAGCATGTCCTAGTATATTTTCTATAGATCAAGATTATAAAACTAAATGAAAAGTCATCTTCCTGATCACCCAGAGATATATGTGCCCATAAGACTGAAGTATAATCATGAGATTAAATATACATATTACATGAAAATGCCTGGTAATGGGGAGATAACATAGCTGTTACTGCACAAGTGAAATAATTACAGATGAAAGCAACAGTTTTCAGAGTCAGTGGCCCTGCAAGCCCTGAAGGCCCTGCCTAGCAGTATTCCTCCATCTGAGAATAATTTATCTGGTGGGTTGACATCTGATTATCTATTGCCATGAGCTGTAATTGCATCATGGCCCACAGTAGCTCCCGATAAACATTCTTGACAGAAGTATACGCTGGCTGACACAAACGAGAGCCACTTGAGAAGAGGGACCCTCACCAGACAGCCCTGTGCTGCATTTTCTTAGCTGATATTGATGTGGAAGAGTCCAGCTCACTATGTGTCACATGGTGTCATCCCTGTGCTGGTGCGTTTTATAAGAAAACAGACTGAGGGCAAGCCACAGGGAGCAGGCTGGCAAGTAGTACTTCTCTCTCCATAGCCTCTGCTCCTGCCTCAAGTTCCTTTCGTGACTTCACTCAGTGAAGGAGTGTGACCTGAGAGTGGTAAACAGAGGAAAAACCCTTTCCTCCCCAGGCTGTTTATATTCATGGTGCTTTGTCACGGCAATGGAAACCTTAACTAAAACAAAGTGAATAATACTCTTTATAGCACTACTTTTTTAATTAACATGTGGACACATTAATGTATTATGAAACTAATCCCCTGAAGAAACACTCAAAAGTAACAAAAAGAAAATATCAGTGCCAGAGAACATAGTAATGTTAAAGCATCTTTGAGAAACTTTTACTTGTGTTTATATATCAGATTGCTGTGTAAATTGTATTTTTAATTTTTACTGTAGGAATGTGTTACCTACATGTATGTCTGTTCTCCACGTGTGTGCCAGGTCCCTGTGGAGATCAGAAGAGGTCACAAACAGAAATTCCCTGGAATAGGAGTTACAGGCAGCTGTGAGCCACTGTATGGATGCTGGGATCAACTGGGTTCTCTGCAAGAGTAGTCAGTCTTCTTAACTGCTGAGCTATCAATCTCTCCAGTCCCTCTAAAGTGTTTTTCTTATTCTAAATCGCCAAAACAATACAAAACAAAAACCAAGTCTCTGTTGTGAAATGGCACCTCAAATTTCAATACTAAATTTTCACAGGCAAACTTTCTATATTTTCCAAATTTTCCCTCACCTTGGCCAGGATATAACTGCTGATGCTTGCATATTTTCCAATATGTGAAAATGATTCTTTGTGAAGTAGTGTTTAGTCTAGGGATGACCATGATCTTAATGTTTCTTGGGAAACAAATTCCACTGAGACGGGTATCTCAGCAACTCCAATAAATCTCGGAATATTAAGGCGCAAAGCAGCCATAGATATCTGCGGACAAAGAAAAGGCAAAGAAGTGCATGCCCAATGGTTATATGATGAGAGCCAAAGCCAACAGCAAAAACTCCTGCCTCCTGGAGCTTCACTCAAAGGCTGCATCAAATCACCAGACGGCTAAACTGTGGTTTAATCATAACCTCAACTAATTGTATAAAACAATTATAAATGCAATTAAGATTCTTATGAGAATTCATATTCAGGAATGAACAATAATTCAGTATCTATTTTTGTAATTTAAGTATGGATTATTTTTAAAAACATTTGATTACTGAATGTAAATTTTCTAAATTGTGTAATTTAACACATACTCTCTTAGCAAAGTTTTGGCTTTGTTACACAGAATTTATTTTTCAATCCACTGTTTCTTGGCTGAAACTAAACTGTTAACAGATCTTAATCGCCACTTGATATTTGGAATGCTTGTCCCCTGCTATACGGAAGGCCCAAACAGGATATTTATTCAATGGGCAATTTTGAGATATCAGAATGAAGTTCAAACATTATTAAGCACTTCATGTACTCCCTTATTTAATCAACATATGAAATAAAAATCAGAAGGAGTCAAGTTTTCAGTTAAGTTTGTGAATGAGTCAGGGACTTAAACATGCATGGTCCCTCTTGCCTGACTTTTTCCTCTTCATCCTTGTGTTTTACATTGTGGTGGTTTTCCTTACCATTATTTAATATTCATTCAACAACTGTGGAATCAGTAGACAATGAAACAAAGGAAAGAATTACAGGTTTAAATATGGGAAATGAGGTAAACTTGCTACTCATCGAAAATGGCATAATTTATAGTCAAACTAAAAAAAAAAATGAAATCAAACTACAAATAGAAAATGTGTAAGGTATTGCAGTATAAATTTAGTATACAAAGTTAAGAACATTTTAAAAACAATATTAATAAAACTGTATTTTAGAATCAGACTTTTAAAAATGAAAGGCCTCATCCATCTACCTATTTCAGAGGGTAAAAGGATGCAGACTCACAAAGGGCTGATGAGCATAAGAACCAGGCACCCCAAGGGGATTTCTGGGTTTCACATGGCTCCACGGTTCGACAAGCTTTCCCTCCCTGCCCTTTACCTTACAAAGGAAACACCTACTTGAAATAGACAAAAAAGGAGGGAAATATCTACAAATAAATTTAACCAATGTTAAGAAATGTGGGAAACAAAGGCAAACAACAAAACAATTTTAGAAGTGCCAAAGAATATAGAAGGATACACCAATGGCAAAATGATATACCAACTTCATAGCTAGGGAAACATAAGCACATAATGTGTGGGCAGATTATGATTTATGTATGATGTGAATTATAATAAAAATGATGTGTGTGTGAAGGCTCACACCTGTGATTCTAACACATTAGGAAGCTGAAACAAGAGGATTGTTTGGGCCAAACATTTCCATGATATACTGAGAGACAGAGTGAGCCTCTAGCTCAGTGGTTCTCAACATTCCTAATATTTTGTGACCTTTTAATACAGTCCCTCATGGTATGGTGACCTCAACCATAAAATTATTTTGTTACTATTTCATAACTGTAATTTTGCTACTGTTATGAATCATAATGTAAAGATCTGATATTCAGGGTATCTGACATGCGACCCTGTGAAAGGGTCACACGACTCCAAAGGAGTCACGACCCACAAGTTGAGAACCACTGTCCTAGCGCAAGAATATCATAAATAAGTAGTTCTCAATGTAACCCTGGAAAAATCGCTACAATGTATTATTAAGGGGAAAAAATACTAGTGACTAAATGTAGTAAGTAAATATTTGAAACCTTGATAGAGATTTCTGCCTCCTACAATGAGTCAGAAAAAGGTTGCAAATCTAAGTGAGTAGAGCTCAAAGGGGAACATGAGTATTTTAGGGCAGTGGATTACTGTGCAGTCACAGACTACTTCAGTTTCACTAGTGTGTGCCTTGCCACAGTCAATGGGAAACCAGCTGACAGAAATTAAGACTGAAGGTGAAAGGCTTTCTACCAGCTAACAAAGAAAGACAGGAAATTGTGTTTGACTGCCTTTCATACACAAGATAAAAGTACCAAAAAAAAATCCCACAAAGAACCAATAAAGAAAAAAATCAGTTATTCTAATCAGTGAAGCAATGGTTATATGCACAAAGTTTCAAGGCAGTGTCCACACGATCTCCTTATGTCTTTCTTCCATCTCCTAAATGTGGGTTCTTTCTTTTTCCCTAACTAGTAGGAATTTTAGAATGCACCACTATGTACCAGGATTTTTCTTTGTTGTTTGTTTATAGTTCAAGGCTAACCTTGAACATCCCATCTTCCTGCATCAAAATCCTTTCTGATGGGATTTATAAACAAAGACCACCACATTCAGTTTTATTGAACCTATAAACAAATTTGCTTAATGGCCAAATTTTACTAAAAGCAGTAAAGTACATGCTTCTGAATAAATAAGTTGATATCCCACCAGAAGCAATACTTAAGGGTAACAAGTATGTCTGTAAGTCAATCTTACAAGAGCAAATCAAATTGTAGAGCAGCCATTTAGAATCTTCCACACTTACTCAAATAGTTTTTTCATCTTTTCGGTGACAAGTCGGAAGTAATAATCTTCTCTTCCTTTACCAAATTCAACTAGAGATGACACCTTTCTAAAGCATTATCGTTTTCCACATGCCTTATGTCAACTGCAGCAGAAAGACCTCTGAAAGATTCCAAATGCTCAAGTAACAGGCGAAGTTATCCTATGTGCAGTTAATGATACCTTTCACATACACAGAAGAGAGTAAAGTGTCTCCCCACTCTCATTTGCACCACTTACAAGAATTTACCTGCTTTTGTATTAAAAGAACTGTATTTCAAGTTATATTATCTGTTCTATCAATTATAATTATATTTTTCACTATTTTGATAAATATATAAGACCACATATAGAGGTCTTAGACTATGTCCTAAGAACCAGAGGAAAGAGACAAGTTGATAAGTGCTTTATGAAACCACTGCAATTTAGAATCAGGCTTAAAAAAAAATGACTCATCCATTCACCTATTTCAGAGGGTCAAAGGATGCAGACCCACAGAGGGTTGATCAGCAAAAGAACCAGCCACTCCAAGAGCATTTCTGGGTTTCACAATGGCTCCATGGGTTTGACAAGCTTCCCCTCCCTACCCTTTACCTTACAAAGAAAACACCTCTCATATGTAGATAGGATACAAAGAACTTTATATAATATGATGACCTCATATCCTTGCAAAATAATTATACCCAATTTTTAAAATCAAAGCTCAGGAGAAGGAAAATGACATGGTATCTACCACACAGCTAAGGACAGAGTCAGAAGAGAAGTGGGTCTTCCAACTTCTATAGAAGAGTCACTACACCTCCTAGTATTATCAGTCACTGTGGGCATCCAGACCCTACAACTACTGCAATTCATCAACTCTCCCTCAGGTTCTTGACACAGTAAGCATTCAGGTAAAGAAGTCAGGAATTGATGTGGGATGTCCTGCTGTATATGTGTTGCTTTCACTGTTAATGAACAAAGCTGTTTCAGCCAATGGCTTAGCAGAACAAAGCCAGGTGGGAAATCCCAACAGAGATAAAGAGAGAAAGTAGGTGAGGTTAAAGAGATACCATGTAGCTGCTGAAGGAGACAGATGCCAGAACTTTACCAGTAGGCCACAGCCTCATGGTGATATACAGATTAACAGAAATGGGTTAATTTCAGATGTAAGAGCTAGCTAGGAATACACCTGAGTCATTGGTCAAACAGTGCTGTGATTAATATAGTTTTTTGTGATTATTTGAGTCTGGGCAGCTGGGAAACGAACGAGTAGTCTCCGTCTACAAGGAATGAAACATATCTGAAGCATGCACAAATGTTTTACAGTTGTGATAACTTCTAAAAGTCATTTATTGTTATTAAAGAGAGAAAGCTAGAATGTGTACATGAGAAACAAGAAAAAAAGGAGGGGGGTGGTGAGACCAGGATACATATAGAGGTCAGAAGATAGCTGTGTAGATTGGTCTCTCCTTCCTTTACCTAGGTTTCAGGGATCAGACTCAAGTAGTCACACTTGCATGATAAGGGCTTATACCTGTCAAATTATCTCACGTGCCCCAGTAACTTATTTTTACAGTTTACAGCATACATAGTATCTCTTTACTTCATTACAATAACACTGACACTGAAGTAGGGATCATATTATGACTGTTTTATAAATGAGAAAATACAGTTTAGTAGTGTCTAGCATATAATAAAAAATAAAAATATTACTGAATGCTTTTATTCAAGACTCAAATAAGCTACATAATTTGTCTAAATTTATAATAGAACATGTATAAAATACCCTACATTTCTAATAATTCTAAAACCAGTGGACTCTTCAAAAAATAAACCAGACCTATCTTTATATTCTATTTTCATAAATATACAACAAATTTAAATACAATACTAATTAGGTAAAGCTAAAAGATAGAGCTTGGCAGACGTACATACTGAGGACCCCATTTCTAAGTTATCTTTTGTTAAGACAATGACAATAGGTGGTGTAATGACAGAGCTAGCCTTTTGTTAGTACAGTGAGTAGGATCAGAAGACCACAGGCACTGAAAACTAGCTTATTAATTCAATGCACATAATTTTAATGAAACTAGACAGACATTTACTTCCTGACACCCTCATCGTAACAGTATTTACTGAGTACCTACTGTGTCCCAGCATGGTAACAGGCACATTCATATCTCACTGTGTACTAGGACTTTACAGATGAGTTCCTGCCCGCTTCTACCAGCTAAGAAATTGGAGGCTAGGAAATAATCAATAACTGAACTAGGTAGGTAAATTAGCAGCCCTTTCCAAAGAGTAGGGCAAGATTACCTATATGTACATAGGTATCTTTTTGTCCTATAACAATTTCCTCAGATCCTCAGAGATAAAACATTCTATCTTGGTGCAAAGCTTCCTGTGACTCAGGATGTTTTGTTTTTTTCTTTTCTTTGAGACAACATTTCTCTGTAGCTTTGGAGTCTGTCCTAGAATTAGTCCTTGTATACCAGGTTGGCCTTGAACTCACAGAGATCCACCTGCTTCTGCCTCCCAAGTGCTAGGATTAATGGCGTGTGCCACCACCACCTGGCTGACTCAGGATGTTCTAAAGCAAGATGGCATGCCACCTTACAGGGAAGCTCCTTAAAACTCAGTCAGTAAACAACTCCAAAGCTTCAGATGTTCCTATTACCCACTCTCCCTCCCAAGTTTACAGAAGTAGTAGTAAGCTCTGCAGAGAGCCACTCTCAGACCAGATGAGCTGCCTAGAGACTCCAACCAGCAGAAAGACTAGCTTTGGTGAATGTCACTCATGCCAGGCTGGACTTTTGTGCTGATGCGGTCTTCAAGCTATTTCTGCTCCTGTAACTCCTTACTTATATACCTGTAAGTAATCCCACTAAAACTCATTAATTCACCAAGATGGACGTTAATGGTGTCCTTATTTTGGTCTCTAATTGGTTCCTTATCTGGGGAAAGTAGAAATTTGTTTACATTTTCTTGGAAATAGAGCCATGCAATGCTTTTCTTTCTATATTTCACAAATCATTAATCTACCTCTTTATACCAGGACTAAAAGGAATCCAGCTTTTGATTTTTCCAAAAAGGAAAATAATTATTTAAGCTGCATTCAAACACACACAAAACAACTGGAAAGGGGTAGGCTAAAATGTGCGCAGTGGGTGGGGAAGGTTCTCTTTCTTTTCACTATGCTACTGTGTGCTGTGAAAGTGAACTGCTATCACAAGTTGAAACATCAGAAAATCTTTTATTTAACATCTTCAATTACAACCACCACGTTTTCAAATTTCAAGCTGACAGTTTCCTGTTATGGCTACAGAACAGTTTTAATTGAGACTAACAGGACACTGCTATTTGACAGGGAATCCTATGGCCAGCAGAAGCAGTTAGGAACCCAGTTAGGAAGTTTTACCTGAGTCAGGTCAGCACAGAATGGAAAACACTGGCAAACACACACAGTAAGCAAACAATTGCCAAATGCTTTTTTTCTTTGATATAATCTTCTAAAACCTGATTCCTTACAATCATTGTTTGACAACAGGGCTGCCTTGGTGTTCCCTGAATGTTCCTGGGACACTCCCACATGAAGGGCCTGAGCACTGGTTAAGGTTCTGGACTACAAAGAGGCCCCCAGAAAGAAATCCAAACAACTGAGTACCTTCCCAAGTATTTCACACTCAGAAGTCCCCAATACATTCTTGACCCCTGGCTGGGAGCTCTATCTTTTCTATTCCTGCCATTCTTTGAGTATTTGAGTATTTTATTTGTGTTTATTTGTTTGAATGAGATGGCCCCCACAAGCTCATAGAAATGAATGCCTGGTATCAGTTGGTGGAACTGTTCGGGAAGGATTAGGAGGTGTGGCCGTGTTAGAGGAGGTGTCACTGTAGGTAGTCTTTGAAGTTTCAAAAGCTCCTACCATTCCAGGGCCTCCTGTTTGTAGATTAAGACTGAGCTCTAGCAGCACTCAAGAGCCATGCTTGCCTGCTCCCTGCAATAAGGCCATGTACTTTAACTCTCTGAAACCACAAGTCCCCAATAAACTCTTCTATAAATTGCCTTGGTCATGGTATTTTATCACAACCGTAGAAAAGTATCTAAGTCAATCTGTAATAAGATATTATACTTAAAATAAAGATGAGGAATAAAAATAGGTCAATTATTAACCACTTTGTTTCACGAAATTGTAATAGAAACATACACACCACCTCCTATGGGTCAGAAACTATATCATTCCTCAAAAGTTAACAGGAAAATAGAGGAGTAGACAGGAAACACAAATAGTAAAGCTGTGAGTCATGTTATGGTCCCAGTGCCAGGTGAGGTAGCACATGTCCATTAGGCCAGCACAGATGCAGGTAGATCCTAAGTTTGAGGTTATATAAGACACTATCTAAAAAATAAAAAGAAAAAAAGACAAAAGAAAAGATTTCTCTGACTCCTGAAGTAAGTATATGCTATTCTCAAATCAGTATCTTTAAGTTCACAGAAGTAAACTTTTAAACTGTCATTTAGAGAAAAATATTTCAAATTATTTCTGGAAGGTATCCTAAAACCAGACTGCAAGCACAAATGAATATTCCGGATTGGAGTAATGCATTATAAATGTTGTAGTCCACAGTTTTAGAGAGTCTCTGAAAGCTCAATTACAATACTGCTATACTTCTGCTCATTTTAAGCGGTCAAAAGACTCCCTATGGGAAACTGGGCCATTCTGACATAGCTCAGTCAGTAAAGTATACTGCACAAATACGAAGACCTGAGATGCCCTGTCCTGTAAAAGCTGGGTGCTTATACAAGGCTGAGGAAGAAAACAGCGGCATCTCTAGGCTTGCTGTCCAGCTAGTCTAGCCAAATCAATAGGCTCAGGATTCAGTAAAAGACCCCTTCTAAAAATAAAGAAGACAGTGATTGAGGAAGATACCCAACTTTGACCTCTGGCCTACATGCACACAAATGCACACAAATGATAACATATACTCACATGCAAACGTACACACATATTCATCCACACAGATAAATGATAAATTGAATAAATATTCTTGTTACCTAGAAAGGTTAAAATATTAGTCAATCTGTGCACCTTTTTTCAAAGAAATCACTTCAATAATAGTAAGTATTTCTTTATTCTCAGTTCTGAAAATGCATGAGAGTCACAGGGGCATGAATTTGTCACCAGCTAGCTTAGATCTTGCTATAGTCAGACCAGAACTCCAGTAATAAAACTCAGAGGATCTGAAAATGCCCAATCTCTTCCCTCGGGGAGAAGTCACAATACTTATGTTGCACTTCAATCTGTTCTTTAGGCAAAGAGACAAGATTTCAATGCTGTATTACTCATTTGTTTTTAAAGGTTGCATTTTCCTTAAAATTTAAAATATAGCAAAACAGCTAAACAGACTGAAATATGAAATCGGTTATTTAAAGACACATTGTGATCTATATTGCATCACTACTTCATATTTTATTGACCCTTTGTAGCAGTTTGCTTTGCTTTAATTAGAAAGCTGCTTTGTAAAACGCACTAGTTTACCTTTATGACCTCATAAAATTTCCAGCCATTTTAAGTAAGCATGAAAATAAATATATTTATCGAGATTCATCAAATTAGAAGATTAACTCCTAGCTAGGTATGGTGGCATATGCCTTTAATTCCAGCATTCTGGAGGGAGAGGCAAACGGATCTCTCTGGGTTTGAGGCCAGTCTGGTTTACAGAGTGATTTTATATCCTATTCAATCCTGTTTCTTACTTATGACAAGGCCTTAAGGACAGTGACTAAATGACTTTATAACTATGAGAAAAACTAATATTAGGACTCAAATTCCCATTTTCAAATGCTTTTATTTTTGGCACCACTCTAGGTTCCTAACAAACAAAATCCAAACCTATGCTGATAAGATTACTATTATTTTTGCAGTTTATCACTGCCCCTTGAAAAGAGAAGCCTTAATAATTCCCTCACCCATTCCTTACCTTTCAGTCTGGCTCAAGAACAATATATTCATATCTGTAGTCAGGAGTCCATGTGTTAAGGGAACGTTCCAGAACGTGCACTGTTCAGTATAATAGCCATTTGTCTTAAATGTAGCTACTATGATTGTGGAGTAGACATTTTATTTAATATTAGTGAATGTTTATGTGCAGCACAACTTGAGAACTATAACTTCAGCCACTACCCTGCACATGGCCCACTCGCAATTACGTCTTCCTATCAGTTGAAGTAAGGCACTAATGCTAGAGTCACATCGTAAAAACCCTTGGAATTTCTAAAGACATTTTCCTAAAGTCAGTTAAATTCAATTATCAAAAGTATTGTTCCACAATAGGATCATCTTAAGAAGAAACGGAACAGTCATTGGCACTCTACGATGAAGTACAATTTAATGAGTTCAAATACTACTAAAATGATTTTCTTAGGAATCTTCCTGGGTCTTTTTCAATGTTCTTCTCTATTACAGTCTTATCTTAAACATTTAAAACTGACAGTCAGTATAATTTTTTCTACATGATAAAATCACTGGGCTAGAAAAATTGTAGAGCTCTCTGCTAGAATATAAACAAGGAGTTGCCAAGCAGTTAGAATTTTTCTCAGACCTTACAAGGAAATCTAAGACTAAGATCCAGGACATTACACAAGACTCCAAGGTAGCATGCTTTCCTGTTCTTTCTTGAATGAAGCCACCTAAATGCTCATTAGAATCCACTGAAGACCATAATTTTTAACATTTTTTCCCCAAATTAATAGTGACCTGTTAATGGAAGCTGTCCAAAAGGTTTGCTAGTTTCTTTTGGATCAGTTCTGACATTCAGCCATGTCAACAAAAAAAAAAAGTGTGCATTCTAAAACAACAATAAAACACACACAGGTATTCAATTCATATAGAAGATTCATTATGCTATTAAAAGTCACAACCCCTTTTCCTCATTCCTCTCAAGACTAAAAATTTCCCTCTTTAAGTTAATACTCAAATTCATCTTCCTCCAGTGAGCTGGAGATTTTCCACTGAAAAATAATTTCTTCCTGATGTCTATATTTGTGTCCCTCAAATTTCAACATACGTTTAAGCAACTCACGTGCACTCTTACAGTGCAGACTCTGGCTCAGTAGTCCTGTGTGGGACCACTCGACTCTCACCACCCTTCTGAGCAGCAAGGTCTATGACCCGTCTACCAATCACCTTAGGCACCTCTCTTTGCTTCTGGGATTCTAATTATTTATACACAGCTTCTTTCTCTAAGTGAAGGGCAGGTTTCTTGAAGCATGGGATGTAACTTAATTATCTTGACCTCTTTCATAGCAAATGGCAAACAGGTACCCAAGTGACAGAAGAGAGAAACAAAGCTAATGTTGTAGACAACATCCCTTCAGCCGGGGGTGAAGACAGCTTTCCTCTCCAGAATCAAAGGCAGACAAACAAGAATAGATGCTGGGGAAAGTTAAACTGTTTTCAATCATTTCCTTAGTAAGATGAAACTGCAGGGAGATAGTTCATGTTGGAAAAGCTGTGGCCATGAATGCTTTTCTTTATAAGAGAATAGGGTGAGTGGTACAGTCCTACAACTTGCTATAAAGTTAGCAAATTTTTTAAGAAAGTATAAACCAAATGTTTAGAGTTTGGGGAAGTTAGAAGGCTACTCTTTATGAAAGCAAGATTCAACACAGAAAAAAATATAGAATTATGAAATCCAATCTGCTTATCTTATAGACTTAAAATTTTTATTTAAATTATGTATCCAAGGTTACAGTGTTCAATAATTGAAGGATTGGGACTTGTAGATGGCCTGACAGCCAGTCTTCATATTCTTGAATAGACACCAATAAACAAACAAAAAATTAACAAACACCTTCAACTATTCTTTACAGTGGGCAAGAACATTTATTCTGAATCACTGGAGGAGTTATCAAGTGTTTGAAAAGAGGATATATATCATGAAGAAATGGAGAGAAATGGAAATGTTTAACAACTATGAAAAGCTTCAGGGATAGGAAAATATCTAGTAAGTGACATGTAATTGCCTGAGTGAATCCCAGACCACAAAGAAATGGTCCATGATAGCAATCCCAGTGCTGGGAAGATGGAGACAAAAGATCCTGTGTTCCCTGGCAGGCCAGCCTAGCATACTTGGCAAGTTTCAGACAAGCAAGAATACCCTGTCAAAAAAAAAAAAAAGAGAAGTAGATGACTGAGAAATGACAACTGAGGTTATCCTCTGGCCCCCAGTTACACATAAAACATGGAAGTGTGTGTGTAAAAGACTCAACTTGGTTAATAACCAAAGAATTATAAATTCAAATTAGATTTTTCTTCTATTAAGATGATATATTTACATGATCCATGAAATATAGCTATGAAATATATTTAAACATGTGTAATGAATATCTTTCAATGTATATCTTTTGTATATTTTAAAACTCTGTAAATCAAAATAGCCAATAACCTAAGTATCTTGGCAAAAGATGAAGTAAAGAAATTATAGCGCATCTAAAGACTGAGGTACTAGAAAAATACTCAATATCTTGTCATATACTTTAAAGTTTTCTGTAATTGTGGCAATGAACATCTCCTCTGGGCTTTTACAAATGTTAGCCCATCAGATATACTACTGAATTAAAACTCATTTTTCTTCAGTAGTGTATCAGTACCTTTTATCCCTAAGTACACCACATACTCAAATAAGGATTTAAGAGTTGAGTCTGTGTCTGTGTGCACGTGCATTCACGTGCATGTGTATGAGCATGTTTGTGTGTGTGTGTGTGTACACGCGCACGTGTACGTTTGTGTGTGTGTGCCTGTACAATCAGGAAGACACACAGAAAGATATAAAACCACATGTACACAAAGAGAAAAACTTCAAGCACATATTAAAAGAAACAAATTAAATGAGATACCACAGTGGGAAATACCCAATTCGACTCTGGGAGGACTATAGAGAAATCCTCTTACATCGCTGGCAAGACCACAAAATGACAAAACCTAACAATACTAGTTTCATGTACAAAGTTCCAAGTACTGTCTATTTCCTTTTGACCACTGGCAACCTCACTTCACTTACAGGAATCCATCTTAAAGGTACACTATCAATACTGTATATGCATTAGCTGATGTTTGCAGAACTGTTTGTAACATCACGGGAAAACTGAAAACATTAGTAAACTGACAACACTACAGAGTAGAACACAAGAGCTGAGGACCGAAGTTCAATCCCCAGAACCACCATAAAAAAAAATCAGGTGTTGGCATGATAAACCTGGTCTAGAGCCAGAGGCTGGAAGGTCATAGGCTCCCCAGCCAGTTAGCCTAGCCTAATGAGCGAGTTCCTGAAAAAAAAAAAAAAAAAGTCAGACTGTCTTCTCAGGTTTATATCCATAGCTGTGTGCTACTCCCAGTCCTCCTCAGAAAAAAAATGAGGGCAGCAGCTAATGCTGAAGCTCATAACTAGTCAAAAATCTCTAAAGCACAGAGCTTACTTAGGCCATCTCTCTCTTATCTCACATTTTAAAAACTTGCACAAATCAGTGCAGGGAACATGGCTAAGAAACAGTTAAGCAGAAAAGAACCTATGTTGATTCTCAATCAACCTATCTCAGACACAGAGCAGAAAAGGTCAATTGGCACATAAGGAAAGAGTTATCACACCGAGTGTCGGTGGTTAGTTACCCATACAGAAAGCCTCTTATTGCATGGAGTAATGTATTCTAGAATACTTCTGTGATCAGGGAAAAGGCAGTCACTTGCCTCCTGAAATTCAGTGTTGCCATTTCAGCTACTATTATACAATCCTTACAAATTTAAGTAGGTATTAGTAGCTACTCTTTAAGAGTGAGATCCAGAGTTCCTCTTATTGTAGTAGAAGAATATATGGGTGTCCAAGCACAGAAGGAAAAATGATGACCTCAACTAAGAGTTTTCTATGTCTGTATGTGAAAGCCATCAAGCTGAAGCCTGAAGGGACTCAGAGAATTATTCATTAGACAGGTGGGATACTGCGTAAGCAGGTTTCATCATTATGTCTAAATGAGCAGTCAGACAAGGTACTACTCACTGTTGAGATTAGACATATGTTTTATGAATATCTGCTAAACTGGCATTAGATTATCAGAACGCAGTAAGCAAACAGTGTGTTCAAGGTGAATCTAGTTTGACCTGTACTTCTGCTTTATGAAAGCTTTTTGGAGGCTTTGTTTTCCAACCCATTAGTCTTTACAGGAGTTCTCCATGTTTCCAGTCCTCTCGTCTACCTCTGCTTAGGAAGATAAATACACAATGTATTTATAATGAGAGTTTAGTGAAATATAGGCTTTATTTGAGAAGAAACCATTGTTTAGATATTTAATGTGATTAATAGATTCTCTAGAAAAAAGGCATGAGTTATTTCAAAATAAATGTTCTCATTCTTAAACTGGGCTCGAATTGACATCAGTTTCCTACTCCATGTTTCAACTTTTCAATGTCTTTAGATTTTTGACCGTTGAACTTTTCAGTCACCTAAAGATAATTTCTAACATACAACTCTTTAGATAAGAAAAAGATTAGTAATTAGAAGTATATGGCCTCTAATAGCAACATTGTGACAGTTCTAGAAGGTGCCACAATGCATAATAAAGTTACACACACACACACACACACACACACACACGGAGGGAGGGAAGATGGAATGGAGAGAGAAGGAGAGAGAGGGAAGGAGGGAGAGAAAGGGAGGGAGAGGGAGAAAGAGAAGAAGAATGTTCTTCTATAAAGAATTTACTGCTCTATACTAAAGTGCTAACAAGGCGTTCTATCATTTAATATTGCCTTGTTTATACAAAACTTTATATTCTTCAGAAGTATCTTCATTTGTTTAGCTTACACTATTTTATTTTGAAAAGAATGAAGTATGTATATACCTTTTAAAAATGGCTTTCAAGTCATCATGAAAATGAAAAGTATTTCAAGCACAAACGTTAAACTTCTGTGATACGATGGAATACACACTACAAATTATGAGATCTATTTCTAGATTCAGCCTTGCCTGTAACCAACTATATAGCTTCTTGCAAGTGAATTATTATTCCTACGCTGTGAAGAAAGTAATTTATATTCAGTGGTGTTCACCTTCAATTTAGCTTTCTAAGAATCTACCACAATTCAAGTATTTTCAAATATTGAGTTATAACAGCCCAAACACACTCCTGTTGCTTTCCCATACGGAGTTAGACTTTCACTTCTGTGGCACACTCAAGATATACTTCATAAGAAGAGAACTGGGGAACGATTCTTTTCTAAGATGGGATGGTGCCCGTCAGGCTGGGAAGTAGTAATCACATATGCATGCAGGAGAGCTGGTTATTCTCAAGTCAAGAGCACTGTCAAAGACGTATGCTTCAATCGGGGAGGGGAGATAGGCTGCAACAGGGCTTATGGGAGGCCCTAGAAGAACCTGTCAGATAATCACACCCTCCATCTTTTCAAATTCCTATTCTCCCAGTAGACACCAAACCAGTCTCCAGTTCCGGGTTTCCAACCAATCACAAGAAGCCACAACAGAGGGCTTTGCCAGCCTGTTTTGAGGATCCAGAGATTCACACGACCCCAGCACCTGGTCTGGTTCACATCCTTCCCAGTGTGGGAGAAAACATTAGATGTCCCCTCGGTCCCTTAGGACTCTGGTGCCGCAAGCAGGTCCTCACCGTCCACAAAACTGAAGCATACTCCAGGGGGCCTCAGCTGTGACCTCCCACGTATCACTCCCTTAAGGCGAATTCTCCCATTTGGAGGTCCCAATCCCTGATTGGGGTTCCGCAGGCCTCGTGGACCGCGGGTCCAAGAAGTCAAAAGAACGGGCCAAAGTGAAGGCAGCTCCAGGGGGTGCACGCCTCGCCTTCGGAGGAGGGTCGAGGCAAGCAGGGGCAGCACCGTTCCCCCTCGCGGAGGGCGGGAGGCGGTCAGGAACGCAGTCGGAAGGTTTGTCATCCCTACATACACTCACCAGAAGCAGCAAGGAGCATCTGAGGTCGGGTAAAGACAGGAAGACTGCAGGATTCATGATAACGGTGGGGTCCGCGGTGGGTCAAGAGGTGGCGGCTGGGACTGGACCTGGCTAGGAAAGGGCTGGGCTCCGGGGGCCGGGGGTAGCGGCACCTCGTCCTCTCGACCCGGAGCTCCAACGGCGAACACCCGGGACAACTTCCAGAGAGGCCTCTCACGCCCTCACTTCCGGGTCCTGCCCACCTCTGAGCACTTCGGGAAATGTAGTCCCGTACTGCTCTCATTGACCATGTCATCTGAGAGCTGGAACTCTCCTTCCCAGTAGGCCCTGAGCCCCGGACGGCCAAGCCATCTGGGCGCGGGGCTCTTCGGGATTGGAAGGGGCCCGCGTACTTCTACTCCTCGGGGCACGAGAACTACAATTCCCAGAGGGCTCTACGGCCAAGTGCCTCGGGCTGATTTTTTGGGAGCTTGCGGGCTCTCGTGTTCTGGGGTCTGTCCCTGCGGGTGCAGTGACCTGACTTGGCGGGAGGGGCGGCCCTGTGCGGGTCGTGCCTCCTGGTGCCTTCCCGGGGCGCCAGTCCTAGAAGCAGGGGTGAGTAGGAAGCGGTCTGGCACGGGCGGCTTGGGCAGGCTGGTGAGCACCGCCCCGGCCGCTGCTTCAGATTCTTGGCCCGCCTGGTCTGAGGTGTGGCCTGAGCCTCTATCCCTGGCCTCGAAGCTTGCTACCTCTTCTTTCTGCCGTACTTCCTCCGTTATATAAGGAGAGCCATCCCCGGGGCTTCAGGCAATGACTTCTCCAGGGTGACTTCTGAGGGTCCGTGAAAGGAAGAGAGACGGGGCGGGAAAAGCATGTTGCAAACTGTAAAGCGCAGTGCCTAACAGTGACCATTCTTACAGTATATTTACAAATTAACCAAGTAGCAGAGGATTTTTACCTGGTGTCTGGTAGCTTTCTAGAATCTTCTGTGAATACCTAGCTAGGTCTATGTGTGGGAAATGAGCCACATCCTCACTACCTGGCACTCAGAAGACACCCTGCATTTGTGGTTCTCCCTACGCGCAGTCTTTGCTTCATCTTTCCTGCTGCCTGAGATGGCCTTACCCTTTCTCTTTCTGGAGTCCCGTCTCAAGTCTCACCATGTCAGACCTTTGACACCACTGATGCCTGCCACAGTCACCAACACTTTCATCCTAACCAGAATTGCCTTTTCTTTGTGTGTGAGCTCAGCACCACTATTTTTGCATAATTAGATAATAATTAGAGTATTTATCGCACAGGCTTATTTTATAATGACTTAATGATGATGATACATTCACATTTTATAACACTAACAAAGTGGCTTTGATTTCTATCTATAAAAATTATTTATTGGCGGGGAAGCAGCAAGGAAAATAACATTTCTGTTAAAAAAAAAAACAACCCTAGAGGAATGGCTTTCCCAGGATTTCAAAATTAAAATGTAGTGGAGCCAAGACTCTAAATCCACTGCTTGTTAATGTAGTGGTCTTAGCAATGTACCACTCATTTATTCTCTTACAGAACCCAACTTTAGATAAATGAGAAACTCATAAACAGTAGGATTGGTTATGGTGGTAGATGGCTGTATGCCCAGAACTTGGGAGGCTGAGGCAGAAAGATCGGGAGTTTAAAGCCAGCCTAGGCTGCATAATAAGTTCTCAGCCAACCTGGTCTCTAAATTTTAAGACCCTGCTTGAAAAAGTAAAGAAAGAGTGGCAAAAAAAAAAAAAGGAAAAGAAAACGTCATTACTCTGTGAAGTTAAAATTTGCCTTGACTTACCCTTTGGACTTAGTACTCACCCTATGACACTTCATTCAAAACATTCATTTAGCACCAGCTATATACCTACCTATTACTGTGCCAACTGCTAGAATTATGGGTAAGCCCATATAACTATTTATAGAGATAGATATCACTATTTGACAGTTTTGAAAGTATTCGATAAGTTTTTTTTGTGTGTGTGTGTGTATGTGTGTGTGTGTGTGGTCTGGCACACCTAAAACTGTTGACTTTCAATCCAAAATGATGTTTTAAAATTCAGAATAATGCCCGGAATACTTGGCACCTCACTTGTTAAATGAAGGAACATAGTCATCCCTTTTCATTTCTCATATTTACTGAAATATGTAGAGCCGAGGCAGCCTGAAGACACACAACCGATCGTTAACACAGCTGGACCAGGCACTTAAATGTAGCTTCTTACTATGTTTTCCTTCAGTCCTTGTGTTGCACCTTCTCTCACGTGACTTTGATACAGTCCTGCGTATGGCACTCTTTGTTCTAACCTGACAGAAATGCTCAGACAACACAGAAGGGTCTCACAACATATTCCTCCTTATTTCCTGCCAGCATGATAACTCACGGTGTCAGCAAATTAAAGATGAGAAAAACTAACCTTTACCATAATTTAAATATTTTCTAACTTGAAACAATTCAGTAATCCTTGTTGGTTGTGAAACTGCTATGCCAGAAACATAGGGAAGCGTGTTTGTGTCTTTCTACAGTGTCAGGTTTTAGAAACATAGGGAAGCGTGTTTGTGTCTTTCTACAGTGTCAGGTTTTAGAAACATAGGGAAGCGTGTTTGTGTCTTTCTACAGTGTCAGGTTTTAGAAACATAGGGAAGCGTGTTTGTGTCTTTCTACAGTGTCAGGTTTTAGGGACTGACAACAGATTCACAAAATGGAGCAGTTTCAGTGGTAGCCCATTGCCAGGTTACCCCACCTGCCTTGGTAATCTGGCTAAAGCAACTGCAGAGTATTTTATTCCAATCTCAGTTACTAATATTAACTCTCATATTAAACAGCACACCGTAAATGTGCATATGTATATGTGCATATATATGATTTATAGGATGAATACAACTTAAGCTATGGTAGTATGTAAGAGCTTTCAGAAGTAGGCTGATAAAAGAGTCGAGTAGTCTGTCTTGATAAGTAACAACCCTGAACCAGCCACGGAGAACAAGCTGCTGCTCTTCGCATCACGCTGCAAGATAGTCAGGGTGGAGGGCAAAGACACAGTAAGCTGCAGAGGCAAGAGAGCAAAACCAAATTAGAACAAGAACAGTGGGTTTGGGTCCGGACAGGCAGGCAGGTGGATGGGAAGATTGCAGTCAAGTAGGCTACGTCAACAGCTGAAGCCTCAAGGAGTGTTGAGATGTCTGGCTGTCAGTCCTTGATGGACACACTCGGTCTCAGAAGATAGGTTGGTGGGGGTCATTGCCATCGCATTGCTACGTCTTCCACTTTGTATGGCGCAGATGAGGAAGTTACAACCCAACCTTGGTTTGGCTTGTCCAATAAGTCCTTGGGGCTGGTTTCCTTAGTATTTTAATATGTTCATATGCTTCTATGGTCTCAGTTCACCTTGGCACCCTCATGACTGATCCCTCAGGACTCTGCGCAGTCATTCACCAGTCTGCTGAATGGGTGGTACTTTACCAGGGAGAACAGCCACCTTCTACCCTCAAAACAGACTTTAAAAGCTATTTCTAAAGTGGAGCCTCTCGGGGCAAGGCACAGGCAGAGAAACCATTGTTTTACCCAATATGGAGTAACTTAAAGCAGGGCACAGTCTGATCTCAATAAGAACTGTGTAGAATCACATTGCCAATATTAATCTTAGAAGTGAGTATGACTTTGAAGCTCTGCCCCTAATGTAAATGTCTTCTCATTTCTTAAGAAAATTCTCTCATTCTACAGTTAAGCAAATAGTACAAACGCCCTAATTTGCCTTGTCATCGCAGCTGTAGAAGTAGGAGTTAAGTAGTTAGGTTCTATTTAAATATCTAATCAATCATGTTTACACGCAACTTACTTGGCACTGATGGAAGTGTTACTCGGTGGTAGAAGTATTTTCTGCTGTACTCATTGTCTCAATCGCTGTTTCAGGTTACTCGGGGAGAAAGCTATGAACATTTCAGAGAATGTGCTCTCTGCTGGATCCTCATTAGCATTGCAGGTTCATGCCGCTGCAGTTAATGGAGATAAAGGTGCCCTTCAGAGACTCATTGTTGGTAAGCAGTCCCCTGTAAACATAAATGCTGTAATAGATGTGGGAGATGGTTCATTCAGTAAAGTGGCTGCCACACAAGCATGAAGACCTGAGTTGAGATCCCATGCAAAAGCCAGTGTGGTACATCTGTAACCCCAGTGCTGATGTGAGGCAGCCAGGAGCATCTTTGAAGCTCACTGACTGCTCAGCATGGCTGAGCTGAAGAGCTCAAGGTTCAGTGCCTTGAGACATAGCTCAGCAAGTAAAGGCACTTGCTGCCAAGCCTGACAACCTGAGTTAGATCCCTGAGACCACCTGGGGAAAAGAGAGAACCAACTCATGCAGGTTTTATTCTGACTGCCACGTGGGCATCATGACATACACATACATACATACATATATATATATATATATATATATATATATATATATATATATATACACACATGCACTCAAAATGAATATATAAATGTATTTTTTTTTTCAAGGAAGAAGGGAAAGAGCAGCTGAAGATGACACCCAGTCAGTGCTGACTTCTGACATCTATACACACATGGTTATATACACAAATACCAAAGAAGAGCAAACTGATAAAACTCCTAAGGAAGTTTGTTGATCATGTAAATTTGCAGTGTGCATAAATATTTTAATGAGCTGACCCATGGTGGCGCACACTTTTGATCGTAGCACTCAGGAGGCAGAGGCAGGCAGATCTCTGTGAGTTTGAGGCCAGCCTGGTCTACGAAGTGAGTTCCAAGACAGACCGGGCCACAGCAACCCAGAGAAGCCCTGTCTCAAAAAACAAAAACAAAACAAAATTTTAATGAAAATATATTAGTGGTTTTATTTTTTCCAGTACTTGGACCAAAAAGAACATAAGTCCTAAAGGTTCAGAATATGGATTAGGATTAGGTGAAAATAACTTCATAAATGTAATATACAATATAAACTATTAGTTATAAGCTTAATACTTTACAACTCAAAGTATTAAGTTTATAAATAACTTCTGATGGATTTAAGATCATTCAGCATGCTTCTCTGTTATTTATATATATTTATGGTTTAGAATTTTAGCATGGAATTTCTAGAGAGAACAAAATAAATAATAAACAGAATTAAGGCCAAAATACCTAAGCAAAAAAAAAAAAAACTTTCCAGAATTGTTGAAACCCCCAACCCACATAGTCACAATTCTCCAAGGAGAACAAATAAAATGAAAATAAACATTATTTGTCATGTTTATACATTCCAGTGTTTGATAACTCATGATTGATAGCATGGGCAATAAATTCAAAACCCCTTGAACATTCATACTTTGTTCCTTTAGAACTTTGTTTATCTTACATTCCCACTTTTTCCATGAACTCCTTCTACCCATGAACTCATACCTTTGTAAGCCTCAAGGATCTTTCTAGTCTTTGATACTTTTCTCTATACTTTCTGCTCCCTGGCTTTTGCCCTGCTACCATTTTGCTTGGTTCACTACTAAACAAACTCTTCTTTAAGAATAGAATAAATTGCCTTGTTGAAGGAGGCTGCTAGTTAGTTCCCGGCTGCTTAGCCTTGAAATAATCACACAGAAACTGTATTAATTAAATCACTGCTTGGACCATTAATTCTAGCTTCTTATTGGCTAACTCTTACATGCTAATTTAACCCATCTCCATTAATCAGTGTATCGCCACATGGCTGTGGCTTACCAGCTAAAGTTCCGTCCCTCATCTGTCTCTTGCGGGGGGTGGAGGGTTCCATGGCTTCTCTCTGACTCTGCCCTTCCTCCCAGCATTCAGTTTAGTTTTCCTGCCTACCTAAGTTCTGCTCTGCAATAGATCTAAAGCAGTTTCTTTATTCATTAATGGTAATCACAGCATACAGAGGGAAATCCCATATCATTGCCTCAAATTCTGTCCTGTCCACATCAGACATATTATCCTTAGTTCACACCAGCTACCTGCAACCCCAGTTCCTCCCTGGAACTTGACGTCTGGAACCTCCACATCATTCATTTGAATGCTCTCTCATTGAACTGAAACACTTCCGGCTTACTTGCTAACTAAAAACAGTAGTTTCTCTTTTCCCCCCGAGCCTTCCTACACAACATCCTCCCCAGTTCTTAGCCACCAGTTTCTCTCTTTATCTCTCTCCCTCTTCAGCCTTGATTTCATGGTCTACTATTACAACTTTCTCTTGGAAACATTCACTTTCTCACTAACGTTCTGTTTCACGTTGCTGTCATACTTCCAACTCTGGATGGACCTAATTTATGTATTCCTGACAACCCCAGAATGATGACATAGCCTGAAGATTTATATATGTCGATTCTTGATCCCTGCTTCAAATAATCAACTCTACACTTAACTGTCTATCATACCACAATTTCCATTGAGAATGCCTTCCTTGGGTGCGGAAAGCTCAGCTCCCAGTTTCTCCTCCGTCTTTCCTCAGATAATACTGTGTGATGCCTAGAGAAAATGGAGACATTAAATAGGAGTTCCTTCATTTTCTAGAATAATAACTACAGATCACCCTGTGTTTGTACTTACCCCTTATATTTTTTCTGACAAAACAGAAAATATCCAGTTTCTTGTCAGAGTTCAGGGTTTCCTGACAAGCTCTGTGTTCTGTCCATCCTTCTCTGGGAATTTACTCCATTTTGTTTAAACCTCTGATGATATCTCAACCTTTCGTCCATTTTTCTATTAGAAAATTTCCCAAAGAACATTTAAACATGCTCTGTTGTTGTTTGTATTTAGAAACATCCTCCCTGTTCCTTTATGTGCCTGTACCTACAGCTCTCCCAACTTTCCCTCATATCTACGTGGATGCACAGATAAACTGCCACAAAGTGACCTGAAGAAGTCAGACTTCTGTCTGATTATAATGGTGCAAAGGTACGGTTGCCTGGGGTGGGTAGAAATCTCCACAGAATCATGCAGAGATGCTGCTAGAGCTTGGCACCACAGAACCCAGCATTTATGTGGTTTGCTTTGTGGATAGAAAACAGATACTGTCTTTGTAGCCAAAGCCCACTTGTCAGAGGAAAGTAATTTGTCATTAAGGAAGTAGACTAAAATTAAGGACAGAACCACACCCTAGGACAAAGGAGGCTGAAGAACCAGTCTTTCCCTGGATAATGCTGTGCCTTATGAAAACCCAGAGTACACAGTTGCAAAGAAGCAAAGTAAAAGAATGAATGGAGCAGTTATCTCTCTGTCACTGAAGCTGAGCTTCCTGAGATAGCTGCACCCGTTAGCCCCACTTCTGTCACCTTAATCCATTCTTTCATGTTTGTAAAACACAGCACACCTCTTATTTTGAGACATATGTAGAAAGAAGCACATATAACTTACATGTACAACTTAAACAAATACAAAGCAAATATCCATTAACCTCCAACTAAGTTAAAGAACAATACATTGTCAATACCCCAACAGCCACTTACTTTCTTGCCAGGCTGACCTTAAACTCGCATTTTAGCTGAGGGTGACATTGAACTCCTGAACCTCTTCCTACAGGCTGGGATTCCTACAGCCTGTCCCTCTAATACCTCTTTTTGCCTTTTTTTTCCTTCTTTCTTTTCCTTTTTTGATAGTGTAGTCCAAGATTCTGTACATTTTATACCCCTATACTTGACTTTATAATAATCATACTGTTTTTACCCATTTTGAATGTTCACTGAATGTTTCAGCTCTATGTGAGCTGGACAAAAAACTCTATACACTTACAGTCTTTTCTGGCTTATAAACACTTTCATTTCTTGTCATTATACTTAGAACAGCATTCAAAGGCCTCTTGTGCCTCCTTCCCCTCCAGCCTCACCTTGCACAACTTGTTGCCTAGGAAAACTTGCTTTCTTTCAGTTTCTCCTGCCTGCCAAGTCCTTTTCCATGTCAGGGCTTTCCCCTGCTATTGTCTGTCTGAATAACTCTCTCAGTACCATAGGGCTACTTCTTCAAAGGGAACTGTTGCAGCAGCAAATCCCAGTCAGTCTCTTCACTGTGCCCTCCCTTGGCCCTCCTTAGGCTTCCTTCACAGAGGCTGTAATTGATTGGCGTGGCTGACTGTTTTAATGTCTGTCTGACTTCGAGAGCAGACTGAGTTGTTCGTTACTGTATCCAGAACAGTACTTGACACATAGTAGGCATGGAAGAACTATTGTTGAAGAAATGAGTAAATATTATAGCTCTTAGTTAATTATCTTTCCTTCCCAGTAGTCTATGAATACCTTGAGGCCCAGCACTAAAAGTGAATTGAGTTGAATTAAATTGAATTGAGAAACAGATTGAGACAAAATTCCCTGAGGAGGGAAAAATTTGAATCAGAGTTCTCAAGAAAAAAAAATAAATATTTAAAATGACTTCTTCATTATTTTAATGGAAATTACAATCTTCCAAAGCAAACACACTGTGGTATGCTGTAAAGTAAAAGCACACTAGTCTTTTTCCCAAGATGGCGCCAAAAGCGAAGAAGGAAGCTCCTGCCCCTCCCAAAGCCGAAGCTAAAGCGAAGGCCTTGAAAGCCAAGAAGGCAGTGCTGAAAGGCGTCCACAGCCACAAAGAGAAGAAGATCCGCACATTGCCCACCTTTCGGCGGCCCAAGACCCTACGGCTATGAAGGCAGCCTAAATACCCCCGGAAGAGCGCGCCCAGGAGGAACAAGCTTGACCGCTATGCCATCGTCAAATTCCCCCTGACCACCGAGTCAGCCATGAAGAAGATAGAAGACAACAACACACTTGTGTTCATTGTGGGTGTCAAGGCCAACAAGCACCAGATCAAACAGGCTGTGAAGAAACTCTACGACATTGATGTGGCCAAAGTCAACACCCTCATAAGGCCCGACGGAGAGAAGAAGGCATATGTTCGGTTGGCTCCTGATTATGATGCTCTGGATGTTGCCAACAAAATTGGGATCATCTAAACCAAGTCCAGCTGGAAATTTCTAAATAAATACTTTTTCACCATAAAAAAACAAAACCACGCTAGTTCATTCATGGAAACTAATTGAAACATTTCATTGTAAAACTTGAAACTTTCCTATAATTTAACATACCCTAAAAAATTCTTAAGATCTAAAAAGCATAACATATAACAAGTATAGAGATAATAAATTTATTGATTGATCCCTGGGTTTTCCATCACTTTGTTCAAGGAACCCCAGAGTCATTACTGATTGAGGGACACTGCTGGCCTTTTAGGCATTGTGCTATTGTGTTTTCTGTGCATACAGCCACCCCTTTATTCTGTGGCATTTCCCAAGTAGTGTATGCTAAAGTATCTGTTATGTTTGATCTTAAATTTCAGTCTATTTTAAACATCTTTTTACATACCACATGTTTTCATGATAGCTACATATGTGCTATTTGTCTTTCCTAAGCTAGTGTCATAGTACTACTGATGAATTATTTTTCTTGGATCTTTGTTCACCAACTGCTCAACGACTTCATTCACTTTAGCATTTTCTGTTTTCCCATCTCTGTTTCCATGGAGAAGTATGCCAGTGATGCATTTGACTCCATGGAAACGGATGACTGTCTCTTTCTACGGACACAACTAATTAAATCGAACAGTTTCTGAGCTGCCCATTGTCCTGGAGGAGAACTGAAGAGGCCTTCTCTGACTGAAACATCTTTTTAGTCGCGGTCCTTGCTGTTGCACCTAACACAATGCTGGTATGGATGCCTTAGCAATTTCTACTTCCTAGATTACCTACTGACCCAGCTACAGCTTTTACTACACAGTCCACCTTCTGAGCCAGCATTTCTCAGAATCATTGCCCCACTCTGAAGAAGTTAGATACAGTAATGAGCCTTGTTAAGTTGCAAAATCCAGGTATTATTTCTGTTACTATTTCTAGCATTTCTTCTCTTACCTCAAACTTTACCTTAAATATTAAGTTGAAACCAAAAAAATATTAAATTGAGTATTCTATAAAATGTAGAATGGTTGTCAGGCGGTGGTGGTGTACGCCTTTAGTCCCAGCACTCGGTGGCAGGGAGGCAGAAGCAAGTGGATCTCTGTGAGTTTAAGACCAGCTTGGTCTACAGTTCTAGGATAGCCAGGTGATACAGAGAAACTCTGTTTTGAAAAACAAAAAATTAAAATGGTTATAATTTACAAAATATTTAATAATTTATATTTTATAAATTTCATTATTAACGTACAGTTGGCCTTCTATGTCGTGAGTTACACAGGCACAGATTCAACCAATTGAAGAGTGATGATATTTGTGGGAGGGGAACTTGTTCTGTACTGGACCATGTACAGACTTTTTTGTCTTTTTTCTCTAGACAGTATTCTAAAATGACTATAATATTTACATTTTATTAGGTATTATAAGTAATCTAGAGACTATTTAAGATATATAGAAGAAGACGTGGTTTATATGTCAGTACTATATGTTTATAAAGGGATTGAACATCTATAGATATTGGTAACTGGAGATCCCAGAACCACTTGCCCCTGGACACCAAGGGAAGACTGTGTACATGATGATACTTGCTAGTATTAGTGATAAAATTAGCTAACCATCATAAAGTCATGTTTTATATATCAGTCACTGGGTTATGTGTTGTACAACTTGTTAACTAATTTAACAATACAAAGAGTTTTGGATACTCTTATTAGTTATTTTCTAGGTAAGGAAATGTTAAGTAATTTTTTCCTATGTGTAGAAAACTGAGACTGCGTCCAGGTAGTTTTATTCTAGAATCCACACTTCTAACTAATAATCTGTGGGACTTCACTGTATGGGTACATATTTCTGTACACACATGCTCTTTCATACTTACATGTAGAGAAGAAGAAAGAACTGAATAACTCTGGGTCTTAGTTGATAAACTGAATGGTTACCTAGGATGAATTTGTCTTAGCATTGTATTTGGGGAAGGTTTGAGATGGGCATGTCTGTGTGCTCACACACAATAGAGTGCACAGATAATAGACTCTTTTTACAATGTGGTAAAGCCTGTAGGCCTATCCTCATTAAAAAAAAAATTAAAACTGAAGTAAAACCTACAGGATTCCAAAGGAAAGTCATATAGTTATTACATTTTAATATTATAGCACAGCATTAGCGTAAATTTTGGAACATATTCAACAGTGAAATCTAATGACAGGGTCCCAATCTAATGACAGGGTCCCAGACGTGGTAATTCTCAGTAGTCATGGATGCAAGTGATCTTTGCAGATGCATGTAATGATTATAATGAAAAAATGCTTTTAAACATTTTGTAAACTCTGGAACACCCTCAGTGATAGCAAATGCCTTCTCAATTCTGTGACACGTGGGGAAATCAGGAAGGCAAATGAAATAATACACCCATAATGTCAGGTGAAGATGACATGTTCAAACAGACTGCAGGATATCAGTGGAGAATCCTGCCTGGAGCCGTTCCCTGTGGTGGACAGGTCTCAGCAGAGGATGTAAGGAGTTGAAGAGGGAAGGAAGTGAACCAGGCCATGATGATTGGGAGAATCTTGCAACCTGACTGACTAGCAGCCAGAGCGCTTCTTTATTTATACCGAATTTAGTAAGTAGGGATACATTCATGTTGTTCTAAAACACAGATCATATCATTTTTGTTTTTGGACATATGTTTCACTTCCTTTTGTTCATCTTTTAGTTATAATTAATAAACTATGACACAACAGAGTTATCATTTCCAATCATTTTCCCTCAAGTTTTGACATCATTGATAAAGAGTTATCATTTTTACTTATTAACCCCATAACTCAATTTTTAGGAATCTAGACTCATCTGACAAGTTGTTCTCAGGCTGGTTACCTTTTTGACTACAAGGACATTAGACCAAAACAATCTTCAAGCCATCCCTGGCATACTGCCATGTCCCAAGCAGTGTATTATTAACTCTTAATGGTCAGAGTGCCCAAGAAATGTTCTCAGGCCCAAACTGCTGCAGTTATTATTCAAATTTTGACATAATATAATGTTTATATTTTGTTTCTTTATGGAATACTTTTATTATCTTAACACATCATTCTTTGCCCATCATAAGTCTCTGTGTAGGACAGAGGTAGCTTCAGCTAGTCTTTGTTGCTGTATATGCCACGTAATTGCCTGGGCGTATAGTGGAAGAGGCTTGTAATCTGAGCTGTGGCCAGTTCCTCTAGCCCACCGAATCTTGTTGACCTTTTAAAGCTTACTTTCTTTTGGTTATCTTGTTCCTGAGTAAGTACAGGGACAGATGTTTCAAAAATGCCTCATAGCCTCATAAAGAGACCTCTGGCTTCTTTATGTGTGTCACAACCTTGAAGGAAGACCTTCAAGTAGATAAGGATATCTCCGTAAAGCAGGGCTGGGGAAGCTTGGAAATAACACTCCTGGGAGAAGACATAAATGATCCATAAGAAGTGTTCCATCAATCCAATATTCCCAAATTGTACAAATACTAAAAGGCTCTCAAATATGCAACAGGTGGAGATGAAAAGCAAAAGTGGCATGAGAGCTATCATGTGGCCCAGCTTTGCCGAACAGCTGTGCTGGCCTTATGACTTCTGCCATCCCCATCAGATATGGCTGTGCCAGAATCTCATTTATTTGTGTGGGCCAATGTGATGATACAGTGGTTGAGGATTGGCACAACTGTCACTGCTAGTGATGGCCATTCCTTTTCATTAGAGCTAGAGCTCAGGTTCTCTCACCAACCAGCCCATTGGCCACTAGGATTCTGCCACTTCAACTAACATTGCAATGACTGAGTGAGATCGAGCAATGTCTTTCCCACACAGTTTCACTCAGCCTTCTGAGCTATGCTCAGACACAGCAAATGCCAGCTCTAACAAGCCCCAATTAGTCATGGAAGAGAAGCAATCTCCACAATTGATAGAATAATTAAAACCACAAGACAGACTAGCCAGCTGCTTCTGTTAGCTGTCCCTGAGAATGCCAGCTTCTCTCATAAGCCCTACCTCTGTAACAACATGTTGATGTTACTTAAAATTTCCAGGTACCATAATGCTTTATTTGTCTGAAATATTATTTTTGTACAGACCTCATATGTATTAGCTAATGTTTTAATTGAAGAAAATACAAAGAGATTAGGATAATTAGCTAAAGCCCTCCCTCAGGTACTTTGTTTGGGCCCCAAACCCCTGAACCCCACTAAGAAAATAGCCTGAAAGTCATTATGTGTCTCGTATCCTACCCCACTCCCAGGTGACAGAGCAGGACCCACAAGACGGCTTTTTTGTAATAATGAATAAGTGGTATATACTTTCAATTTCCTCAAATAGACAATTTTTGCCTCAAAGGCACAACATACTGAATGGTGGAGACATAACCCAATTAAAGCTTTCCTTTTGGGAAATATAACCACTAGTTAAACAAAAGCAAAGTCTGTCAGGGATTGAAGTCAAGTGCATATTTTCTCTGTGTCACAGGAGACAAAAGAGGAGGCAACTATGAGCCTAAAGTGCTCTCTTGTACGTAACAGAGTAACACTTAGCCCCAGGGTTCTGGCATCACTTTGAATCTGAGGAGCCTAATCAGTTATGACTATGCCAGGGCGTGGTGATCCCTCAACTTTCTTCATTTATTCTTATTACCACAGATCTAGTTCAGTTTGCTTTCTTGAGCTTCCAAGGAGGAATCACATTTTACAAGGTTTTATAATATTATAAACATTGTCATCTGGCCTACTACTGTCTTTATTAGCAAATTTTAAACCTGCAGAGTGCCCCTATTTTATGAAACACAGCTCAAAACTAGCCTTACTATAGCATGTTCCTTGTAAGTGTAACCTTGAGGGCCGGGGACTCAGACCAATAAAAAAGTTATGCTTACTTACATTTTATTTTATATCTGTAGTGAGTCTGGCCTTCAATGAGGCTTTACCTATAAATGAAGTGGTAGTTCTGTGGATTCTTCTGGATTCAATACTGAAGACCCTTAGAGAAACAATAACTACTTGCACCACTGACATGTCTTTTGCATACTTCTGTTGTCAGACATGTTGACTCAAATATAAAACTGCTTCCATCTTCAAAACCCAGGTTATAAAGAAAACCACTTGCCTCCTTTAGGAGTTATACACAGCCTGACTATATTGGTATATTTGAATTTCAAGCAGTGACCTTTGTTTTGTTACCAATATACACAAATGGTAAATCGTCGGAGAAGCTTTTAGTCTTTCTGGATCCCAGAATTTGGGCCTGGGTTCCTGGGATCCAGAAAGAGTAAAGTAGTCTTTAAAAATTAACACAGTATTGGAAGGCAGAAGTTCATGAGGCCTCAACCCTAGACAAGGAGCTATAGGCAACTAAGGAATCCTGAAGGGGCAAGGACTGTTTCTTCTGGGGAACACCCGCACCAGTTGGTCAGCCAATAAAAAATGATCAGTCCTAAAAACATATACATAAAAGTAACATTATGTGGACCGAGCACGTTGCATTTATATATTTAGGAGGCATATACCACACACAATCACAAGCACAACTGACTTTTCTTCATAGAGGCCATGAATTTGAAAGAGAGCAAGGTTGTAGGGTACATGAGAGAGTTTGAAGAGAGAAAAGGAAAGGGGAAAATGTAATTGGTTTATAATCTCAAACAAATTTTAGAAGTTAGGTTTTTTTAAAACGTAGCCCAAAACAGTCCAGGCAGAAGTGCCATGTGCTCTCTTTATCTAGCTTTACTGTTTCCTCAAATAAAACATTGTACGTGGTCAGTCAGCACCTCTCTCGACAGCAGAGTTCAGGCTAAGTCACCGCTCAATCGATCGCCTTCCCTCGTACACAGTGTGTGTGCAGCTACTCTCGTCAGTATGGAAGTGCCTCATCCGTAGCTATGGCAAAAGCAACAGAAATTTTCACTGAAAGTACCTGATGGAAGCTATGGCTCTTTTATTGTTTCCCGTTTTAAGTTTGGTGACACATAATAAGATTTTTTTGTATACAATTATTTTAATTTTTGACAAGTATAAGTAACTAATCACAACCGCATGTAATAACATTGACGATCTAGAAGTTACACAACACCTTCAAGGTCACACGTCCCCCACGCCCAGTGTGTCCCTTCCCACATCCCATTTCTGCCCCTCCAGTTTTCCTTTTTCCAAAATGCCATGTAAGTGTATCATTCTGTGTGACTGATTTCTTTCACTTGACTGGAAGCATTTGAGAGTTCCCTCATGTTGGGTGAGCCTTTGGCTGTTTCTTTTTCTTGCTAAGCAAGAAAATGTAAATGTATTGCACTTTGTTTGTTCACTATCTGGAGAATAAGTGGGATATTTCTACTCTTTACAGTCATGAAATAGACTACTATAAACATCCACAGACAGGTTTTTCTGTGAACACTGTCTTTGTGCTTAGTGTAGGTGAGGGATTATTAGGCCTTGTGATAAGTGTTTATTTTGCATAATAAGGAACAGGCCATTTTCAGCTGGGTCTCTCCTGTACCATTTTGTATTCCTTGCAGCAGTATCTAGCCATTTTCTCCTCCTCCCCATTTGCTATTGTTTGGCTGTTGTTCTCACTCTAGCTGGCCACGTGGAAGTGCAGTGGTGCCACGTTGTGTTTGATTTACATTCCCGTGTATTAATGATGTTGCCTGCTTTTTCATATGTATAGTAGGTGAAATGTCTGTTCACATATCCTGGACCTTTTTAATTTCATCATCTGTTCTCTTAGTACTCAGTTGCAGCAAGTTCTTTACTCTGGAAAGAGGGCATTATCAGATACGCGTTTTGCAAATATTTCCTCCCGGTTTATGTTTTTTCTCTTTTCATCCTCTAACAATGTTTTTCAAACACAAAAGTTTTAAATTAGTGTGAAAATTAATTTGTATATGGATTATTTGGGGATCATATTTAAGAAATCCTTAACACAGGTCACAAAGATACTCACCTTTGTTTGCTTCTAAAAGTTTTATTTAGTTATAGTTGTACATTTAAATCTATGATACAATTAGAAGTAATTTTTATCTTTTGTGCTATCTATGAACTAATGCTATGTCCTCCCAGAATTTATAGATTGAAATCCTAGCCCTGGTGTGGTCGTCAGAGGTGAGACGGAAAGTCATTCAGGGTTTGAAAGTAAACTCTCACAAATAAGATTAGAAAGCTGGCTAGCTTTTTTTGCTTATTGTTTAAAAATACGAAAGTCTGTAGTCTGCCACCCATGAAAAGGGCCCTCACCAGGTCCCAACCCTGCTGGCACCTTGATCTTAGGTTTCCATGCCCATAATAACAGACATTAAGTTCTTGTGGTTTGTCTGTCACCCAGTCTATACTCTCTTGTTATTGCAGCCTGGTAAGGCCACACTGCAAAGTAAAGGTAGAAAGGTTTTGATTGGTTTTGTTGGTTTGCCTAAGAATTCCAGATTTTTCCAGCTACACATCTTTAAAATATTGCTCTGTGGTTTGCCTTTGCAGTTTTGTAAAAATCGATGAATCATGTACATGCAAGGGTGTTTCCAATACTCTCAGATCTGCTGTATTGATCCATATACTGTATTGATCTATAGCAGTCCTTGCTGTTACCACACCATCTTCGTTAGTGCAGCTCTGTGTCTTCAAACCATACAATGCAAAGTGCTCCAAATTTAGTCTTCTTTTCAAAAATTATTTTTCTTCTCATTGCTGTAGATGGAATCCAGGGCCTGACATAGTAAGCAAGTACTGAACAAGCACATCCGTGGCCCTGAAATAACTTCCCATCTTTATGTTTTTGCCTTTCCGTAAGAAAACACGGCTGTACAAAAGTTGCTTGGGAGAATTTTTAGTACGTTACCTTAGTAGTGCTTCATAGGAAGGAATAACTTTAAGGATGATTTCTTTCACAGATGGCCTACGTAAGAGTTTTCTAGTGTGGCCTAAGAATCAACAC
>JAQHUG010000048.1:8783228-8821488 GCA_028555095.1 Dicrostonyx torquatus
AAACAGTTCTTCTCTTCTTATGTAAATTTTCAGTGCTGTGTATTTCTTTTGGAGATTCCCTTATGTATAGGGCAATATTTTAGTTTTTTTCATTTAATAATTAATTTTTTAAAATTTTTCCTTGAAATTTTCTCTTTAACCCATGGCTTACCTTAAAGTATGTTGTTTAACTCCCAAGTATTTGATGATTTCCCACTAAAACTCTATTATTTATTATTTGCTTAATTATATTACTATCAGAGAACATACTTGGTAGGTTTTCAGTCCTTCAGGTCTTTTATTCTTGGTTCTATGAACCAGTATTCAGAATTCTCTTTCCAAGTTCACATTGGCAGAATCTTTCTTAGTGTGGTTTTAACATTCGTGGCAGCTACTTGGTCTATTTGGAGAATGTTGTGTGAGGGTTCTAAAAGATAGTATCTGGCTATCACTGCATAATATTAAGGTATTTGTTGGACCTTGCTGCTTTTGTAGTAATGTCTGCTTTATTCTTGCAGGTCTTGATTTTGTTGGTACTTTTGAAAGTGGAATGTTAAAGTTACTAAGTACAAGTTTGAATCTTTCAGAGATTTCTAATTTATCAGTTTTGCTATATAATTCAAGACTATGTTTTAATACATATATATATTTAGAATTACTATATTTTTGTTGACTTGACCCTTTCATACTTAAAGAATTCCTCATAGTTTACAACTTTACTGTTGTCTACTCAATTAGTACTGTTGTCTACTCAATTAGATATTAACTTACTTCAACTCTATTAATTAATGTTTGCATGTTAGGTCTTTGTTGTGATTTTACTTTTAATCATTTGTTATTATATAGTAAATGATTTTTAATAACCAGAGTGTATATGGATCTTTTTTCTGTCTCTTGTCATTTTAGCAATGTGCTTATATATTATTTACACTTAATGTTATTGCAAGTGTTAAGATTTGAGATTTTCAATTTATTGTATGCTCCTTCTGTTTCTTATCTCTTTGCTTCCTCTTAATTGTCTTTCTTTCCATTTATTGAATAGTTTTACTATTCCATTTCAACTTACATGTAGTCAACTTCCCTAAGTGCTCTTATTAAGATAAAATTCATATACAGTTTGCCAATCAAAATTATACAATTTAATAATTTTATTTAGTCACATAATACTAAAACAATTTTATTACCACCCCCTGCTAAGAAATCTTATACTAACTTAAATCCAACAGATTCCTCAAAGTTAAAGATAACTGCTAATATACTCTATTTGAATAGATGTATTTCTACCAGACATTTCTTATCAATAAAAGAAGTCATACAACATATAGTATTTGAACCAGCCTCTTTCACTTATCATATGTTTTCAGGATCCACCCATGTTGTAATATATTGAATTTTGTTCCTTTTGTTGAATATAATTTTCAGTTTGTGGACATACAGCATTTTGTTTGTCCATCCATCAGCAGGTTATTTGTGATTTCATTTTTGGAGCTATGATGAATAGTACTATTATAGACATTTTTGAACATATTTTTGCATGGCCATACTTCATTTCTCTTGGGTATATATTTGGGAGTGGACTTGCTGCATCAAGTTGTAACTCTGGATTTAATATCTTGAAAAATTGTTTGCCAAAGTGGTTATACCATTTTATGTTCTTCTAATAGTGTATGTTTTTATTTCTCCTGATTCATATTAATATTTTTTGTATAATATGCTTATGACCAGTATTCTACTGTGTTAAAAATAGTTACCTCTACAGCGCTAGTGAAATGGCTCAGTTAAATAATGGCATTTGCTACCAAACCTGATGTCCTGAGTTTGATGCTCAGAACCTACATGATGGAAGGACAGAACTGACACTCAGAAGCTGTGCTCTGATCTCCACATGTGTGCCATATCATGCATACATGTACATGTCCATGCAGTGCCCGTGGAAGCCAGAGGGTTGTGTCCTTGTAAGCTTGAGTTACAGGCTGCTGTTAGCAACCCAGCATGAGTTCTGGAAATCACAACTGGGTCCTCTATAATACTAGTATATATGCTCTGTTGTTTTTTGTTTTTTGTAAAAGTGAAGATAATAATCTCGTGTATTGCAGTCACTGTTGAGTTGTCCGTCTTCATTCCTCCTTTCTCTTTGAAGAACTTTCTACATTAATTTTATGAAAACTGTTCGATGACTTTAAATTTTGTTAGTTTTTCTTTATTTGACCTTTATTAGTAAAAGGTATTTTCACTAATGGAATTGTGAATTGATAGTTTTGTTTTTGCTCAATACTTGAAAACGTGCCCCTGTCTACTGGCCTCTGTTGCTTCAAATGAGGAGCATTCTGTCTTTTAATAGCTGCTCCACACAGGTGAGTTGTTGGCTGTCTGCTGCTTTCATGCTTTCTTTGTCCTCAGCTTTCATAAATTTGGTTTGAGTGACTCAACATAGATTGCTTTATGTTTCTTTTGTTTGATCTTTTCTCAACTTCTTACATCTGTAGATCTCTATCTTTTAACATGTTTGGACCACTTCTAGCCATTATTTCTTAAACCTTGTTTTTATTTTATATTTGCTAAAATTCTGCATGTGCATTTGTGTTTGTATGAGCATTGAAAAGTGCAGGTGTGTGTGTGTGTGTGTGTGTGTCATAGCAAATGCATGTGGGGTCAGGAGACAACCTTGGGTATTGGTCCTCATCTTGTTTTGAGTGACAAAAAAAGCATTTACAATACACACTCTAAGGGTAGTACCAAATAAGTATTTGTTGACAAAAGAAAAAAGTAATGGAGAAACATGAATAAATCCATATATCTGAATGTTTATTAAAAGTAATATAATACAGATATGACCATTGAAGTCATCAGCCAGTTGGTATTCTATTTCTGCCATATAATCTCAGTATGCATGTATATAGGCTAATAAATTTCTCAGATAATATAGAGATGCTTATGTCTACCTCATAGACTAAATTAAAATGAAATAATATGCAAGGGATTTAGTAACTACCAAATAATAAGGATTTAGTGAATGTGTCTCCTACTTATATTAGTAATAAGTACAATTATTAAATATCACTCTTTCTTATACTTACAGGAAACCCTGCTCTTAAAGACAAAGAAGATCAATTTGGAAGAACACCACTCATGTACTGTGTGTTGGCAGACAGACTGGACTGTGCAGATGCTCTTCTGAAAGCAGGAGCAGATGTCAATAAGACTGACCATAGCCGAAGAACAGCCCTCCACCTTGCAGCTCAAAAGGTGAGAAGCCAGATTACTATGAAGAGGAGACTGGCTGTTTGTAACTTGACTGGTAGACGTGTAATGAACAAATAAATGGCAAAGGCAGAATACAAATTTCTGGGTTTCTACAAATATTCTGTAAACTGTAAGGGGACTGTTGGTAAAGAACTGGCTTGGTTGATGAAGTGCTTGCCTACAAGCACAAATATCTATAGAACTTAAGTTAAAAAATTGGAGAGCTGGGGCTGGAGAGATGGCTCAGTGGTTAAGAGCATTGCCTGCTCCTCCAAAGGTCCTGAGTTCAATTCCCAGCAACCACATGGTGGCTCACAACCATCTGTAATGAGGTCTAGTGCCCTCTTCTGGCCTGTAGACATACACACAGACAGAATATTGTATACATAATAAATAAATAAATAATAAAAAAAAAAAAGGAGAGCTAGAGACAGGCTTACTGACTAGCCAGCCTAACATAAGCACTGAGTTCCAGGCCAATAAAGAGCCCCTGTGTCCACAAAACACAAGTTGGATGGCACCTGAGAAACAACCACAGGGCTGCTCTGCAGCCTCCATACATACAAACACACAGGTGCAAGCACCCTGCACATACATGCACATGAAACCTATGTATGGAGAAGAGATAAAAGACAACAGAACACAACCGCATTCCCGTGATCAGACTTAGTGTTAGAAATGAACGTGAATGTTTGTGCTTTGCATGGTTTATTTTTTCCCTCATGAATATTACTTTTATAATTAGAAATTTCATTCTCTTTAGAAATCTGTGACATTAGGGCCATAAAGAAATTTATTTTCAGCTTTTTAGTGTAATTTCAGCATTTAAAAAATATAAAATTATATTGGCAATATCAGTGGTTTCAAGTTTTAAAGTAATGTAACTGAGTTCAGATTTTTTTTCTTGTTTTTTGAGATACAGTTTTACTGTGTAGCTCTAGCTGTCCTAGAATTCACTCTGTACACTAGGCTGGCCTAAATATCACAGAGATCTGCCTGCCTCTGCCTCCCAGGTACCGAGATTAAAGACATGGGCCACCATACCAGGTTCAGAGTTCAGATTTTTAAGATATACACAGTAAAAAGATAAAACAAGATGCTTCTAAATTAATTCAAAAACTTACCTAAAAACTATTTTCTTTCCATAAAGTTTTGGTTTATAAGACACACTTCTAGCCCATGGTGTTTTCCTTTTGTTGCATTAGACTTCATATTTTTCTAATGAAAAACAGTGCACATGAGTTAGATCTAGCATAAACTATTAGTGGTATTTTCGATTTAAAAATATGACCAGACAGAGTTGATGAATTGAAGGGTTAGAAAAATACCTTTCTATGAGCCGAATGCATAAAACAATGCTGACATTAAGAGCTTGGCTCACTGGACTGCTATAGGTACTCAGCAGTGAGTCTGTCAGTTTGCTCCCAGTTACTTCTCCTGAATTGATTTTCATTATAGTAATTTCTAAAAACAAAACAAAGCAAAAACCCAAAATACCCTACTATTTTTATCCTCACTTTTACATGCTACTCAAGTATTACAACTTTCACGTAAGCTTATTGGATAACTAAATTATTCACTTTGGAAGGATTAACTACATTTAGCTTGTTACCATAAAAAATTAGGAATGGTTCCAATATTAAGAATTTGGTACCCTTTAGACTTCTTATTGTGAGCCACTTAGGTATGAAATTCAACTTTTAAAAGTAAGGATTTAAGTTGATAATCTAATACTGTGACTTCTTAGAGAGTTAGTGTGACTGGCGTGATTGACAGAGGGGCTTGACTCATCAGCCTAGTTAGCCTTGTCAGATGCAACATATTATTTCCTGTTGCTTTTGTTTCAGTATTAATTTGGGCTTGTTTTTTGTTTGTTTGCTTGCTTGCTTATTTTGTGGGTTTTTTATTTTGTTTTCTTTTGTTGTGGTGGTGGTTGTGTGTGTATCTGTGTCTCTATGTATGTGTCTGTGTGTATATTGTTTTGAGACAGAGTCTCCATGTGACATAGGCAGGCTTCAAACATGTGGCAGTTTACCCACCTCAGCTCACCTAGTGTTGGAATTAGAGGTGTAAGCCACCACACCAGGCTTCCTATTTTGATATTTTTAATTTTAAAACTCTTATGTGTGTTGTGTATACATGGTGTATGAGCATACGTGGAGTATTCGCTCTCTCTTTTATTTGTGTTTTAAGATTAAATTTAGATTTGTGCCACAAATGCCTTTGTCCACTGTATTAGTTAATTTTCTACTGCTGCAGTAAAATAGCATGTTTAAAGCAACTTATAGAAGGGTTTAGCTGAGCTGGTTGATCCAGAGGGTTAGAGTTCATGACGGCAAAGCTAAGGCATGCTTCCTGGAACAGCAACTGAGAACTCACATCTTGAACCACAAACAGGAAGCAGAAAGAACAAACTGGGAGAGGCATAAGACTTTGAAGTCTCAAAGACCACCCTTTGTGACATACTTCCTTCAGCAAGATCACACCCCCTAACCCTCACCAGATAGCCATTATGGAACCAAGTACTCAAAAATCTGAGTCCATGGAGTACAGTCTCAATCAAACTACCACATCCACCATCTTGTTGGCCTTGATTTTTTTTTGATTATGGTTTTTATAGTATCAAAAAATAAATAGAATTCAGACCTCTCTGCTAGAACTTATATAGTTGATTATATACATTACAAGTTTCATGCTTTTTCAAGTATCTGATAGTTACAACCCCCCTTTGCTGTAACTTTTTTCACATGCTTGCCAAGAGCAGGCATGTGTCTTTAGGTTATACTACTAGACTCTCCAGAGCAAGAATGGGAATAATTATTTAGTATCTTGCTCTTCCCAGTCAGACCTGGGTGTTATGTTTGATTTTGTGTTTCCAATAAAGTATCATTTTTAAGAAATCAAAAATGAATACACATAAAAGCAGAAATATGATGTTGAATGATCAAGAAATATTTTGTAAGAATAAGAATAAGTCTGTTGCTGGTCGGTGGTGGCGCACTTCTTTAATCCCAGCACTCTGGAGGCAGAGGTAGGCGGATCTCTGTGAGTTCGAGGCCAGCCTGGTCTACAAGAGCTAGTTCCAGGGCAGGCTCCAAAGCCACAGAGAAACCCTGTCTCGAAAAACCAAAAAAAAAAAAAAAAAAAAAAAGAATAAGTCTGTAGTCTGTTAAGATGTCCTGTTTCTGAGAACACACACACACACACACACACACACACTTTAAAGAACATCTTTGCATTAAATTTCCAGGAGTTCCCCATATTAAAATAAACCAAATATGATCTACCAATGGAAGACAGCCAAACAAAGAAGTAGTCTACCATGAACATAAGTCAACAGAAACAACCTATTTAGTCTATGAAACGTAGCAGTACTGGAAAAATTGAAGACAATATAAAATAACCACCAATGGTTATTTAAAGGTAAAGAAAGAAACCAGAAAAAGGAGAACCCAAGAAAAGACTTCTGTGACAAAGCATGCATTCTGCCCATGCCTGTTGATTTTTCAGGTAGCACTCTGCCAGACATATATGCATATATCTCATATAACTGGAAAAAAATATATGCCCAGTGTTTAAAAGCACTGAAAATAATCAGCATGGACATACTCTAAGGAAATATAATCATTTAGGGAAAGAAAGCCTGTACTAAGAGTACCACAGTCAACCTGGCTTGTTCCTTTAAAATGAAAATAAGTATAACACTAACAGTGTTATGAGGTTGAAGAAACCAAGGTATATAGATGGTGTTGCTCGAATGGAGAGAACAGTGGAGGAGGAACCCAAAAATCCTGCCACAAGATCTATCTAGTTAAAGTTAAACTGTGCTTGTGAGTGTGGGGCGCAGAGTAAAGAGCAGCTGGGAAGTAGAACAGCTGAACATTGATTATTTTTAAATTACCCTACATTTTCTTTCATGGTTAAGTCTTTTAGTCCATAATAAATTGATTTTTGTATGGGGATTCATTCTCACTTTAAAACATATGGTAATTAATTTTGCTAACTCAAGCTCATTAATTTTCAGTCATAAAAATATGAACTTGTACTGGTGTAAGGCTTTTGCACAATGCAATACCGATGTTTTGTTTTCTAATGAAAATTTCTATCTACAATGGAGCCATTTCAGAAATATGAAAAGTTACATGATTGAAGTATGTAAGGAGGTTAACATGGCAGACAAATCTCTTTGAAAGAGGAAGAAAGTGTAGGCGCATAGTGAGGTATTATAGTCGAGCCAATGGAGTGGAGTTGACTCTAAGAGATACACCATGGAAGTGTTGACTCAACAAGTGGTTGCCAGACATTTCCAAGGTACTCAGGATTATGTAAATTGACAGAATAGGAAAAATAAATCGCACATATCTGCTATAGGTTGAGGCTCTTGGTACAGCCTCCATTAAACTTCCTTTCCTTTCATCAAAGTGAACTTTTCCGGTATTGTTTGCTTCATTTAAATCTGGTATCTGTGGTCTTAGAAGTGTGCTATTTGGACTGAGAAAATAGTTCAGTAGATGAGGTTCCTGCCATGTAAGTCTGAGGACCTGAGTTTGAGTCCTAGAATCCATGTAATAAAGCTGGTATGGAGCTGAGCATGGTGGTGCATGTCATTAATCCCAGCACTCAGGAGGCAGAAGCAGGAGGATCTCTGTGAGTTCAAGAACAGCCTGATCTCCATAGTGAATTCTAGGACAGCCAGGGCTGTGTAAAGAGACCCTGTTTCAACAAACAAACAAACAAACAAAACGCTGGAATAATGGCACATACTTATAATCTTACTGCTGGGATGCAGAGGCAGGTAGATCCGGCCAACCTACACTAGTAGGTGAGCTCCAGGCCAGTGAGAAACCCTGTCTAAAACAAGGTGGATGACACCTGATGAGTAACACCTCAGGGTGACAGTCCACGTGCACACACATAGATTTGCTATTTGTGTAATTCAGTTTTCATGAATATAACCATGATTCATTTACAAACTTAAATTAAAAGTACTACATAACTGGTACTGTGTTGAAATACAACTGTATGGGCTTTCATACAGGTGGCCCATCTACCTTTTAATGAATGCATTTAACATATAGCAACAGTCAAAGCATATAAATGTTATTGTTGATACCTATGCTCATGCTATGATGTATTTTTAAAAATATAAAACTATACAGGGTTTTTAGGGGTTTTATTATCTTAGGCTTATTAGTGGTGGAAACATATTCCTATAGTACTTTGTTTATATCTGTTAGTGCCTCATTATTTTGCAATGTCACTGTCATTAGTCATGTCTCATTTTTTTTGTTGTTGTTGTTGTTTGGTTTTCTGGGGGTTATTTTGTTTTGAGACAGGGTTTCTCCAGACAGTTCTGACTGTCCTGGAACTCACTTTGTAGACCAGGCTGGCCTCAACTTAGTCATGTCTCTTTTTTGCAAAAAAAGGAAAAAAAGAAAACTTGAAATACATTTATTTTTGAGTCTCTCTAGATGTAGTCCATCTGACATATCTCTTTAAATGAATTTTACCTCCCCCCATTTAAGCTGAGGATAGAGGCCATATCTCTTTTTTTGGTTTTTCGAGACAGGGTTTCTCTGTGGCTTTGGAGCTCTTGTAGACCAGGCTGGTCTCAAACTCACAGAGATCCGCCTGCCTCTGCCTCCCGAGTGCTGGGATTAAAGGCATGCGCCACCACAACTCGGCTAGAGGCCATATCTTACCTGATATTACCTGATATATTGCTATAGTTCTAGCACAGTTCTTGCCACTTAATAGACAGTACTTATTTAATAAACAGAAATGAATCAGTGATTAATTTATCATGAAAGGTATGGGCTTCAAAACTGTTAAAACTTTAAATAAATAGATGTATTTATTTTCTTTCTATTTTCCGTGACCTCCCTTTACAATTTTATAAACAGGTTTTATAAAACTCTGTGTATAACTCAAATTCTAGTTGGTCTTAATAATAATATCAAGAGTCAGATATTGGAGTTAACGCAGAGGATCAGAAAAGCAGAGAGGCCAGCCACTAGAGAGATCTTTTACTTCTACCAGTGCTCAGACTGAAGAGGTGGTCCTGTCCTCAGACTGCATCTCCAGATTCCACCTGTTTCCACCAAACCTCAGACTGCACTGCTCTCCTGTCTCCTTCCACCTTATTTTCCTCTCTCCACTCAGCCATATTACTCTTATCTCTGTCTTCAAGTGCTGGGATTGTCTTTGAGTGAGTTCTCTTTCTCTTTTAGACAGATTCAATCTTGTGTGGCCCATGGTGGCCTTGAACTAACAGAGATTCGTCTGCTTTTGTGTGCCACCTTTCCCTGGCTTTAGTGGTTTAGCTCTGCATTCTGATATTCTTCATTCTGCAACTTTTTTTTCCTTAAGAAAATGTTTTCTCTATTTTGCAATTATAGGCAATATTATAACAAGAACAAAAATTCCTTAGGACCCCTTGTGATTGTGGTATATTTCACAAACATAATAATCAAGAGAGAATATAAAATTTATCATAAATAGAGAAAATACAGTCTCTTATTTGTGTGAATGTCACCCTTAAGTTCTCTGAGGCATTGTTTTCAATTCTTACATTACTGTCAAGTGAAATGAAGTCCAATTGGTTTACCTGACTTTTTTCAAGTTGAGACTTAAGGTTTTTTTCCCCTCAATACCAAGAATCTCAAACCCAATCTCAAGAACTTCCTGGAGAAATTTCACATCATTTTTAACACAGTCTGTTCACTCAGTTCCTTTCCTTGCTCTTTTCAATCATGGCAGCAAAGGCACGAGAGAGGAGGGAGCATTTGTTGGGCAGAGTTACATCCTCTATCCTGGACAGGCTGGCACATGCGTACTAATTTCTGCAATTTATTTTTTAATTGACCATTATATTTTTAGATTTACTTATATTGGAATGTGTAGCCCTAGTTTACTAAAGATTATATAAAAATACCCAAAAGACACCTGAAAAGGTATACATCATCAACAGTAATAAGGAAAATGCAAACACTATGGTAAAATATCACTACTGAGCCACTTGAATATCTAAAATAAAAAAATGGGAGATAGGTGATACCCAGTTGGTGGTGGCAATGTGGAAGAATTGAAACTCAGCATCTTCATGAGAATATAAATTGGCATATGCACCCTAGAAAACAGTAGAAGATACCTACCCACTAGACACGCAATTGCAAATTTAAGCCTTAGTAATACATAAGATAAATGAATTCTTTCTACTAAAAAGTGTTTGAAAAAACTATTCATAAAAGCAAAAAAAATTTTCTATTTTTTCAGGACTGGGAATAGAACTCAGAATTCTTCACATAATACATCAGTGTTATATCTCCTGTCCCAATGTCTTAATAATAGCTCAGATAACCTACAAACCTGTCAACAGGAAAATTGTTCCTGTTACACAATTTGGGAATCTAAATGTTGGTACATTTATAAATTCTATAGACATCATATTGAATGGAGCAGATTATTGTTCAGTGTCCATGTTATGTAAAGGGATTACAGGAACAGGCAAAACTGATCTCTGGTGACTGAAATCAGATATGTTCTCAGCTACAGAGTAGGCAGTGACTGAGAGAACGTGAAGGAGCTTTCCAGGGTGCTAGAAATGTTCTGTGTGTTAGTATGTATGGTGGCTCCATGAAAATGTGTCAGTATTCTTAAGATTTTGTCCTTCTGCTCTGTGTGAATTAGTCCATGTGAAGTATTATTTATTGAATGTAAAATGTCTATAACTTTGTGAGCCACCATGTGGTTCCTGGGAATTGAACTCAGGACCTCTAGAACAACAGCCAGTGCTTTTAACTTCTGAGCTGTCTCTTCAGCCCCTGTCTAGACATTTGTAATCATTACTTGTATATAAGATCAGATAGGATGGGACCAATGATGGTTCCTGGCCTGAGCATGTAAGCCCTAATGTTGTATTTCCCACCTGAATTTGTGGAGCAGTATGAAAGCCCTATGCCCATGAGCTGATCTTTGAGGTTTTAGAACTAGACATGTCTGGATCACCCAGACTGCCTATGAAAACACAGATTGCTGGACCAGCTTGACCATCTTTAATTCAGTTGAGGCAACATGAAACCAGAGAGTTTACTTCTTCGACAAGTTCCAAGGTAAAGACAGTGGTACTGACAAAACCCTTCGAGAATGCTGCTCTGCTTTGCTGACATCCTTTGCTTTTGTACTTGTATACTTCCCATTTTCAATGCCATTGGCCTTGTCTAGATACTAACTTCGTAAATTAATTGGGTGGCTTTATTCACAAAGGTAATATATACTAATCAAGGAGCAATAGAGCGAAGAAGAGTTACTGAGATCAGAGTAAAAGCTCAGTGTTAGGTCCCCATGGAATATCTTAGAAGTTGACAGGTGCTGTGAGTTTTGCTATGCTAGTTTAGATCTGCAAAGTGGAATCTGAACTCTAGTGGCCAATGCAAAAAAAAAAAAAAAAAGGCCAGAGGGAACCATTTAGAGGAAAACAGAATCAGAAATACGAAATACTATTATTGAAGGTTACTCTGGGGAAATAACCTTACAAAGGAGACAAAGAAGGAGGAGAACTAAATGAGAGTAGTGCTGCGAACTTAGCATAATCAGCAAGTTTTAGGCTTTTATAAACCTTGATTCAAACAAAATCAAGGTGGACAGTTCCTGAGGAAAAACCTAAGGTTGACCTCTGACCTCTACGTTAACATGTACACATCCACATACATGTACACGTATGCAAACACAAATTTAGGGGGAAAGTAGATGATTTTTGAATCGAAGTCTCTTGGAAAGTAAAAGCAAAACATTCCAAAGTATAGTGAGGGAGTCTGGACTTAGACAAGTGGTTTGTTTGTTTAGTGAGCATGGCATGAGTTTTTACAACACATCTGAATATTGCTGACAACTAGTTATAAATCAAAATATCCCTGGGAAACTATTCTCATTATACAAATGGGAAAGCAGTTTGCAGTGGGTTTCATGATTGAAGGCCGCTGAGTAAACTAGATAAGAAAGTTCATGTCCTATTGAAGCAATCTCTGACAAGGATGATGAGTGGAGGCTTGGGGCTGTGAAGGGCCATTGCTCCCCATCTCCCAACACAACACTCTGATTCCATAAAACGCTCATGCTTGGATTAGGAGCAGGGCAGTAGTAGCTTATGTGAACTGATAACTTAGTGTCTACTGATTTCCAGCTCTCTTTTGAGTCAATATGGCATAATGAAAATGAAATTGGATCTGAAGTTTCAAGATTTATATTCCATTCATAATTCAAAGACATCTGGTACAACAGGACTTCACTCACTAGGCTTGTGACCTGACACTGGTGGTTTAAGTCTCAAAGGCTTTGTAAAATAGGGTTTGTATTGCTACCTTACCTACTTCATAGAATTGTGAATATTTAAGAAATAAAATATCAGTATTAAAATCTGTGCCAGAGACCACGGAAGGCAGATAACTTGTGCATAATGTTTACAAACACAAGGACTTGAACATTATCTGAAGACCATATAAGTAATTGCTCTTCTAGTTATAGCATTCTTTCAATGCATTTAGAAATTGATGTGCCTAATAAAATATTCCATTTTAAATTGTCATTTAATTCAATTCTTATATTTTCAATCATCCAATAAATATTAAATGTAAACATATTGTCAGTGGATTTTTTTTTTCTTGATGATTTCAAACTTTAAAAAGACTGAGAACTTGTTGGGTGGTAGTGGTGCATGCCTTTAATACCAGCACTCAGGTGGCAGAGCAGGCAGGTGATGTGATGCCTAAGCCAGTCTGGTCTACAAAGTGAGTTCCAGAACAGGCTCCAAAGCTGCACAGAGAAACCCTATCTCGGAGAAAAAAAGAGAGAAAGAGAGAGAGAGAGAGAGAGAGAGAGAGAGAGAGAGAGAGAGAGAGAGAGAGACTGAGAACTACATATAATAATATATTAAATGTATAAGTAACTTTATACTTTTTATACTTTATAAGTAATTTTAATTAGACTAAAGAAGTAGTGACCCTGACATATTTACTGACTTTTTAACCTTACTAGCAAAATTATGTGTGTGTGTGTGTGTGAAGATTCTAATCTTCAGAATAACTTTTTTTCATTGATTCAAAATGACTCAAAAAATAAGTTGTAAATTTAAGAAACACTGTCATATGTCCCCATCCCATGGCTCTTACCTTCTGGCCAATCATTTACCTCATTCTCATGACTCTTACCTTTAACCAATCATTTGCCTCGTTCTTGTGACCCTTACCTGTCTGATCTATCATTTGCCTGAACCAAGCTGTGTGTTTATATCAAAAGACATGGAAAATTTATTCTTTGGATAAAGAAATTAATCAAATATTAATGTCTTTGACTTTCATTTTTAAATTTTTTTATAAAATTCTTTAATCAAAACAAGTTAAAATATATAGGGAGAGATACCTTTTTATTGTTTTTATTGAGCTCTACATTTTTCCCACTCCCCTTTCCCCTTCAGCCCTCTCCCTACCCCTCATGCTACCAGTTTACTCAGAAGATTTTATCTTTTTTTTTCCTTCCTAGGAAGATCCATGTATGTCTCTCTTAGGGTCCTCTTTGTTGTCTATGTGAGAGATGTCTTTAATAGCCTAAGTTGGGTTTCCTATGGCTGTAACAAAGCACCATAACCAAAAAACAAGTTGCAGAGGAAAGAGTTTATGCAGCTTATACTCCCACATCAGTGTTCATCATTGAAGGAAGTCGGGACAGAAACTCAAAAGGGCAGGATCCTGGAGGCAGGAGCTGATGTGGAGGCCATGGAGGGGTGGCGTTTCCTGACTTGCTCAGCCTGCCTTCTTAGATCCAGGACCATCATCCCAGGATGGAAACACCCACAATGGACTCGTCCCTCCCCAATCCATCACTAACAAAGAAAATGCCTTACAGAGGATCTTATGGAGGCATCTTCTCGGTCGAGGTTCCCTCCTTTCAGGTAACTCTAGTTTGTGCATCAGATTGACTTCAGACTAGCTAGCTCAAAGCTATACCTTGTACTTCTCTATTATATATGAATATTCTAGGGTATAGAACTTGACTTGTTTGTAGTTCTTGTTTTGACAAACCTAATTTGTGTGGACTTAGTCTTTCCTGCATCCTTATTCTTCCTTGTTTCTCTGACATTTGTGCTTGACCACTTGCTCCTCTTGCCTTTTGCTGTTGACTCCCGTGGTCCCACAGTGACCCTTGTTTCCTTTGTACTGTTCTTTCACCCTCAGAACCTCCAGTTATTTTCTCTCACATCTTTGTCTTTAGAATTAATCCATCTCCCTAGTTCCAGACCTGATTTTCCAGCTATTGTCTAAAAATCTCTGATTATCTTTCCAAAAATGTCAGTTTCAACAACATCTCAAATAAGCCCTTGTCTTCTGTCTATATAAAACTTGCCCATTGATTTTTTTTTTTTTGAGTAGAGTATCTCATAACCCAGGCCGCCTGTAATTCATTGTATATCTTAGATTGACATCAAGCCTGTGATCCTCCGGCCTCTGTCTCCTGGGTGCTGGAATTACAGGTACATGCTACCATGCTTGACTAGTACACTGGCTTTAACTAGACACAGCTCAACAGCTAAAAGCACTGACTGCCTTTACATCAGACCCAGGTTTGGTTTTTGATAGCCACATGGCGATTCATAACCTTCTATAACTCTAGTCCTAAGGGATTCAACACCTTATGACCTACACGGGTACCAGGTATACATATGGTGCACATATGTATATGAAGTCACTCACACATACACATAAAAGTAAGTCCTAAAAATCGCCAGGCGGTGATGGTGCACACCTTTAATCCCAGCACTTGGCGGTGGCAGAGGCAGGTGGATTTCTGTGAGTTCGAAGCTAGCCTGGTCTACAAGAACTAGTTTCCAGGACAGGCTCCAAAGCTACAGAGAAACCCTGTCTCGAAAATCAAAATAAATAAATAGATAGATACATAAATATATGAATAAATAAATAAGTCGTCCTAAAACTTAATTTGTCTCAGTGAAACTCATATAACAAACTTAGTTATTTTAAAATGAACAAGTTGGTAGCATTAGTACATTGATGATGTGTAGTTGCTACCTCTGTCTAGTTCCAAAGCATTTCTGTCACTATAAAGCAAAGTTTCTTACTTGTTGACCAGCTTCTTCCTGTCTCTTCTTTCCCCCAATCTTAGCAGCCACTGATAAGCTTTCTGTATCTATGGATTTGTGTATTAAAGTTATTTCATACAAGCATATTTACTTAGTAGTTGAACTTTTGTCCATGTACATCTACTTGCATGTAGTTGTTAGTCATGTTGATCATGTTGAAGTCATCATTTTGAAATTTTCTGACAAGATTCTAATGTGAAAAAAGCCCTTGCTTAGCTCTCTAGTAGTCACTCTATAGTTGCATCAGATTCATCTCGTGTTGTCTGTTTCTCTGTATGTAAACTGGGGTATAATTTGGTCAAGCTCTTTAAAGCCTTTGTCCCTACTGTCAGAATTAGCTTGGCCTTTGCTTGGTTTGGTTTGTTATCTGACTCACATCTTAGTGTTCCTGATAGGCCACATTAAAAGGAAACATTCAGATTTCCCTCAGCATTCTTTCTGGTTTTCACATCATCTTTCCTCAGCTTCTGGTTCTTCTGTCCAAGAATATGCCTCAAATCCAGTTTTCCCATCTCATATCCACAGAAGTACTTGAGTGTTTGTTTCTCGTTGAACAGGTTCACAGCATGATCCAAAGCTCTTTCCCTTAACTCTGGCATTTGTTTTTACTCTATGTTATCATACTTCTCAGACAGGGTAGAACAGACTTGAAGATTGCATTTTTAAAATCTTTATAGCTTATAGAATTTTGTTTTAAACATAATCTTGTTTCCCACAGCCATATTCATTGCCTAATCATCTTTATCTCTTCACTGGCCCCTACTTTTACCAAGCCATGAAAATAAAGCATCTACTGTCCATGAATAGGTTCAGTGATCCTCACAAGCCCAGATTCCCATGGAAACCAATCAAAAACTGAAAGAAAATATATTGAATTTCCTTGAGACCTACAGCTTGTTTTTCATTAGACTCATGCTGGTTTCCTTTAGACTCTGGGCACAGGGCCAATGAATATTTTTATGGCTGATAAAAAGGAACTACAGATCCATTTACTTTCATTTAACCTTTTAAAAATTAATTTTGAATATAACATCAATCCCAAAGAATAACATGAGCATTAATTTTCTAATTATCTGTATATGTCATAGAACTATAATTGTTCATACAATTTTTCTTATTGTTTTTATTCTGCTCATATTTTGCTGTTTAAAGAGGTAAAGAAAAACTTATTATTCCTATAGTATGCATATTGTCCATCCCTGTCCACAACCTTTTCCCTTATGGCCAGTCTTCGGTTCTTTCCACCTCCTTCTGTTTCTAAGTTTCTACAAGACCCAAATGGTCGCTTAAAATATAATAACAGGTAACCAAAATATCAAAGTTAGGGGGATCAAGAGACTAAGCAAGAGTGTGAACAAAAAAGGCAAGTTGTAATTTTATGAGTGATGAAATGAATGAATGAATGAATGAGTACAGTTCTGGGAATTTAATCCAGTGTTTCTTACATGCTTGGAATCACTTTGTCACTGAGCTGCACAAGTCCAGGTTGTATTTGTAAATAAAACAATCAAAATATTAAGTAAGATAATATCTGAAGGTGGGAGGTGGTAGCACACACCTTTAATCTCTGCACTCAGGAGGCAGAGTGGAGGCCAGCTGGTCTACAGACTTGAGTTTCAGGACAGCCAAAGCTACACAGAGAAACCCTGTCATAAATAAATAAAATGAAAATAAAGAAAAAATGTTAAAGATAGTATCTGAGGCAAACCTTTGGAGCTAGGCTGGTGAGGACCAAAGGAAGAGCATTTGTTACCGGAGAAGGGACCATGGGACAAAGCCTTATACAGGGAGCATGCTGCAGTGTTAGAGAAGAGCAAGAAGCTCCTGTGGATTGGCCTTAGAACAACTTAGTGAGGGAAAGACACGAGGAAGCTAGAATGGTAAAGAAGTGGTGACTGAATCCTATAAGGACTTGTAGGTCATCGTCACAAATACGAGTACGCAGTGGGAACTTCTGAGGAAAGGCTGGCGGAATCTGTCATCTGTTTTAATCAGAGGAGTTTCCTCCCAGTTTCCATGCATTTTCCTTATCCATGCTTTATATAATAAATACACTTCCAAGTCTGCTGTCCACCATCAGTCTTTCACCAGATAGCATCCATTTGTTTTAAGGTCTCTTGAAGATAGGCTATCTACAACAGACTGTCCTGCCAGTCTGATGAGCCCAGAGCGTAACATGACTATCCCATTGACTGGCAATCACCGTTGATTCATGCGGGAAGTTTTTCAAATTTTGTCTCTAAATCTGCTTCCTATTTACTACGATTAAGCTACATCCTGTATCCATATTAAGATTGAGACCCAAATGCAGTATCTCATTGTACCAATGGTTTAAATTTTGCCAGAGTTAGCTACTCCCTCCTTTGTCTTTGTATCCTGTCTTCAGTCATTTATCACTTATCTCACAAAAAAAGACAATTGTTTTCTACACATGTGATTGCCCTACAGATATTGGGCATCTTAATATGGAAGAGTGGCACTCATTTTTTTTTAATTCTAGTGCTTAATATTTAACAATCAATGGTTGTTGAGTCAGTTTGGATCCATTATGCAGCCTACCAGGGTCTACTTGGTTCATTGCAGTTATCTCCCCAGCCCATGGGTCACCAAAATTCTCATCCTAATCTTTGACGTCAAAATATAAGTATAGAAAAAGCTTAACCACTAGTACTGAAATCAACTAGGGTCTTGCAGTTACTAATCAGGTACCCTACCACTGAGCTAATCCAGCCTGCCAGCTCGTCTAACTGAACACATTGTTTTATTCTTTCCTTACACTTGTTCAAACCATGCCAGCACCAATAGCTAAATCTCTCGGAATTTATGTATAACTTATGAGAACCCCTTGTCACTCTGATTTTGATGACTATGTATTTCATTTGTTCAGAAGTACTTACTTTGTATTGGGCATTGTGCTATGTATCTATGTATTTCTATTTGTTTGTTTGTTTTCTCAAGACAAGATTTCCTTTTGGCTTTGAAGCCTGTCCTGGAACTTGTTCTCTGTAGACCATGCTGGCTTTGCACTCACAGAGATTCTCCTGCCTCTCCCTCCCAAGTGCTGGGATTAAAAGCGTGTGCCACCACCACCTGACTGTATCTATATATTTTAAATTCACCCTGTACCTAAATAAGGACTTTCAGAGTTTACAGTCATGTTTAACATTTCACCAATAAAATTACCGTATTTTCAGAAAAGGCACTAGTTTATTCCAAGTAGTTCCAGATCTCAAAAGGCATGCATGGATCCTCTGACATTTTCTATTCAAATACTTTTATTACATTTATTTATTGTGGTGTGTGTGTGCATGTCTGTGTATGTATAATATACAAGTACATGTAGTGTACACGGGAATGTGTGTGGGTGTCAGAGGAGCACTTGCAGGTGTGAGTTCTTTCCTTCTACTATGTGAATTCTATGATCTTATTCAATTCATCAGGCTGGGCTTTTGGCTAAAGCATGTATATTCCCTGAGCAGTCTTCACTGGTTCTCAAATCTCTTCTATTTCTTTGTCATTAGGCTGACACTGCAGATTACTTCTTAGTAAGTTCTTAGGAACTTGAACTAAAATGTTAGACTATACTTTGAAATGGTGACTGAAAACTGGTCACCACTGTTTTGGACCGATTATAAGACAGTACTCAGCATTTGTGCATCTGTAATTATATGTATTATAAATATATATAAGTTATATGTTATAAAATGTTAACAATATCAAGAAGACTTAGTGAATAAGCTGGACGTAAGGAAAATTCTTTTCTCCATATTTTTAATTTTTATTTCATGTGTTTGAGTGTTGCATGAATGTAGGTATATCTGCACAATGTATGTGCCTGGTGTCTGAGGAGGCCAGAAAAGGGTTTCAGATCCTCTAGAATTGGAATTACAGGCAGTTCTGAGCTGCCATGTGGGTGCAAGTGCTCTTAACTACTGAGACAGACTATGGAAAACCTTTTGGAAATACAACAAAGAGAAAAGACATTAATAAATATGGTTACAGAGTGACAAGAAAGACATTTAATTTGCAAGAATATATAAGCAAAGAAGAAACCATAATTTAGCAGCAGTAGTTACAAGCTCTGTCACCAACAATCACCATAATATCTGACACTGAGATGCGAAAGGCCAGTGACCCTGTTAAAATTGAGCAGGAGAAAGAAATGAAGCTGAATTGAGTAGTATGCACATTGTTATTTATTCCAGTTACTTGGGAGACCAAAGTAGGACTGCTTGAGTCCTGGTTCACGGCTATTCTGGGCAGCATAGTGGGAGGTTGAGGGTGAAAGGACACAAGAGAAAGACAGGGGGAATTTGTATGGAAGTGAGCTAACTGACCCCAGATTTCCACTGCTGGGAATCTACATTAAACATGAGTCTTACAAATAAGAAATGATGAATGGCTGGAGATGTCAGTCATTGGTAGAGGTTTTGTTAGGATGCATGAGGACCTAGGTTTGATCATCAGCAGTGCATAAAGATGAATGGATAAATGAACAAATGAATGAATGAACAAATAAACAAGAAAAATGAAAGAACAAGGTTGCAATTAACTTTGGTTTTTAGTTTTTGTTCTGTTTTTTAAGACAGGCTTTAACTATATAGCTCTGGCAATCCTGGAAGTCACTATGTAGACCAGGCTAACCTCAAACTAATAGAGATCTACTTATCTCTGCCTCCCAAGTGCTGCAGTTGACACGTGTCAAAATCTGACAAAGATTTTAATTATTTTTTGTTCTGTGTATGTGTATGGAGGTCTGTGCAGGTACCAAGATGTCAGAGGCCTTAGATCAATGAAGCTAGAGTTACGAACGTTTGTAAGCTGACAGACATGGATAATCAGAACTGAACTCAGGTTCCCTGCAAGAACAATGCATATGCTTAGTCACTGAACCATGTCTTCAGTGCAGCTTGATAATGGTGAAAGGCTGTAAACAAATGCAGTTTCTCAGTGCTGGTTGAATAAAACACATAACATAATGCCATATGCCTATTTAAAAGGCACAGAAATTTTGGTGTAATGTTATAAAATGATCTGGCATGGAAAAAGTGCAAATTATTGTGTACAATAATTCAATATTTTATTTGCAGCAGAGAAATGAACTTCAGAATTATTGTTAGAGGGATAAAACTAGTTTCTAAAGAATATATGTGAACTTGCTTTTCAGGAAAGAGAATATTCCCTAAATATAGAAAAATAGATGAGAAGTGAATAGAAAATCCTCCCTAATGGAAAAAGATGTACCATGTGGGGCAGGTCCAGAAGTCAACTTCTCCCAGTCCATCTTGTTCTGTGATTTTACTTTTGATTTCTATTACTTAAAAAACACATTTTGCTAAGGACAGTCCTTAAAATTGATAAAAAAATAAAACAAAGAAACATAACTGTATATTAAAGTTGGTAGCTTAACTATACAGATTTATATGCAAGTAAATTTAAAACAATAATTTGAATTCTTCAATCTTAGAAAAATTAACACTGAAGACCAAAAAGAAAATTATGAAAAACTATAACCCATATTTAGTAAATATACTATTTGCAATAATACTTTTATTATTTTGAAACAGCAACCCAAATAAATGGACCAAAATGTTAGTGTAGGATGAAGCAAGGAGGAATTTGTGTTAATTTCATTAGTACATGTTTTCTGTATGATATATACAAACACATAGAAATGTGAAGTGGTGATATATTTTTCCACTTAAGATTGCTATGTTTGAATTTCATAACTGTACATGAATAACCTTGAAGTGATAACTAACACAGTATTGATGATCACACAATCTGTGATCTCTCAGTACTACTAAGAGGAACCAGAACTCCATGGAGATATGGAGACGTGTGTACAGATGGCAATGTATGGATTTCTTGTCAAACTGAATGGCAAGGATACAGCAGTGTCCACTGGGATCATACCAGAGGGGGACAAAAGCCAACATAAAGGAGTTTCCAAAGTTGGACAACCTGGCCAGCAAAAAGATGGCAATTGCATTGGATAGAAGACACACATGCAGCATGTTAAGATCCATGTGCTCAAAATAATATTAAAGAAAAGTTACTTTAAGGGATTTAAGAGCAAGCATTTGATTGGGCTTTTTTATACAAACAGGCTGCACAAGCTATATTCCTGGGCAACTAATAATTAATGTGTTAAAGTTTTAAATGATTTCTAGGAAATAAGCATAGAGAAATAATGAATATATAGTTTTACCACTTTGAATTACCCTTGGAATAACAATTCTGAACAGTGGCCATCAATAAAAGTAAAAATTACTAGGAAGAAAGACTGATGGAGAATGTTATGACACACTAAGAGGACAGCATCTAAACTTATTGGAGATTCTTAACATCACAAAAGCAAAGAGAGAGTAGCTATCATTTGTCAGGGGTGATGGACAGAGTGAACCACATTGAACACATCTGATATATTCTTTTCCAAATAAGGTGAATATATTCTGTTAAGCCTCCAATTCTATGCATCGTTAGGAAATGCTCGGAATATTAGAACATGTTAAATGATACCATCAGGTGCTCTGAGCCCTGCTTTTATGTATAGGTACCACGTATTTTAGGACTTAGAAGTTTACACCAGTTTTCTCAACTTGAGTTCATTCCACAATTTCCTTTCTTTCCTTCCTCCATCTACATTTGCACATCCTTTTCCTCCCCACAGTGAGATGTCTCCCAACATCAACACATTTATTCACTCCTGAAATAGTTTCAGAACAGTCTCAGAATTGCTTCATGCATCACATTACAAAAATACCAGCTGAGTAAAAATACTACCAACTTTGGTTATAGCTCTTCCACCGTGACTGAAAGGAACTATCCGCAGGTAGTCAAGTTTTATGTTCACTAGTTATTTTGGGAAAACTTTTCCTCCTCTGGTTGTGGTACATACTGTAAATGGAATGTTGTTTGCTGCAATTTGTTTTTGTTTCCTCCTCCAATTTTGGTAGTTTAATTCTTTCAAAACTCAAACTTCAGTGAAAGGTGAGTTTAGACAGTCTTACTCCCATCGTCATCTCTCCCAATTTTCTTACTGCGTATAGACAGTCTGCTTTGTTGTTTTCTGTATTTTGTTGTTTTTGGTATTTTGCCTGTGTTTCAAAGTGTATATTTTCTTGTTTCCTCTTCCTGATTTCCTAGTTATATGTGCTTGAGTGTCTTTATAGCCATTTGAGTCCATTGTGACTAGTACATTGTTCAGAATTTTTAGCAAGTGATATAAAAATGGTAGAATAAGAATATCTGTTACTTTAGACATCAAATGATCTGATATAAAAAAAATAGCCAAGTTTGTCAACCCAGTGACCCAGCAAAGGTATAAATTCTAGGAATTGCACACAGACTACAGTAGTCATAAACACTACAGCTGGGCCTTACCTTACTCACCTCCGATAGAGAAAAACCTATATCAGACTCTTGTCTGTCCCTTTCACTCCCAGCTCGAATCCAATCCCATTAAAGGAAAACTACCTCTCCCTGGATGCATATATCAATCAAAACCATTCTGTGTCAGAGAGTACTCAGCCTCCTATAGCATGGCTCTTCAGCTCTAAGCTATAAGAAAGCCAACAAAATAGATTCTTCTTACAACTGAGGTGACTTAATCTTTGCCCTTTCTTGACATCCTTCCTAGCATTCAGCAAATGTGGACATTTCTTCTTGAGTTCTCCCAAGTAAGGAAATACTCAGAGTACCCAGCTTTGCCAGTAACAGCACCCCCTAGCCCAATATCCAGTTCTTCACCTCATATGCTTATCAAGAAGTATAGTCATGGTAAGCCCTGGTCCGAAAATCAGAAGATTTGTTGCATATTACCTTCTGGAGCTGTGTCTTAGCCATGTACTAACAGAATCCTCCTAGATGGGAATCCAGTTGGAAAGCAAATGAATTTTCAAGAGTTATAAAAACCCTATATTTTTCGTGGGGTCAGGCTTTACCATTATAATCAGGATAGGCTGGTTCTATGACATATTGTTCGGAAAGATTGCTTCTTTGAGCTATAGTCAGGTATTCTTTATTCTAGCTTCAAATGGGTTGGGAGTTTTTGTCAGTATACTTCATTTTAGTGTACTGTTGAGCTTATCTTTATTAAATTAAACAAACTTAATCTAAATTAAACAAGTTGATAAGAAAATAGTGTAATGACCCTGAGCTCTTGGGGCTCCACTGTTCTTTCAAATTTATTTAGCCAATACTGATTAATCATTAGGTAGTATTCTGCATCTTTGGGCTATAACAGTGAATACAAAAATACAAAAAAAATCCCTGATTTAAAGCATCATTTATTTTGTTGATAGAGAGAGAGCAAGCAATAAACAAGCAAGTAAGTATTATGAAATAGTAGGAGTATCATGTCATGTCAAACGGGGATACATATTATAGGAAAGTGGGGTACCAGAGAGAGCCAGGAAGCCTTGAAGCTTACAAATATAAATATAGTGTTTAAGATAAGTCATACTTTGGGCAGTGATGGCACACACCTTTAATCCCAGTACTTGGGATCCAGAGACAGGTGAACTCTGTGAGTTCAAGGCCAGCCTGGTCTACAGAGTGACTACCAGGAGAGGCTCCAAAGCCACACACAGAAACCCTGTCTCAAAAAAAACAAAATCAAAAAACCACTCACTACCAAGAACTCAAGAAATTGGACATCAAAAGATCACATAATCCAATAAAAACAATGGAGTACAGACCTAAAGAGAGAACTCTCAACAGAGGAATCTAAAATGACTGAAAGACACTTAAGGAAATGCTCAACATTCCTTAGTCATCAGAGAAATGCAAATCGAAACAACTCTGAGATTCCATCTTATACCTATAAGAATGACCAAGATCAAAAACACTAATGACAACTTATGCTGGACAGGGTGTGGGGAAAAGAGAACACTTCTGCATTGCTGGTGGGAATGCAAGCTGGTACAACCCCTTTGGATGTCAGTGTGGAGATTTCTCAGAAAGTTAGGAAACAACCTTCCTCAAGACCCAATAATACCACTTTTAGGTATATATCCAAAGGATGCTCAATTGTGCCACAAAGACATGTGCTCAACTATGTTCATAGCAACTTTGTTTGTCATAGCCAGAACCTGGAAACAACCTAAATGCCCCTCGACCGAAGAATGGATAAAGAAAATGTGGTACATTTACACAATGGAGTACTACACAGCAGAAAAAAATAACGGCATCTTGAATTTTGCAGGCAAATGGATGGAACTAGAAAACATTATTTTGAGTGCGGTAACCCAGACACAGAAAGACAATTATCACATGTACTCACTCATAGGTGGTTTTTAAATATAGAGCAAAGAAGGCCAGCCTACAAACCATAATTGCAGAGAACTTAGACAACAATGTGGACACTAAGAGAGACTTACATAGATCTAATCTACATGGGAAGTATAAAAAGACAAGATCTCCTGAGTAAATTGGGAGCATAGGGACATTGGGGGAGGTGAGAGGCGGGGAGGGGAGCAGAGAAAAATGTAGAGCTCAATAAATATCAATAAAGAAAAAAAGAAGGGGAATTATTGGACAGGGGAATTATTAGAACCCTTTAAAAAAAGATAAGTCATACTTAACAAAATAATAGGCAAAGACTGAAAGATGATGAGAGAACAAATCCTTCAGGGATGGAGAATGCCAGGCATGAGGCCCTGAGATGAAAGCATGGTTGGTATTTACTAAGGAGAGACCACAAGGAGGCAGTTGGCCCTGTATAGTAAAGGTGTGTATGGAAAGTCAGTAAGGCTCATGTGCTATTTAAGGGTTCTACTTTTACTCTACACTAGAGTCAGGTTTCTAAAGGGTAATTATAGAAAATATGGGTTAATGTATACATTTTTTCTAAAAGAAAATTATTTTTTTTAAATATAATTGTCAGTTGAAGAAATGATTCTAGGGCTAAGAAAATCTGTTCTTTCAGAGGATCCAGGTTCAGTTCACAACACCCACATGGCAACTCACAACCACATTAATTCTAGTCCCAAGTGATCTGATACCCTCTTCTGACCTCCTTGGGAACCACACACACACATGCACACAGGCAAAATACCCATCCACCTTAATATAAGCTCTTATTGGCTACTCCAGTCTACATTCCAGCATGTAGACTGACTGATTGGGAGCAGGTCTTATGCAGGTAGTCACAGCTGCTATGACTTCATGAATGGAACAATTCTGTCATATCCAAAGATACTTTTGGCTCCACTCCCCAAATCTTAGGCTTTTACAGCCTTTTGGTCCTCTCTCCTTCACTAGTAGCTGTGGGACTTGTATCCTGTCATTTGTATTATTTTAATAAAACGCTGATTGGCCAGTTGTCAGGCCAGAAGTATAGGTGGGCGACCAGGCAGAAATTATAGGCGAAGTGACCAAAACAGGAGACTTCTGGGAAGAGAAACATTGCCTCACTGATAAAAGGTACCAAGCCATGTGGCTAACATAGACAAGAATTATGGGCTAATAAAAGGTATAAGAGTTAATAAGAAGCCTGAGCTAATAGGCCAACCAGTTTATAATTAATGTGTCTGTGTGTTTCTTTGGGATTGAATGGCTGTGGGATTAGATGGGACAGAAACCTCTGTCAACAACTAGTCCCTGGGCCTTAGGGAGTAGGGATGTGATATAGGTGTCCCATTTATGGCTGACCCCTCCACATATGTTCATTCTTTGTACTTTTACCAGTTATGAGTTTCCACACCAACCACTATTCACTGCACAAAGAAACTGCCCTGATAGGGCCTGAGAGTTGCACTAATTAATGGGTATAGAAATACAAGTTTAGAGAAAAGTGTGATACTATGAACATTTAGCAAATAATTGTAGTAGGTTCAGCCCTTGGGGCTATAAGCTCTCCAACCATCGATTCTTAACCTGATTCACAATACTAGGCATGTATTTCCTCTTACGGTATGTGCTTTCAATTCAGTCAGAAAGCAATTGGTTAGCTTTCTAACCCCCAGACTACAGCACCTGTCACTATTGCGTCCATTGGCATATCTTGCCACACTGGATACTATTCTAGTATCTAGCTGGCTAAGACTGTTGATGAGGTTTCTTCCCAGCAGCCTACATTGCACCTTCCATTACTATGAAAGCTAGCCAGCAGGAAAGATGTTTCCTGGTCAATACCAGCTTGATTTCTCCACGTCCCAGACCAAAGGGTGGTATCTTCACCAATGGGGTGTAGCAGGCTTTCTTGGACCGCCAGCCCCCAAATCATGATGACATGGAGACTTACTATTAGCTATGAATGCTCAGCCTTATCTTATACTTGTCCCACTAGCTCTTAAAACTTAATATAACCAGTTTCTCTTCATCTATGATTTGCCTTGGGGCTTTTAACCTTTATTTCATTCTGTATGTCCTACTTTCCTATGTTTTCTGTATCTGGCTAGCTGGCCCCAGGCTGCTCACTGGCTGGCTGAGCCACTGCTGGCTGGCCCCCAGTGGGCTGGCTGTCTCCCCTTTTATCTTAGTCCGCCAGTCTCACCTTTCCCTTCTCTGTCTAACTATTGGCCATTTAGCTTTTTATTAGGCCAATCTACCTACCTTAGGCAGTCAAGGTTAAACAACAACACATCTTTACCTAGTTAAACAAATGCAGCATAAAGAAAAGTAACACAGCTTTACATAGTTAAACACAACATAAACAAATGTGGCATATCTTTACATGGTTAAACAAATATCCCACAATAATAGGATCTTACCACAAAATTCTAGGTGACAACCAACAGCAAAATGAGGAACAATGAGGAGGGAGGTTTAAGCATTTTTAATAGAACTACCAGCAGGGGAGTTCAGCTTAGGAATATTGAGTTCCCATTTACTGCTTGTCTGTGTGAGACAGAAGACCACCAATAAAACTCGTTAGTGTTACATTCTAGTGTAACACAAAATTCAGACACTTTTTTTTTCAGCATAGCATCTCCATCATTTTCATTCTATCTATTGTATTGTGCTAGAGGGCTGTCATCTATAGTTTCCTTTTTAAACTGATTTTGATAAGTTGTGTGTGTGTGTGTGTGAGAGAGAGAGAGAGAGACAGAGACAGAGACAAAGACAGAGACAGAGAGAGGGAGGGAGGGAGGGAGGGAGGGAAGGAAAAGAATGGATTTATTTTGTTTTACTGTCCCAGAGGAACAGAGTCTAGCATGGCTGGGAAGGCATGGTAGTAGGAGCCTGAAGTCAGCCTTCAGTCAGGAAGCAGAGAGATGACATTCCATCTGCACACAGGAAGCAGAGAAAAAGAGAACAGGAAGTAGAATGAGGCTGTGAACCCTCAAACCCCACCCCCAGTGATGCAGGTCCTCTAGTAACTCTCCATCTCCTAAAGGCTCTGTACGCTCACTCAACAGCAGTACCAAGGGGACCAAGTATTCAAATACCCGAGTCTATGGAGGATATTTTTCATTCAAAGCACCACAATTATATCATGACTCTGACCTTATAAAGTTACTAAACCTCCCTGAGTCTGAATTTCCCCATAAGGATAATGTACCAACTCAAGAGATGGCTATAGGATTACAACTGCTTAGTACTCAGAAAGAACTAAATTACTAGAAGTAACTTCACTTCATATTAGCTTACTGCACAGTTTCAGTAATAGTAATAAAACTATGATTACTTCTTTTTAAAATGATTTTATTATTGTTGTTGTTATTTATATTCTGACCACAGTTTCCCCTCCTTCCTCTCCTCTCAGCCCCCCCCCCGAACTTCCCCTTCCCTGCCCCCCATCCACTCCTCCTCCTTTTTTATTCAGAAAAGAGCAGACCTCCCATGGATATCAACAAAGCATGGTACATAAAGTTGCAATATTACTTGGCACCTCCCTTATATTAAGGCTGGACAAGGCAACTCATGTGCGGAATAGGATCCCAAAAGCCAGCAAAAAATATCAGACAGCCCCTGCTCCCATTGTTAGGAGTCCCACAAGAAGACCAAGCTACACAGCTGTAACATCTATGCAAAGGGCCTAGGTCAGTCCCATGCAGACTGCCTGGTTGTCGATCTAGTCTCTGTGAGCCCCTATGAGCCCAGATTAGCTGATTCTGTGAGTTTTTTGTGGTGTCTTTGACCCCTCTTGCTTCTATAATCCCCCCCCCCGCTTCTGCAATATTCCCCGAGCTCTACCTAATAATGTCTTGTTGTGGGTCTCTGCATCTGTTTCCATGATTAAGATAAACTCTTAACTGGTCTCTTGATTTCTGCTCCAGCTCCTTCAGTCTGTGGCCAATACATCAACCAGATGTATTACTATGTTATCAATCCTTTATAACCTAAGTCAGGCCATTCCTCTGCTCCTTACCCTAGGAGGGACTCCAATCTCAGAGCAAAAGTGTACACTGTTCAACTGTTCATCTATATCTGTGGGTTGTGACTCTTCAGATGCAACCAACCATGAATAGAAAGTACTTAGGAAAAAATTGCATGAAAATGTAAAGAATTTTTCTTATCTAAAATTCTCTTAAAAAATGCAGTATAATAACTGATAACATTTAAATTGTGTCAGCTGTTATAAATAACCTAGAGATGATTTAAAGTATATGGGTTACATACAAATACTATAGAATTTTATATAAAAGACTTGAGTGTCTACAAGTTTCAGTATCTGCTGGTGTCCTGGAGCCAATCCATAGACATCAAGGAACCACTGTATTTCCTGTAGCCTCTAAATCCTTACATGATTTGAATTCTGTTGTCTTCATGACCTTGTTTCTATTCTTCCCTGTTCTCTCCTTAGGCCACTCTGCCTTGGATGTTTCCTCTAGAATTTAAGGACTGTTCTAGCATTTGCTCTGTGTCTGCTAGCTGGGCTAGTTCTGTAGGAATCTCCATGTTGAACTCCTTCATTTTTGTCAGTTCTCTACAGAGGTCCAAATGCCAGGAAACCCATATCCTGTCTAATAGCCCTCTTTACCTCAAAACATTGTCTTTCACCCAACTCAGGTTTTTCAGAAGTACTGAACACCACCTGAAATAATATTGTGTTTACTTCTTAGCATGCTTGTGCTCTGCTCCTTCCACTAGAGTGTAGTAGGGAAGTTGTTTCTCTTAGTACTTTACCCCTTTGCCTAGAACAAGTGCATGGTTGATACTCAAAAACATTTGTTAAATGAATAATGCAGTTACAGATTTAGTTATTTTCCCAATGCATTTTTACATTATGTACATATTTTCCATGAAAAATATAATGATATTCTATTTGTCTAATAACAAACTATTTTCTAAAGAAATGCTCTCTCTGCCTTCCTATCTGGATTTTTCTCATACAAACCTCCATCCATCTGCTTCCCAGTGATTCTTGATTGTTCTTCATAGAACACTTCCTCTCTTGAGACCACAGATTTCTTTTTCTTTGCTTTGTGCCTCCTGCCCCTTTCTGGTTAAATAGCCACAGACTGTCCCTTTGTGCTACCTCTCATTGGAAAGTGAATCAGTGCAGCCTAGTGGCGAACAGAGGCCTGAACATTTGCATCTCCAGAATGTTTGTATTGACAAATGGCAGTCAGTTATTGACATTTATGTCCCTTGGTGATACTTCAATTGGCTTATCTTTGCTGGTCAAATGCCTTAATTGTTCTGGCCTTTAATTCAGTCAAAGTCAGAGCTAGAGCAGAGGGGAAAGGGAAGGAGTCATTCTAACAGAGCATCAAGCTTGAGCTGGGAGTCTGCTGGCAACGATCAGCCTGTCATAATGTTATGATTTGTTCATTTTTATACCATTTATTAGCCTTTACTTGTTGTGCCATTTGGCCTCCAGGGCAGATGAAATGCTGTCTAATTTGGTAGGTTTGCTTCTGTCAGAGCAGCCTCGACAGGGAAGGTGTTAGCCGCCGTGACAAATAATCAATAGCTGTCGTTGTCATGAGGAGCGTGAGCAGTGGGGCCTTTCATCTGGAGGATTAGAGGTCTAATTGGATTGAGAATAGGGAGGGCGGGCTGTTGGGTAACCCTGTCAGCCTTGTGAAGCTGTCAAATGTCAGCCCTATTCATGGTGAAAGGAATAAGGAACAGTATGCTCTCAGAATTGGGGAGGAAGGCATGTAAAAGCCCTTTATACAAAGGAATAGATACTGAAGTTGACTCAGCTAACATATCCTCTCTTTTTATTTAATTAGATATCTCTTTGGATGATAAATCTCTATAAATTCAAATGAATGATATTTTAAACCTGGATGCATAACAACATGCATACACCACTGTACAAAACTAGGTTGGATCTTTTTGTTTTGGATAATGTTAGAATGTAAACCACTTAAGTGGAGATTAAAATTGAGACTTTATACATGGTCCTTCCATGGCCAGGGTTAGCAAATAATGGGCATTTTTCTATTAATATTAGGAAAAGTAAATGAGACATTAAAATGATAAATGAGTTAATAATAAAACATGAATGTTTGAAGTTATTTTTATCTAGAAATGTGGAATCTCATGAAGCAAAGCCTTACATGAGACATCCTAAAGCATGGGGACTCATGCATGGGCTAAATTGCTTTTTCAAAGGAACACCAGATTTTTTCCCCTACTTTCGTAAAATAGAACACACTAACAGTACTGGATTTAACATACCATTTCTATCATATGCAATTCAAGCTCTTTTATACACATACATATTCAAGGGGAAAAAGAATACATAGTTTAACATCTGTAGATTGTTGAATAATAAGCAGAAAACATGGGGATATTGGACAAAGAAAGTGTGATCAGACAATGAATGATCCTATGTGGAGAACAATGAGTGTTTTGAAAATTTTAATGAAGAATTAGACTTAAAATTTTGACGCTGGTTATATAGAGCTTAAGGAAGATTATTTGCCATAACTCATCACCACCCTTCTGCTCACACAACTCAAATACCTTCCCTAAGGCCTTATACTCCTGAACTTCACTGGCACATTTGACCTTACATAGCTGTCGCCATAATCTTCTTTCCTTTATGTTTATCATCTAAAACAATAGTAAAAGATTGGAACACGAAATCAGACACTTATATGTACAGTGTCATCTAACTATAGCCTTCACACTACAAAGCCAAGCTTCTTTGTGTACTACTCACAATAGCCAGATCATAAACTCAACCTAGGTAACAAAATGTGATACACACACACACACACAGACACACACAAATACATATGCAGTTTTTATTGAGGAATGAAGAATGAAATTTTCACATAGACAATTATTGGGTGCTTTCTCTCATATGGAATCTATGGGTTGGAGAGAATGGAAGAAGATGGAGTATTGGGATGTAGAAGGGAAAGGGGGAGGATGAGGTGAAATAAGAAAGATAACAGGTGATCATTGTGATCAAATTACATTATATGCTCATGTGGAAACGTAACAAAACCCCTTAATTTATACAATTAAAAACATGTAAGATACCTGGTTGCATACTAAGGCTCTGCTTCTTTCTGAGTACCTTAGGCAGGTTTAAAATTTTAAACACTCTAGGTTTCTATTACTTAGTCTTCATATTTGTGATTATACTTAGGTCCTATGGGGATTAAAACAAATTAATGGATTTGAAATGGCTTTATATAAACTTTGATTCTGTTAAGAGACATGTAATTTAAAGAGCCTTGACTTTGTCCACAAAATTGAATGACCTTTGAGTGTACATAGGTATATTCAAGAAGACTGAATTGGCCACCTTGAAGTTAAAATTAGGAAGTGCTAAGCACAACACTCAGGTAGCAACTCTAGGAATACTACTGGACGCTTACTCATGGATCTGACCTACTTTTTCCTATATTACCACTCATGAACAGATCTACTCCGATTGTTCTGTGAGCTCTTCATATATAGAACCCCATTGTATTTATCTCTGTGTCCCCCAAAATACCTTTCTCAAAATAGGTACTAAATAAATAAATGTGAGGAGTAAAGCAATGAATTCTTGTTTTCAGTGTTATCAGAATTAGCTCTTGGTTCAGTTTGATATCTAATATTCTTTCATCTTTTTTCCTAATTTTCAACTTTGTATATATATTTTTAAATATCACTCATTTAAGCTGGGGATATATTTGACTGGTAAAGTACTTACCTTCCAAATATGAAAACCTGATTTCTGTCTCCAGACTCAGGTCTTCTGGGGTAGCAATGTATAGCCTTAGCTGTGCAGCCATTTCTCCAGCCCTCATCAGAGACTTTAGCTGCTGCCTGAATGTGCAAGAAAAACAAGAGTTTGGAGTTTAGGTGCAACTAAATTATCTGTTTCTTAAAACAAAGACACTACCATGTAGCCTAACAGAGTCTAGTTCCTCTGCAATATTATTTTGATGTCCAAAGTCTTTTTTAAACTAATTATGTATGGAGACAAATACAAAAAGTTGGTCCCTATTTAAGAGAAAATGCAACAATAGAGGAAAAACCAGTGTTGTCCCAGATGCTTTATTAACAAATACTTTAAAACCAAGTGGTGATGGCTCACACCTTTAATGCCAGCACTTGAGAGGCAGAGGCAAATGGATCTCTGAGTTTGAGGCCGGCTTGGTCTACACAATGAGTTCCAGGATGACCAGAGCTAAACAGAGAAATCCTGTCTCAAAAAACAAAGCAAAACTTTAAAATAATTTTTTAAACTTTGTCCAAAGATACGAAAAAAATGTGCATATGTGTCATAGAACATATAAAGAAGAAGTAAATGGAAATCCTATAAGTAAAAATGTAATAATATTAGAATTAAAGTCTCATTGGAAGGCTTATGAGCAGATCTGAGATAACAAAGGAGTTAGTAAACTTAAAAGATAAATCCAGCCTAAGGGAACTTAAAACATAAATCAATATAAATTACTCATCCTCAAAGTAAAAGAGGAATGAAGTGAGAGAAAAATGTGAGTCTCTGTAATTTGTGAGGCAATGTTGAAAGATCTACTTTATTTAAAGTTGGAATCCAAGGCTGGTGATTTTGAAACAAAAATAAATTTAAAAAATACTATGCAAAAATGAATAAATGGATGAAGATAGACACATTTACTGTAAACAGTGTTAAAATGTTTGGTTTTGTTAATAAAAATACATGTTGCTTTAAGAAAAAAGTTTATAAAAGTATAACAAAAATGCTCAATAGGTAAAAGACATGAATTTAAAATTACAAAAAGTTCATTGAATTTCAATAAAAACAAACACAATAAAAAGCCCACCTCTATGGGAGTGCAAACTGGTATAGCCTCTTTGAATACTAGTGTGGTCATTTCTCAGAAATTAGGAAACAACCTTTCTCAAGACCCAACAATGCCACTTTGGGTATATACCCAAAGGATGCTCAATCTTACCACCAGGACATGTGCTCAACTATGTTCATAGCAACATTGTTTGTCATAGCCAGAAACAACCTAAATGACCGAAGAATAGATAAGGAAAATGTGGTACATTTACACAATGGAGTAATACACAGTAGAAAAAATAATGACATTTTGAAATTTGCAGGCAAATGGATGGATCTATCTAGAAAACATCATATTGGGTGAGGTAACCCAGACCCAGAAAGACAAATATCATATTTACTCACTCATAAGTGGCTTTTAGACATAAAGCAAAGAAAAACCAGCCTATAGTACACAACCCCAGAGAACCTAGACAACAATGAGGACCCTAAGAGAGACATACATGGGTCTAAACTACATGGGACATAGAAAAAGACAAGGTCTCCTGAGTAAATTGAGAGCATGGAGACCATGGGAGAGGGCAGAAGGGGAGGAGAGAGGATGGGAGGGGAACGAAGAAAAATATATAGCTCAGTAAAAACAATAGAATAAAATAAAAAGAATAGAAAAGCCCACCTCTAAATTCTATAATCCAATGTGGGTAAATGTAAGACAAAGTAAGGCAATTCAAGAGGAGCAGAAAGAAAGGCATAATCCATATAGTAAGCCATGAATGCAAAAGGTGCACATTGCTTCTCAGCAATGATTCTACTCTGAATGCAGTCTATAAGTTCAGTGCATCACCCATCAGTATCTCAAAGACATAGAAATAGAAAAAATTTAAGTTGCAAAGCCGGGCAGTGGTGGCATACTCCTTTAACCCCAACACTCGGGAGGCAGATACAGGTGGATCTCTGTGAGTGCGAGGCCGGCATGGTCAACAGAGTGAGTTCCAGGAGAGGCTCCAAAACTACAGAGAAACCCTGTCTCAAACAAAAAAAAAATAAAATAAAATAACAAGTTTCATATAAAAGCACCAAAAGTATCAAATAGCCAAGTTAATCTTGAGCAATAATAACAATGCAGGAGGTGTTATAATATGTGGTTTCAAATTATATTACAGAGCCAACAGAAACAAAAACATAGAGCTGATACAGAAACAGAAGACCACTGGGGTAGAAGAGATGCAACTATAGCCTCCTTATTTTTGAGAAAGCATTAAAAAACATAATTGGAAACAAGACAGCCTTTTCAACAGTGATAAAAAAAAAAAGTGAATAGCCACATGTAGAAGAGTGGAAATAGACCACTATCTCTTACTCTGCGAAAATCAACTAAAATGAGTCAAAACCTTAATGTAAGGCCTCAGTTTCTGAATCTAAGGAAAACATAGGGGAAAGCTTCAACATAGAGGCATAGGGAAGTGCTTTCTGTAAAGGACTCCAGTAGCATAGAAAATAACAAAACTTGACAAGTCAATGAAGTTAAAAATATCATCACAGCTAAGGAATCAATAAACATGTTAAGAGACTGATGAAAAAGAATAAAGTCATTGCCGTCTATACATCCAAAAGGAAATTACTAGTTATAAAGACCTTCATCTTAGTTATTAAATTTTGTACTAAAATAAAACACCATGGGCTGACATAACTGGATATCAACATGTAAAAGAATGAAAATAGACCCATATCTATCTCCATGCACAAAACTCAAGTCCAAATGGATCAAAGACCTCAACATAAAGCCAGCCACACTGAACCTTATAGAGGAGAAACTGGGAAGTACACTTGAACGCATTGGCACAGGAGACTACTTCCTAAATATAGCCCCAGTAGCACAGACACTAAGAGAAATAATTAATAAATAGGACCTCCTGAAACTGAAAAGCTTCTGTAAAGCAAACGACATGGTCAACATGACACAACGACAACCTACAGAATGGGAAAAGATCTTCACCAACCCCAAATCAGACAGAAGTCTGATCTCCAAAATATACAAAGAATTCAAGAAATTGGTCATCAAAAGAACAAATAACCCAATAAAAAATGGAATACAGACCTAAACAGAGAACTCTGAACAGAGGAATCTAAAATGGCTGAAAGGCACTTAAGGAAATGCTCAACATTCTTTAGTCATCAGAGAAATATAAATCAAAACAACTCTGAGATTCCATCTTACACCTCTAAAAATGGCCAAAAACGCTGATGACAATTTGCTGGAAAGGTTGTGGGGTAAAGGGAATACTCGTGCATTGCTGGTGGGAATGCAAGCTGGCACAGCCCCTTTGGATATCAATGTAGTGATTTCTCAGAAAATTAGGAAACAACCTTCCTCAAGACCCAGTAATACCACTTTTAGGTATATATCCAAAGGATGCTCAATCGTGCCACAAGGACATGTGGTCAACTATGTTCATAGCAGCTTTGTTTGTCATAGCCAGAACCTGGGAACAACCTGAATGCCCCTCGATCAAAGAATGGATAAAGAAAATGTGGTATATTTACACGGTAGAGTACTACACAGCAGAAAAAAATTAACAACATTTTGAATTTTGCAGGCAAATGGATGGAACTAGAAAACATCATTTTGAGTGAGGTAACTCAGACACAGAAAGACAAATATCATATGTACTCACTCACAAGTGGTTTTTAAACATAAAGCAAAGAAAATCAGCCCACAAATCACAATTCCAGAGAACCTAGACAACAATGAGGACCCTAAGAGGGACATATATATATATATATTCTACATGGGTAGGAGAAAAAGAGAAGATCTCCTGAGTAATTGGGAGCATGGGGAGCTTGAGAGAGGGTTGAAGGGGAGGGGAGGGGCAGAGAAAAATGTAGAGCTCAATAAAAATAAAAAAAATAAATAAATAAAACACCATGACCCAGAAAACTTGAAGAGTTTATTTAGGAATACAGTTATAGAGGAATAAGAGTCCATCATGGTGTGGGGGCCTAACGGCAGGAACAGGAAACTAGGAGCTCACGTCTTCAAACAAAATCTAGAAGCCCAGAGAGGGAGACCTGGAAGTAGGGTGACTCCAAAAGATAAGCCCTGCATGTGTTCTAGGCAGAAACTAGTATGTATTTGTGTAGAGAGAAGATAAAAGTATGAAGTAGACTAAGATACAGACAAAAGGGCAATCTAAAGGGAGGCAGAGGATGAAACAGGGGAAGGTAAAGGGATATGTGTGACATGAATACAGAATGGGGGTGGATGGATAGATACAGATAGAGAGATAGTCCTATATATGGTATGAGGAAACATAATTTTTAATGATGGGCTTCAATCACTTTGATATAGAAAATATCCAAAAACAAGGCAATAATATCCGTAAGGAAATATATTTCATAGAAAAAACACAAGAAATATTCTAAAACAAACCCAGCATGCATAGACACTTTCTGGAATATAAGAGAGAGGTTAGGGAAAGCTTTTGGAACGCATCTTTGTAGGAAGAAAAACACAGTGCAGAATAACATTTACAAATGACTGAGCATCCTTCTGTTCTACTTCGATACAAATCATCAATCTGAAAGGAAGAGCTCCCTTGGAAGCTGTGAACTTCAAGTCTCCTTTACCTGGGTTTCAAGCTCTAAGCTCTGAGTTAGAGCTCTAGTTCTTGAGAGCCAGAGAGTATAGATTTGGATATCTAGAGCCACAGACTTATGACTCCAAATACTTGACATCACAGACTTAGTTCTCTGAAATTTCTTCGGAAGCTAGTGCCATATGAATAGCCTTGCGCATTGAGAACTAAGGACTTAATAGTTCCAGACTTTTACATTAGGGACTTATGACTCTGTACTAATTTATTAGGTGGTTGCTCCTCTTGTCACCAACCCAGAAATGGGCAGCTAGCTTTACAGCTTTGAGCTTCCCATGCTGGGACTCTGAGCATTGAGTACCCAGTAACTCTTTTGAATTCAGAGTCTGGGTTTTTCTTCTCAGCTGTTCATAGCCCTCCCTGAAGAAACTGGAACACAGGGGTGAAGGCTCCATATAGGCACCAGCGTGACTTCTCTGTTTTCAATGGGTTGTCTAGGTGTTGTCTTCGGCAACCATTTGACTTTTGTCTTTAGAGAAGTCTCTGTTATCTCTGTACTCCATTTTTAAAATTGGATTATTTGATCTTTTGATTTCTAGTTTTCTGAATTCTTTATGTATTTTGGATATTAGTTCTCTGTTGGATGTGAAGTTGGTAAAAAAATTGAATTCTTTAGGCTTCTACTTTGGTTTTTTGTCATACAGCTTTTCATTTCATAAGGTCCCATTTATTAATTGATGATCTTATTGCCTGTACCTGTTCAGAAAATGTTTTCATGTGCCAAAGTTCAAAGCTGTTCCCCCTTCCTCTTCTTTCAGGTTCAGTGTACCTGACCCTATGTTGATTCAGTTGGACTTAAGTTTTGTCCAGGGTGATGAGTATGGGTCTATTGGCATTCTACATACAGACACTCAGCTTGACCAGCACCATTTGTTAATATGATGTTTTTTTCCCAGTGTATATTTCTAGCTTCTTTATCAAAACTCAGGTGTCCGTGGTTATGTGGATTTATGGCTGGGTCTTCAACTCAATCCCATTGATTACCATGTCTGTTTTGTGCCAATATCACACAGTTTTATTACTATATCTCTGTAGTACAACTTGCAATTGGGGGTGGTGATATATCTGGCATTCTTTTATTGTTCAGGATTGTTTCAGCTATCTTTTTTTTTGTTGTTG
>JAQHUG010000048.1:8825156-8842303 GCA_028555095.1 Dicrostonyx torquatus
GAGAATTCTTAACAGAACAATCTCAAATGGCCAAAAGACATTTAAGGAGTTGTTTAACATCCTTAATAATTAGGAAAATACAAATCAAAATGACTCTGAGATACCATCTTATACCTGTCAGAATGGCTAAGATAAAAAATACTGAGGGAAGCTTATGTTGGAGAGGATGTAGAATCAGGGGAACACTCCTCCACTGCTGGTGGAAATGCAAACTTCTATAGCCATTTGGGAAATCAGTGTGGCAATTTCTGAGAAAATTGGGAATCAATCTACCTCAAGAACCAGCGATACCACTCTTGGGCATATACCCAAAGGATACTCAGTCATACTGTAACAAGGACACTTGCTCAACAATGTTCATAGTAGCATTATTTGTAATAGCCAGAACCTGGAAACAGCCTAGATGCCCCTCATCTAAAGAATAGATAAAGAAAATATGGTACATCTACACAATGGAGTAATACTCAGTTGTAAAAATCAATGAATGACATAATGAAATTTTCAGGTAACTACATGAAACTAGGGGAGGTAGCCCAGACTCAGAAAGACAAACATGGTTTGTACTTATTTACTCATAAATGGATATTAGATGTAAAGCAAAGGATAAGCTGCCTACAATCCACAGCTCCAGAGAAGCGAGAGACTTCAACCAGTAACTGACAGAACCAAATGCAGAGATCCACAACCAAGCACCAGGCTGAGCTCTGGGAATCTGACTGAAGAGAGGAAGGGAGGTAAAGATCATGATGGAGAAATCTACAGAGACAGCTGAACCAAGCTTGTGGAAGCTCATGAACTCTAGATCAACCGCTATGGAACCTCCATGGGACTGAACTAGGTCCTCCATATGTTGGAGACAGTAGTGAAACTTGGACTATCTGGGGGTCCCCTGGCAGTAGGACTAGGATCTATCCCTGGTGCATGAGCTAGTTTGTTGGAGCCCATTTCCTATGATGGTATGCCATGCTCAGCCTTAATGCAGGGAAGAGGGACTTGGTCCTGTCCTAACTTAATGTGCCAGACTTTGTTGACTCCCCATGGGCGCCCTTACCCTTTGGGATGAGGGGATGAAGGGAGTTAACTGTGGGGGAGAGGTGGGAGGAGGGATAGGAGGGAGAACTGGTTGGAATGTAAAATAAAGAAAAATAAAATAAGAATAGAAAAGACTTCAAGTACTATGTTGAATAGATATGGAGAGAGTGAACACCTTGTTTTGCTCTTAATTTTACTGAAATTGCTTTGAATTTATGTCCATTTAAGTTGATATTGGCAATGGGCTTTCTGTAAACTGCCTTTATTATGTTGAGGTATGCCCCTTTGTATCTCTAATCTCTCCAGGACTTTTATCATGAACGAGTGTTTGATATTGTCAGAGGCTTTTTCTACATCTAATGAGTTGGGTTGGATAGGTTTTCCTTTTTCTTCCAGTTTGTTTATATGGTGGATAGCATTTATGGGTTTTATACCTGTTGAACCATCCTTGCATCTCTAGGATGAAGCCTACTTGATCATGGTGGAGATCTCTTTTAAAAATTTATTTAATTGTTTACTTTACATCCTGATTGCAGTTTCCCCTCCCTTCTCTCCTCTCATTCCCCTACCCGAAGGATGATCTTTTTGATGTGTTCTTAAGTTTCAAGTACTTTATTGGATATTTTTGCATGTTCATAATGGAAATTGATTTGTAATTCTCTTTCTTTGTTAAGTCTTTATGTGATGTGGGGAGCAGGGTCACTGTGGCTTCATAAAAACAAACGCGGCAATGTTCCTTCTGTTTCTATTTTGTGGAATAATTTGAGGAGAATTGGCATTAATTCTTCTTTAAAAGTCCAGTAGAATTCTGGGCTAAACCCATCTAATCCTGGGCTTTTTTAGGTTGGGGGGTTTTAATTACATCTTCTATTTTACTAGGGATTATAGGTCTCTTTGAACTGTTTATGTGATGTTGATTTAACTTTGGTAACTGATACCTATCAAGAAATTTATCCATTTCCTTTAGATTTTCCAATTTAGTAGAGTATAGATGTTGGTGGAGGTTTCTGTCTTGCTTGGTCCTGTAATAAACACACAGAAACTGTATTATTTGCAATACTGTTTGGCCAATAGCTTAAGCGTATTTCTGGCTAACTTATATCTTAAAGGAACATATCTCCATTAATCTACCATCACCACTAGGTCATGGCCACTGGCAAAGTTTCCACAGGCTCCAGCAGAGGCATCTGTCCCAGGCAGTGGCTACATGATTTCTCTCTGACTCCGCTTACTCTCTCCTTCTCTATCTGCTTGGAACTCCCGCGTTGCCCTATTCTGCTAAGCCACTGGCCAAAACAGGTTTATTCTTTAACCAATAAAAGCAACATATAGATAGAAAGATTTCCCACACCAAATAGATTTTTTAAGTATGTGTTTATGATTCTCTGGATTTTTCTCAGTATCTGTTGTTATATCTCTCTTTTTTTTCTGATTTTGTTAACTTGGATATTCTCTCTCAGGCCTTTTAGTTAGTTTGGATAAGAGTTTGTCTATCTTGTTGCTTTTCTCAAAGAACCAACTCTTTCTTTTGTTGATACTTTGTATTGTCCTCTGTTTCTATATTTATTTCAGCCCTCAGTTTGATTATTTCTTGCTATCTACTCCTCTGTGTGTGATTATTTCTTTTTTTTTTTTCTGGAAGTTTCAGGTGTGCTATTAAGTTGCTAGTAATTAAGTTGATAGATCTTTCTAATTGTTTTATGTTTGTGCTTAGTGCTATTAACTTTCTCTTAGCACTGCTTTAATTGTTTCTGTTAAGTTTGGGTATGTTGTATATTCATTTTCATTGACTTCTACAAAAATCTTTAATTTCTCTCTTTCCGTCTTGGCCCATTTTTCGTTCAGTAGAGAGTTATTCAGTTTCCATGAGTTTGTAGGTTTTCTATGGTTTGTGTTGCTTTAGCCCATGGTGATCTGATAAGATACAGGGTGTTATTTCAGTTTTCTTTTATCTGTTGAGACTTGATCTGTGTCCAAGGATGTGGTCAATTTTGGAAAACGTTCCATATACCATACGTTACATTCTTTTGTGTTTGTGTGAAGTGTTCTGTAAATATCTGTTAGGTCCATTTGGTTATGAAATCCATTGTTTTGTGTGCTAATTTAAAGGCAAAATAACTTTAAAAGTTAAAAGGACACATCACTTAAAAGTCTATGTATAATAAAACTAACCATGGTAAAAGTGGAATGAGCAAAACAAAAATAAGAGAACTTCATTCAAACAAATGTGTATTATAAAAAAAAATAGTAAGGGAGTTCTTTAGAGGAATTGATACCAGATAGAAACGTGGGTTAAATACACAAGGAAATATAGATTATGATAGGTGATAGGTAGGTAGACAGACAGACAGATGGATTATTTTCTCCTAATTTTTTAATGCATGTGGTTTTAAAGCAAAAATGATCATAGTATGAGGTTTATAGGATATAAATTTAATGCATATTAATGTCTATAATGGAAACAAACACAGCTATACAATACTAAGTAGACTTTGTAAAGGGAAGCCTGTAAGCTGTTGTCCTTGGAACACATACTGAAATAACAATAGGAAGAAGTGTAGATTTTAAAAATCTGCCAGGTATGATAATTTATGCCTATAGTCCCACTGGGAAGGTAGAAACACAAAGAGTGCCAGGAGTTCCAGGCTAGCCTGCACTCCACTGTGAATTCCATGGCAACCTGAAAACAAACAAACAATCAAGCAAAAACCGTAGACCCTGTCACGAGAAAAAGAAGTTTTAATGTAAAACTAAAATAAAAAATTCAGCAGAGAAGTTTAAAATCAGTTCTTTTAAAAATCAACTAAATCTCACCTGTTTATTGCTGAGATGAAATACCATGACTAAAACTGGGAAGGAAAGTGTCTATTTCACCTTACAGTCTATCATCCAGAGAAATAATCAGAACAAGAACTCAAGGCAGGAACTGATGCAGAGGCTGTAGAGGAACGCTGCTTACTGGGTCCTCATTGCTCGTGCAACCTGGTTTCTGATAGCACCCAGCAACTCCATCCCAGGGGTGGCACTGCCCACAGTGAGCATAGGCTTGCCTACTGGCCAGTAGGGTGGAGGCATTTTCTTAATTGAGGCTCTCTTTTCTAAAATGACTCTAGCTAGTGTCAAGCTGACATAAATCTAGCCAGCACATGCCCTCCAAGAATTTTGATCCAATTGGTCTGAGATAGGAAGCAGATATTAATACTTTAAAAGTTTTCTTGGTAATTTTAGTATGTGTATGTTGAAAGTGCTGGTATAGGGAATAACTCTAGCAGGGCTAAACCAAGGTTCCTCAACAGCATTTATGTAGGAGAGTGAAGATGCTGTAAGTACCACAGGGTTATTTTGTCTGTAGGATCAGCCTAGGAGTGTAACTGTCCTGTGGTGGGGTAACTGCATGCTTAGCTTTAGTGGACACTTCCTGACAGTATTCCAGTTTGACCAGCAATCTGTGTGCAACCCAGATGTTCTCCATCATCAGTAGTTTTTGATTTTGTCAGATTTTGAGATTTAGTATTTCTTTTGTTTTAATCTGTTTCTATGTAATAAAATGCTTTTCATGCGTTGATAACCATTTGTATATCTTAATTTGTGACATTGTCTGAACATTTTCTGATTCTTCAAGTATTTTGTTGATGTTTTGTTTTGTTTTTGTTGATATTTTTTTTAGGTGGTCTTACTATGTACCCCTGCCTGGCCTAGAATTTACTATGTAGACCAGGCTGGCCTTGAAGTTAAAGAGGTCCACCTGCCTCTGCTTCCTGAGTGCTGAAATTCAAAGCGTTCACCACCATGCCTGACACCCCAGTATTCTTTTTTATGCTGCTGCAGGGAGACACTAAAACAGTTTCAAAATAAGACTTCAAATCACACTGTCTATGTAAGCAGTTTTCTTTTGTGGTACAGGGGTTAGAACCCAGGGCCTTACACATTGCTGAGTCTATTCCCAAGCCTAGTGATATATCTTTTATGGTGAGAAGTGTTGTTGTTTTTTTTTTTTATTGTGCTCATTATTAGGTATGGTAGTACTTGCCTATGATCTCGGAGTTTTTTAGGTGCAGGGAGTTTAGCAGTTCATGGGTAACCTCAGCTGTGTGTGTGTGTGTGTGTGTGTGTGTGTGTGTGTGTGTGTGTGTGTGTGTGTGTGTGTGTAGCAAGTTAGAGGTCAGCATGGACTAGATGAGATCCTAACCCCCACAAAAAAAAAAATAAGGCCTGTAGCATGTACAAGGCCTCAATTTGGTCTCCAGCACTGCAGAAAAATAATATTGTACCAAAGTATGCATAACATAGAATTTACCATTTTAACCGTTTTAAGGCTACTAATTGTAGTGGTTTGAGTACATTTATATTTCACAAACTAGCTTCATTATTCTTTGTGATATTTAATAGTTTGAGTTGTAATTGATATGCAATTGATTGCATGTAAAATTTGACAGACTTTAACATTCTTTCAGCCATCATTGAAATAAAAATAATGAGCTTATTCATCATCTTCCAAAGGCTCTTCTCCCTCCCACCAGAGAGCCTTCTCCAGGCAGCTACTGATCTTTCTTTCCCTCCAGAGTTGTATTTTCTGAAATGCTGTGTAAATGGAATCATGCTGAGCTGGTTTGTTTGTTTGTTTGTTTGTTGTTTTTTGTCCAGTTCCTTTTACTTTCTATAATTAATTTCACATTCTTTCCTGTTGGTAATACTCGGTCAGTAACTTACCCAGTTTCCATTTGTCTGTTGATGGACATTTGAGTTGTTTTCAGTTGAGGACTGTTGTAGAAACGACATGTGCATTCATATATCAATCAGTGTTTGAGCTAATTTCTCTCTGGTAAATACTTAGGAATGCAATGGCTGAATCATATGTCAAGCATTTAACTTTTAAGAAACTACCAGTCTATTTCCCAAAGTGACTGTACACTTCTACCTACCCACCATAGTGAATGAAGAGTTCCTGTATCCTCATAGTCCTTTTCATCTTAGTCATCTTAAATTAAGCCATTATTCCACTTTGGTGTGCAGTGATTTTAATTCCCCCCTCTGTACAGACTGTGATTGTGTGCCTTCCTCTGTGTGCTTGTCATGTATCTTCATCATGTTTTGTATCATCCTTGGTCCTACAAACTTGCTAAATTTAATTTTATGGTATTTATAGATTCCTTGTGCCTCTTTGTGAATAATCATGCCATGCCCAAATACAAATGAACTCATTTTCTAGTTTTTAAGCCTGCCTTCTTGCTGTCTTTTCTAGGCTCAGAACAAACAGTTAAAACTTCTGTTCTTAGTTCAAATAGAAATAGGCTGGAGAGATGGCTCAGTGGTTAAGAGCATTGACTGCTCTTCCAGAGGACCCGGGTTCAATTCCCAGCACCCACATGGCAGCTCACAACTGTCTAAAGATCCAGTTTCAAGGGATCTGACACCTTCACACCGATGCACATAAAATAAAGTTAAATAAACCATAAAAAAATTTTAAAAAAATAGAAATAGCTTAAGTGGGCACCCTTGCCTTGTTTATGACTTTAGAGGGAAAGCATTTACTATTTTAACAATGAGTACGAAGTTGTCTTTCAGGAAGGACAGCAAACCTCGGCAAACCTAGGGAGGAGCACTACCACCTCTCAGGTGTAGTGACAATTTCTAAGGGAGAAACAAACATGGAAGAGGATCTTCCTCCCCATAAAGCCCAGATCAGACCTTGCTGGATGTGGATGCTGGAGATAAAAAAGACCAGAGCCAGAAATCTGGGACTAGGAAGCAGGAGGCATCTCACCTGGATATTAGTGAAACTGCTGGGCATGAGCATCACAGGGTCGGTCTCCTGTGGACCACACCCTGTATCAGAAGCAAGAGCACACTAAAGGGAAAGATCACCTTTTCTCTCTGCCCTTTACATGTAATGGTGTTGTGTTCTTTGATGCTTTCTTTCTAGTGGGTTTTCATCATTTTGCCTATCATGTGCCTAGAAATGATCTTATTTATATTAACCATCCTTGTGATTCACTGAGATACCTGGGTATAAAAGTTTCTTTCAGTTGAGTTTTGTTTATTTGGGTTTTTTTCCCTCAAATACTTTGTTCCATTGTCTCTGTTCCTATTGGTGTTATCAAAATTATATTAATGTCATGTTGCTATTTTTACATTTCTGGCTATGTGCTTTCCAACTCTAGAACTTAGATTAATTCTTTATCCCCCATCTTGTGTGTGTGTGTGTGTGTGTGTGAGAGAGAGAGAGACAGAGACAGAGAGAGAGAGACAGAGAGATTCATTCCGGTATGTGTGCAGACCACAGGAGAACCTGGTCATTCCTCAGGTGCCATTCCTTAGACACTATCCACTTTTGCTTTTAAGACAAGGTCTTTAGTGGCCTGAAAATCACCAACTAGGCTAGGCTGACTGACTGGAGAGTTACAGGGAATCTGCTATATTTTCTCTGCCTGAATTGCAGTTCTGACCATCTTTCTTGTTGAGTCTTTGAACATTTTTATTACGTAGCCCCTTGTAATATTGCTAATATTCAAGTCATATTGATATCCATTTGTAATAATTGTTTATTCTCTTAACTTTGAGTCTTATTTTTGTTTCTTTTCATGTATAATTTTGACTATGTACCCGTAATTGTTGATGATACCTTGTTAGAGACTCTTTATTTTGTTATCTTCCTCTGGGGAGTATTGGCTACTAGATAAACCTCTTGAACCTGGTTCATATTTCTAATCCATAGCCTATATTTCAATGCATAGTTATAAGATTTCCATGGAAACCCGAGGTATGTATCAAGCCCTCCAACTACATGAAACTCAGGTTTCTGTGCATATGTCTTGATTTCCATGGAAACTCTGAGATGTGTTCTAAGCCCTCTGAGTATACAGAACTCAAGTTTCTATACCTATATCTTCATCTCCATGGAAGCCTGAAGTGCACCGGTAACCCCGCCAGCTATATGGAACTCAGTTGTTTTATGCCTATGTCTTTGATTTCTGTGGAAGCCTAAGTTGTACATCAAGCCCTCCAACTATGTGGAACTCAAGTCTCTATACCTATGTCTTGGACAGTAGCTGAAATCGCTAATTATATTTTTTAATTTGGGTGTTTGAAGTTTTCTTGGAGTTTCTATATTTTCAGTTTAAGTATTATTGAGGATTTTGGTGAAATTTCTTTGCATACAGGAGTTCTCTCTCTCTCTAACTCTTTTGAGGGGTCTTACCCTCTATGTCTACCTATTGTCTTAATCCCATCTACCATATCCATGAACTAATCAAATGACGTAGTCCAGTAGTCTTCTTGATTCCAGGCTTTCTTCTCTTTAAACTGTTCTTTACAGTGATGCCAGATATTATTCACTGGTAATCTTCTAACAGATAACTGGTGAATACCTTCTCAAAAGATAGTACCGCAGGCAAACTACTGCAGCTACTATATTGGCTTGTAACATAGATTCACCTTTAGGGAAACCACAAATACAAACTGGCTTCAATAGCTTATTGCTGAGGACCCAGCAGGCAGCACAAGCCTCATCTGCATTGGACCTTCCTGACTCCAGGTACCAAGGGCAACATGGAAGCAGCTCCAGGAAAAACTGCATAGCTGAGGTGCCTATGTCACACCTGAGGAAATGCAAGTTTAGAAAAGCCCCAAATATCAAGAGTTATGAACAAATCAGGGGCCTTTGTCCTCAAGTGAAATATTATCCTCATCCTACTCAGCAAACAAATCTTCCCTCTAAGCTAAAGAGAGGTACTGTCTCCAGCTTTTAATATACTTTCCCTGCAGACAGTCTTGAAAAGATGTTCCGACTTACTGTACATGTTGAAACAATATGAAAAATTGGCAGCAAACAGAAATAAGAACAAAGCAAACTTACCTTCAGCCAAGCTTTAAGAGTTGACTTCAGAAATAACAGAAACACATCCCATGTAGTCCTCTTCTCCTGCTGTCATTTTCCTCACCATATGCAAAAGAAAAACCCTCAACTACTTGTTAATTGCAAGCATAAATATATATAATAAGTTCTAAATCTTTTATCCCACAATAATATATAGAATGAAAACCAGAATTACCTCAGAAGTATTGGGAAAGCACTCATTTCTCCTGAGTTCAAAAGGCAGACTCTTCACAAGGGCATTAACTATAATTAGTAATGTATCCATACTTTAAACTGTTATCCCAAAGATTCAAGTTAGGATTGTTTAGAGGAGGACTTATAAGGACTTGCACTCCATGTAAGGAAGGTGGGTGCATAATGAATAGATTATAAATTACATGCCAGTGTTAGCTTGCTGAGTGTCTTTTACAGACAGGTCCATTTTGTATGTAAGGTCGGTGTGGTGGTGCATGCCTTTATTGAGCACTCTAGAGGCAGACACAGGCAAATCTTTGAGTTCAAGGCCAGCCTGGTCTATATATTGAGTCAGGCAAACCAGATCAACATAGCGAGACCCTGTCTCACAGTAAACAAACGAAAGATGGGTGTAATCACCAGGGGATGTTTGTATGAAACACTCCTGCTTCTACTACAACAAATCTCATATTTTGTGTTTTGACCTCCTAATGCAGCTATGGGTGTAAATTGGGCTATAGTTACACACCTTCCCATTGTCGTGGGGTCACTCCTTGAAACCTAGTTTCACAGGCACACAATTCCTGTAATAAGGCTTTTCCTGCTCAATATACCTACAGGATTTCTCTTTCCTATTTGAACATGACTAGTAGACAAAGTACTGAAATTTCAAAAATGCTCAAATTGAGAAGGACTGTGAGTGGGAAGCTGGGTTTAAAACATAGGAACTAGAATAAATAAAGTTTAAAAGGTGAAAATGGGCTGGTATCTTTTAGAAACCCTGAGGACATTGAACACAGAAAACAATTATAAGTTGGAGTTCCTGTTGTATCTATTTCCTTCCCAAGTGATGCTAATTTTTAATGTCTTCCTTCTTTTTACTTTCTCTTTCCATATCTCACTATCTATACATTAAACCTACCAATGTTCCACAGTACTCTTCATAGAAATTATATGTATTGGTGGTGTTCAAAATTAAATTTTCTGCACTTTCAAAGTTTAGTTCCTCCCATTGAATATTCCACAGAGAATAGTCAGCAGTCATTCTTGAACTTGGCTCTATCTATTACTAAGCAGAATCATTCATAAATTTAGTCTCCTTGGACTAACTGGATTTTATTGTGAGCTATCAGAAATCCTCCCAGATGTGCCTGACTGCACATGGAAGCTCTTAGCTTTACAGCTCTGTTTACTGCCAGCTGATTCTAACCAGAGCAATAGCTCTTCTCCATGGCAGAGGAGAGTTAAGAATGTGATGGGGAATTTAAGTAGGTGGGAGGAAGAAAGCAATGTGATGGGCTTGTAGAAGATGGGTGCAAGTCATGGAGTCTGGAAGACAGGCGCATCTCAGTAGCTGTAGACCAGTTACATCTCCTACAGTACAAGGCATACAGTCTAACATACATTTGGTGTTTAGCATCAATAGCATGTGGTAAACCATTAGAAAAACATGTTTCTCATTTTGGTAAAGTACGTCAGAAGGAGACATTATTTGAAAGACTGTCCACTTCAGGTATTCCCTGTCATCTTGTCTTCCTGGGACATTTGTTGGCAGGCTTTCTTGGTAAATTTCATTTTTTGTTAGTAACTATGTATAGCCTTGAATAACTTTTTCCTTGGATTTTCTTGAAAGCTTTTTCTCAAACATAGTTTCTCAAATTTATTTTATCCGAGTTAATGAGGCTTAGGATTCAGAAGTGTGTTTCCTAGTAAAATGGAGAAATGAAATTTAAAAGGACCTCAGCCATTATTTAGTGCAGCATTCCCCATCACTTCTTCCTTAACATGACATTCCCAGTCTGGGGAGATGGCTCAGTGGGTAAAGCTCTTACCACACAAGCATGTGGGACCAGAATTCTAACCCCCAGATCCAGTGAAAGCCAGATGGGAGTGCATATGTATAATTCCAGCAGTCCTGCTGGGACATGGGAGATGAAAGCAGAAGAATTCCCAGCAGCATCTAGGCCAGTTAGAGACCTATCTTACACAAAATGGAAAGCAGAGACTGTCACCCAAAGCTGTCCTCTGATCTCCACACCACACCAGAGCATTCATACGTTTGAATTCACACACACAAACACTTGAGTGTGTGCAAGCACACATGGAAGATCATTATTTCTGTGAAATGTATGAAAAACAAATCCCATGGTCAAATAATCATGGGGAATACTGCTTATTTAACCTTGGAAATCCATAGGGCATGTAGAGGATCTTGAGAAATTTCACACTAAAGAAACATACTTATTTTTTCCTAATCCATGATTTCCCATAATCCATTGATCCGAATAACTTTTTTTTCTAGCATAAACTAATAGCATCTAGGAACTGGTGTTTTCCAAACCACTTGGTGAATACTAGTTTCTGTATTTTAATTTGACTACATCATTTCATAATTGAAGGAACTGAACCCCAAATTTGCCTTGCTTATCACTTCTAAAGCCAGTGCCTTCCAGAAAGTAGGTACTTATAGCTACTTGGCAGTTGAATCATATATCCATTTTACGTATGGAGTTGGGTTCAGGATCTAAGACCATCCCTCTAAACATTAGCATACCTGCAACATTTAATGATAATGCAGTTACACTCATGTTGACACTAAAAGCCGATGGTAGGTGAAGGCATGTTTTGTTCCTATTTAAAACAACAACGACAAAAGACAAAGTAAAACTGAAAAAATAACTGATGTTTTAAACTGATGTTTAAAACTGATGTTTTAGGGTGTTTGTGTGTAACAGTGTCAAATGTTGGTATTTTTTTGAGAGTACCTTTGGTTTTAAAAGAACAACCCAAGTCTGTCTGCAAGCATTGGAAGGGGATTTTCTGAAGCTTCTTTTCTATTGCCATGATTCTCACGAAGTTCTTCAATTCATTCTAGTTTGGAAAGCAATAGATTTTCTGTGCTAATCCCAAGGCAACCACAAAAAACGTCTCCCCAACTCTATGCAGGTTTCTCTTGGTTCTGCTATTTTTTGTTTGTTTGTTTGTTTTTTAGTGTATTTGGCCTTAAGACCTTCCTTTTTCATCAAATGTTGTACTGTATATAAGGAGCAGCTGGGAATTTAAAGGACTCTATTTTGGCATTTTAAAAAAATCATTACCATACTAAGCTAAGTTATCTTTTGGCATCATCAGAAAAGATCTTGGGATGAAATTCTTGAATTGCACTCGACCTTTCAAGCTGGCAGGGAGCTTAAATTAGATAATGTCACCCATTGACTTACAGCAGACTCCTTCTCTTAGAAATGCTATCATTTGTCCACAAAGACATGGAGACAATAGAAACAGGGTGTGGACTGGGGCAGGGACCCTGTATCTTGTGTTTATCTTCAAAAGTCTGCACATTACTGCTGAAAATAAACACGCATCACAATGGGTGTGTGGGGAATCACATCGCCACCCCACGTCTTTATGGCCACACTGCTTACTGCTTGGTACAACCCAGTATATTGTTCTGTGTTTTTCCAACTGCCTTTGTAAACACAGGAGCCTTAATAGATCATTCTGAAAGAAGCTACTGTCCTGCTGTGTCTGTTGGTAGCCTTCTCTCAGGTTTCTGACATAGCCTTAATCTGATGCTCAGCCTTGTCATTTGGATCAATAGCAAACCAGATAAGATGTCTTCTACTTGCAAGACTATAGCTATAAAAGGTATTTGGAAAATAAATTCACTTTTTATGTCCATGCCACAAACCTGGGTAGTACTAATTTGTCATTTGTCTCTCCACCTGTCTGTAAACAGCCGGTTAAATTGGTTATTGATGAGACTAAAGTGAATTATACTTGAAGAAAGTATAATATAGAAATAAAATTTGTAGTAAATACCTTAGATTCCTATAAAAGGGTGACATCTATTGACTTTCAGCTGTAATCTATTTTAACATAATGACCAATTAGTTTTATGTTATTTTCTATCCCAAATCACCAGTACCATCTAGCTCTAATTATAAACCATACTTTATAGACTCCACATATGTAATAGTTAACCTTCCTCTACAGCATCAGTTTGTAACTCTGTTCATTCTAACTTATGTACCTTGTTCCAGCTTTGTACGGTACACACTACAGATTTTATATAATATATATATAATATAGATATATAAATGTGAGGATAGATTATGGTACAGTTGTAGCATTTTAAGGTTGGAAGAGAGCCTAGAAATCACCTACCCCAAGCTTCTCATTTAACAAGAAACTAAATTGCAGTTTTTAAGACATGTGCAACCAGCTACTCAGAGCCCAACCACACCCTTACATGATATCTTTTCAAGTGAGTCCATAGTTAAATCTTTATGAATTTGTGATGATTCTGACTCTCACAAAAGGAATACTGAGAATATTAACTGAAGCATGAGTATGAAGCATTTTGAAATTTACATACAGTCTGGAAAGAAACCAGTTTTTCCAAAGACAGGAGGGAAAGCTACAGAGGGGACGCCTTGGCTCCTTGGATTAACAAGACCCAGGCTGGCCACTGTTTCCTTTTTAGTATGTTTCTTTATGTTTCAAATTTTTTAATGAGTGTGATTTTATGATAAAAAAGTAATTTTTATTTTAACTTTATATTTTGACATAATTTCAGATTTTTTGAAAAGCTGTAAAAACTATTAAGAACTGTAGATTTCCTTCACTCAGTTCCTCCAGTGTGCACATCTTGTCATGTGTGCCTCATCCTTTCCTCCCCATGAATGTGAGGATAAGAATATTGTCTTTTCTGGACCATGTGAGTCAAATGCATGTGTAATTGTGCTTTGCCTCAAATATGCACTGCATATTTCCCTACAACATTCGCATCCTCTTACATAATCACACTTGGAATCTCAAAATCCTGCTATTAGTGTAATTACTATTGTCTATGACAAAATCTTGTTTAGATTACCCCAGCTGTCTCAACAATGTCATCTATACAAAGAAAGATTCAGGATCAGGTGCTAGAGTCTGTGAAGTCACTTCTGCTTTATTAATCTACAGTAGTTACTTGGTGGACTGGAGAGAATGGCTTAGCCATTAAAGGTTAGGCTCACAACCAAAATCATTACTTGGCCTTTGGTGGGTGCATACTTACATAACATAAATTATCTCATATCATAGGCCACTTAAATCATAGACTGTCTTTCATTTTATTTTGTTTACTGTTTCCTCATAAATGATTAAGGCTATACAGGAAGGATATTAGGTATGCTTTTTATTTTGTTTTGTTTTGTTTTAGGTTTGTTTTTTGAGATAGGGTTTCTTGGGTAGCCCTGGCTGTCCTGTAACTTGCTCTGTAGATCAGGTTGGCCTCAAACTCACAGAGATTTGCCTGCCTCTGCCTCTCAGGTGCTGGGAATAAAGGCATGTGCCACTATGCCTGGCATAGAGTGAAATTTTTTGTCTATATATATTTGCCTGTATTTCTGTACGTTGTATATGTGCCTAGTTCCTGCAGAGGCCAGAGGAGAGCTTTGGATCCTCTAGAGCTGGAGTTACAGACAGTCATGAGCCACCATTCGGGTACTGGGAACAAATCTCAGCTGCCTGTAAGAGCAGCAAGTGCTCTCAACCGTGAGCTCTCTCTCTCTCTCTCTCTCTCCAGTGCATGTTGTGTTCTTCTCAGGATGGTATTATCAAGAAGAGGGGACTACCTTCTCCCTGTACTGAAGATGTTCATTTTGAACACTTGGCAACAAATGGCATCTGCTGTACACTATAATGCCACTATCTTTTAATTTATTTTGTAATTAATAAGTATCACATGGAGAGCAAATTCAAAAGTATGTAAATATCTAATCCTTTTTATATTGTTAGTGATGTTAGCATTCTTTGACCATCCCACCTGAATCCGTTGCTGTACAGTTGACACATGGAAGAAGGTATTTTAAATCACTACTAAAGGTTGAATTTAGCTTGAGGTAAAATAGTTGCCTAGCATGCAAAAGTCTCTGGATTTGATCCCTAACACCACAAAAACTAATATAAAATAAAATTAAAAACTGCTTATTCCAGGTATAAAGTATAATAATTAGTTTAATTAAAAGCTGAAAAGCATCTCTCATTTTAAGCAAATAACTAAAAAGAAATGGAGGTAAGGGCACTGAAATATTAACAGTTTGTACTAGGTTCTGTGTATTGGAATTATAGGTGATTTTTCCCCATATTTTTACAATTTAAGATGATTTTCCAGTTATTAAGATTTGTGAATGGATATCTGAAATGTCTGTCTGTTGCCATTTGGCTCATAAAGGGTTTGAGAGAGACAGGACATAGAGCTATGGTGCCCTCTCACTTAGAACTGCTAGATTAGAGTTGCAGCCAGGAAGACTCCTACCCTGGGATAATTACAGATTGGAACATCTAAAATAGTATCTGATCTGAAAAGATTTCTTCCCACTCCAACCACTAAACTGCACCATTATTCTCTCCAGTTATGTTGCCTCTCTCTCAGGGTCAAAGAGAAACGGCTGGGTGTGGTAGATGAGATATGAAAGACAGTACAGAATTTAGAGGGAAGTAGTGACACATTTCCATTTTGTCAAAAATAGATTCTTTTTCATATAATATATGCCCATCATGGTTTCCCTTTCCTCCACTCTTTCTAGGTCCTCCCACCTCCACTCCCACCCACGCTCCCTCTGTCTCCCATTGGAAAGCAAACAAGCCTCCTTGGGTTAATAAAATACAATAAATAAGAAAATCCAAAAACAAGCACATTGGAACTGGACAAAAAACACAGAAGGAAATGAGGCCAAGAAGAGACTCAAGAAACAGAGACCTACTATTTTGCATATTTAGGAATCCCATAAAAACACTAAACTGGAAACCATAATATATACACAAAGTACCTTTAAGGTAAAAAGAATAAAAAATTATATAGATAAAATAAAAATAATAAGAAAGAATTAAAAAGGAAAAGAGCCCTGACATGGCATTATGAGACAGACAGGGTACCTCCAAAAATACCATTGGATGTTGTGTGATGTTTTACTCTTTTGGCTTTTTGAGGGGCCCACCACCCAGCTCCCAGATAAATCACACACAGAGGTTTATTCTTAGTTATGAATGCGCAGTCTTACCTTGGCTTGTTTCTAGCCAACTTTTCTTATCTTATGTTAACCCCACTTCCTTTTCCCCCTGGGATTTTATCTTTCTTACTTCTGTATATTTTTCTTTTTTTCTTACTCCATGACTGTCTGGGTGGCTGACCCCTGACATCCTTCTCTCCTTGTTCCCTTGCTCCTCTTTATTTATACTCTGTGCCTGCCAGCCCCACCTATCCTTGCTCCTTACTATTGGCCATTCATCTCCTTATTAGGATCATCTTAGAAGTTAACTCGATTCAGGAAATAACCAGGCTAGCTAAAAGATAAACAATTATATTATTTATTATAAGGGGAAAAATTCACGAAACAGGAACAAGAAATCCAAGCTCAGCTGTGCGGTGAGGGAACCACAGAGAGAGCACCTGGGTTTTTCTCCAGGTCCCAGAAAGCCACACCCCAACTTGGTCCCACCTCTTAAAGACAATTGGTTAACAAGGCTTCCCCATCAATCAAGTGTTTTAGACAAAGAATGACAGCGTCACAGTTAATCAAACACAACATAAACAAAAGTAACACACCTGAAAATAATATTCTAATAATTGAGTTCATTTTCTGTTGGCCATCTACTGCTGGATATGCAGCCCTACCCTTAAGAATAGTTTGTTTCCCCAGTGAGATTCCCTTGGAGGAAGCTAGAGTTTCCTTTGCAAGTGGTTATCAGTTGGAGATAGCCTCTGGATAGGACATATGTTCACTTTCCTTTTAGCTCTAGAATCATAACAGGTGCAGACCCATGTAGGCCCTGTGCATGCTGCTGCCTCAGTTTCTGTGAGGTCATATGTGCGTTGATCATGTTGATTTAAAGGTTCTTGTTTTCTTCTTCCTCTTCTGTAGGGTTCCCTGAGTACTGAGAAGAGGGATTTGATGGAAACATCCAGTTTAGGGCTGAGTATTTTAAGGTCTTTCACTGTTTGCATAATATCTAGCTGTGGGTCTCTGTTTTTGCCCATTTGCTCCAGGAGGAAGCTTCTCTGATGATGGCTGTGCAA
>JAQHUG010000048.1:8847768-8867495 GCA_028555095.1 Dicrostonyx torquatus
AAAGCAGGCTGTTCCAGAAGGATCTGTTTAGTCCCCTGGGAATGTGAGGAGAGGCCACAACAGGTAGTCTACAGAGCTGGAGGTGAGACCAAAGGATTGAATATGGAGGAGAGGAAGAAGGGTGAAGACCTGAAACTCACCCACCTACTTAGCTGCTTGCTTCTCTGTCATGCTTGGCTGGCAGTTTCCCAGAGAAAGCCTGCTGTAGTTGGGAGCTGGGATAATAGGATGTGTCAGGAGGAATGTTCGAGAAAAAGATCTGTGTGGTACAGAGAGGAAGGGGAAGCCACAGCATGCAGTCTGCTACAGAGAAAGAGGTGAGAGGAAGGAGCAGATAGGCTCCCTGCTTGACTGGCAGCAGTGGGTAGCCTTCAGGTTCCAATGGAATGCCCTCTGGAGTTGGGGACTGGGGTACGTAATACCCCATGGGAGAATGGAAGTTTGAAGAGGGAACTCTCTATGATCCACTGGAGATTGGGCAGAAGGAGAAGGGAGCTGCAGCAGGCAGTCTTCTGAAGACCTGGGGGTGAGACTGTGAAGTTGGGGTTGGAGGAGCTAAGGAAGAGAAGATCTGCAGTTAGCCAGGCTGCTTTCCTCATGACACGGTTTTTAATAAACAAGGGACACAGAAAACTGACGGCAGAAAAAGTAAGCAGGCGTTGATGGTAAGCAGCAGGAATGCTGGGCTCCCAAGTTTAGACTTTTTCTCTGAGACTTCTCGAGCCGTATTGAAGGATTTAAGGGAGTCCATGACATTAGAGTGAGTCTCAGCCAGGTCACCCTCACACTCAAAGGTATACCACCTGGGTTTCTCCTGGTTCATTCCTGCACATGACAGATGAGGGTTGATTATCATATAAAGCTCATCCAGCTTACTTTGCTTTGGCAGTCTGATTGGTTCTAAGAGGCAGATGATCCATCCTTTCTAGCTTCTTTAAAACTCAGTATGTGTGGTGGCTTGGGGAGATTGCTCATGGAGTAAAAGTACTGGCTGTGAAAACACTAGGACTCAAGGTTGAATCCCCAGAACCCACGTTTAAAAAAGGAGGGGGGGTGGCTGGCATGGATATGGATAGATGTAGGAGCCAGCCTAATGAAAACTTCAGCTTCTGATTCCATGAGAGACCCTGTTTGAAGGAAATAAAGCAGAGAGCAATTTGAAAATAAGCCTAATGTCCTCCTCTGTCTTCCACATGCCTATGCATGGACTCATGTACCTGCACACTCTTATGCTTACAACATACACACATACAAATAAAACAAAACCCTTAGTGTTTTTAGTTTTACTTCCTTAACAATCACTCTATTATTTTCCCTTACCCCGAGATCATAGTTTCTAGTCTGTATCCCTTTTCCTAGTGTATCTATAATTCATCCCAGCATACTGATGTCCAACCTTAGGGTGACCTAGAGATGCTATTTCATGAGGCTAATTCAGTCAGCATCCACACTAACTACTTGAAGCTTTCCTTCTAATGACTCCCTGTCCCTATTCACAGTGCCCTTCCACATTCATTTTTGTTTTTATTTTACATGGCTTAGGATGCAGCTCAGGCATTGCTTTCCCTAAGAATCTTTGCTGACCCCTCAGTGATGATCAGGAGCCCTCCAAAGAGTTATTGCTGTTGTTTCCTTACTGCTGTCAGAGGACTGATACCATTGTACTATAGTAAGGAATAGCATTTACATATGGACAAACCTTATCTCCTGTGCCAATGGGAAGGGTACATGTAGTAAGCACATAACAAGAGCCATAATGTGCCTACCCTGTTGATGTTCTGAAGCCAACAGAGAAAAGCCCAGTCATCCAGTCAGTAGTAAATGGATAATGAATTGACAGCTCTCAAAAGAAATACAAGTGGAGGCTTGAGAAATGGTTCAGTGGGTAGGAGCTCAAACTGCCCTCATAGAAGATGGGAGTTTGGTTCCCAGCGCCTATAGCTGGCAGCTCAAAACTGCCTGTAAGTGCAGGGATCCATTGCACTCTCTTCTGGCCTCTGTTGGCAACTGCACTCACATACATACAACCATATACAAGACACATGTGCATATACAGACTTAAAAATAAAATAATAAAGTGGCCAATAAATACTTGAAAATGCTTAACACCTTTATCGATTAGGAAAATGCAAATTAAAACTGCTTTACAATTTCAACTCTCCTTAGTCAGAATGACTGCCATCAAAAACAAATCAAGCCAGCAACAGCATAATGCTAGTAAGAGGGGGAGCAGCCTTTATTCATTGGTGGAAATCAATCCATTATATAATGAAATATGTGTGAAAGTCTCTCAGAAAACCTGAAAATGGGGCTATAGAGATGGCTCAGTAATTAAAGAATGGTTGATGCTTTTCCAGAAGACCACAGGTCAGTTTCCAACTTCCATGTCAGATGGCTCACAACTATCTGTAACTTATCTTTAAGGGATCCAATGACTTCTTAGACCAGACTCCACGGGCACATGTACATATGTGTCAAACACACACACAAATAATAAAATAACTCTTTTTTAAAAACCTAAATATAGAAATACCATATCACGCAGCTCTACTTGGGGATGTATCCAAATTACTTTTTATAGGAATAGTTATATATTGATATTTGTTCCTGATTATTCACAATAGCCAGGAAGTAGTTTCAGCCTAGATGTCTTTGAGCAGATGAATGGATAGAGATGATATGTTCCATACACACAATGGAATTGTATTCAGCTATAAAAAAAATGAAATTGTGGCATTTGTGGGAAAATGGATACAACTTGAAATCACTAATTAAAACAAGCCAAAATTCAGGAAGACAAATACCACATGTTTTCTCTCATCTATAAAGCCTTGATTTAAAACTGGGAGGGAGGGAGGGAGAGAGAATTTTAGGAAACTAGAAAGGGGATCATGAGAGGAGAGGAAGCGATCTCAAGAGAGGTGGGAAATGTAGAAGGCAATAGAATACATGTAATAAGAAAACAGAAGCCGGAGCTATATGAAGTAAGAAAGGCATCTAGCTGGAGAAGGAGGGAGAGGAGAGCCAAGGACCTGGGAAGGAGAAGGAATAAGATCAAAGTATAACGATACATAGGTATGAAAATGTCATGATAAGCTGGCTATAAAACTAAGTTTAAAAGGCTGTGCCATTTTAAAGTGCCACTCTGAATAAATGAGGGAGCACCACAAGCCCAATAGAATTGCCTTCCTGAAAACAATCTTTGCATTCTTGTGTACTTTTTTAGTATTTTTGTTAGTTTTCTATAGATAAAATTATGTCTGCTGAGGAGACTAATAATCTAAATAAGATCACTGTCATCATTCAGAAAAACACATGAAAAAAACCTGGCATTGGGTGAGAAATCTCAGAATAAAGGAATCTTTCCATAGTTTCCTTTCATAGAGAAGATAAGCGCGCGTGTGTGTGTGTGTGTGTGTGTGTGTGCGCGCGCGCAGGCGCGCGCGCAAATAGACAGTTCTCAAAAGAAATACAAGTGGAGGCTTGAGCATATATATATATATATATATTTTTTACAGTAACATTTTTTTTCTTGTGCTGTTTGACTATGTGGCACTTGATAGCTCTGTCTATACCTATGGAAACTCAGTAGATGGAGCCAAGGCTTGGAGGAGGCAGTGGGGAGAAATATTAGAAGAGTTCATCATGGAGCAGTCAAAGATGTTGCTTTTCCTTCAGTCAAATCCTCTTTCCAGAGAGATGTTCTTGGCATGTATGGTCTGGTTGTTCTGCCAGATGGATGAGCATCTTAAACTTGGAAAACAGCAAATAAGGCTCAGAGTCTGCCTCTGAAGCATCCTTCTTAGCCTTTGCTTAGGACTGTCAAATAACTTTTTACATGTTTCCAAAGATTTTCTCAAGATGGCAGACTAGTAGTACACTTACCATCATGAGCAATTAGAAATCATTTTCATAAAGCACAGTATTTGAACTTGACCATCAGAAGTATAAAGGAGAGACCATGACTGCCACTGGGAAAAACAATGCAGATTCAATCTCATTTCTAGAGCTCAGTGAACTTGTATCTCTCAGTAACTTGATTTTTATAACTATTTGCCTTCCTGTCCTATAAAAATTCACTCTAAAGGCCAAGAAACCAAAATACAAGCAGACACTTAAATCAGCTGAGACAGGAAGATTGTCCAAGGACAGAAGTGTTTATAGTCTCTGCTTTGTATGCTGGTGGTAATCTCCTGGTCTAGGTTAAAAACATACTGGCTTTCATTTCACAGAACTATTTATGTATACACATAAAATAAGATGTAATGGTTCATACTTTCAGTTTATGTACTTTCATTTCAAAAATAATAATTGAATACTTTAAATACTAGATAAGTAGGTTTTATGTTCCTTATATCTTTGTAAACTGTCTACCTATTTAGTCATATCTGTAACTTCTTACTGTGTACTCTGGACTATAATAATATTGAATTGTAAGGAGGATCTCAGATTTAATTTTGCCACATATGTAAGCTAGCAAGTTGGTCTGTTACTGTTAAGTGGATATTTAAAATAAACATTAGACTGCAGAGCTTAGACCAAGGAGTTTATTATTCATAACACAGCAGAAAGCCTGAGCTTCTGTGTTTACAATGGTTTCTTTGCCCCAAGAAACCTGGGAGAGTTGGGGAGCCAGATGGATGCTGTGCACACTGAGCTTCCATTGCAGCTGAGCAACACTGAACTTTAGGAGTCCTCCGTTTCATTTTAACCAGTATGAAGGCATGACCTCATCCCTCCAACTGCTCATTGCAAACATGCCCTGGGAAGTTGTCCAGGTAAAAAGTGATCCACACTCCTATGCCTGACTAAGTCAACTGTGAATAAGTACCATAGGAGGTAGTATATCTTACTTCAGACATCCAGAATATAAACCAAAACCAGTTTATCATCTGTCATGACCCAGGCAAGGGAATTTAATGGTGAACTTTGGTATCACAGCCCCCCCCCAGCCCAATGAAGGAATCTGTCCTGGCCTACTGTGTTCTGTATGCAAACACATAAGAGTTGCAGGTCAGTATAACAGGCACTTGCAGCTTCAGTTAGCACATACTACTTGCACTAAGGCTTCTTATGCACCAGGGAGAGCATATTGATTTGTGTTCATTAGATTAAAAAGAGGCATGCCCATCCTTTTGCATGTAAATGAGTCTTTGCATGTAAATAGATCCATGTTGTTGGGCATTGCTGAGGACCACCCACTGATGACATCAATCATAGCAAAAGAATAGGAACTACCAACATTGATAGAAATATTTCTTTGTACATGGATAGGGATGGCAAACTCCCCAGTAGGTCAGTCTAGCCTCCACTTACTTCTATATGTTTGTTTAATGTGCAAGCCTTCTTCATTTTATTAGAATCCAGCACTAGACCCAAAAGATAGAATACTAGTTGATCTCCTGTCCCTGCACCTTGCAGTCTGAGGTCTGCTGTGGGACAATGGTCTTGTACCCTGTAAAGATTTATCACTTGTATGGGTTTAATAAAACACTGATTGGCCAGTAGACAGGCAGGAAGTATAGGTGGGGTGACCAGGCAGGAAGTATACATGGGGCAACTAGAATAGGAGAATTCTGAGAAGAGGAAAGGCTGGGTCTGTAGTCGTCACCCAGATGCAAAGGATACAAGATGAGAATGCCTCACTGATAAAAGGTACCAAGCCACGTAGCTAACACAGACAAGAATTATGGGTTAATTTAAGATGTAAGAATTAGTTAATAAGCAACCTGAACTAATAGGTCAACCAGTATATAATTAATGTAGACTTCTGTGTTTCTTTAGGACTGAACAGCAATGGTACAGGGCAGAACAGCAGTCTCTGTCCACAGAGGTCCCTTCCCAAGTCCTGAAGTTGCCTTCCCCTTTAGTCACAAAACTATTGAGTCCTATCTTTTTCTAAAAATGTTGTCCACTTATGTATAAGTGCCACAGCACAGCCAACTCTCACAAATTATCCCTTGACCTTCACACCTGTGCTGGGACAGGTCAGAAGATAGCTTGAAAGAGTTGGTTTTCTTCTACCATCATGTGAGTTCCAGGGATTGAATTCAAGTCAGTAGGGTTGAAAGTAAGTGCCTTTAACCCACTGAGCCATCTCATCAGCCCATGAGTCCCATATTAATAGATATACTTCACCTTCTTTCTAACCACCTCCACATGTACCTTCCATCTAGACGGATGTGTGTATATGGAACACATTTACAGTGATAATTTGTACTGCTGTGGGAGGATCAATGTGCAAGATACTCAGTCCTGTAGACATTGTGCATGTTTAATCTGGAATCCTATTACCTGAACAAATTAATCCAGATTAATAATCCAGAATACATTTTGAATCTCTAATATTCTTTTTGTCAGTCAAAACCAGCCTGAAATGGCTTTTAGGAAGAAGAAAACATCTTAATTGACAATAGAATGACAGGTTTTTTTAAAAATAGTTATATATAATCCCCAACCACGTTTGTTTTTATCATCTCCCACAAGAAAGGAAATCTCTAGGGGAGGGCACATTCAGTAGCCATATTTGGGTTATAGGCCAGGAGCAAACAAGAAATAATACTAGAGGTATTTATTAATTGATTTTCAAGTGTCACAGCTCTCAACAATCCCAGATAGCTGATGATGGTGGGGGAAAAGAAAGCAAATCAAATGTCCTCTAACTGTTGGTCCATTGCTGGATGGCCTTCCTGAAAAATGGTATACTATGGTCAGACCTCAGATGGTCTCAAAACCCAAAACATGAAGCCAAATCAAGGACTTCTTGTAATTAAAGTAGGGCAAGTTGATGAAACAGTAACATTATGATCTGAGATGTGTCTACAGTGGTAAGATGGATGATGGGTCCAAGAGCAAATATCACAAGTCCTTGCCAAGAGTAGGCAGATGCAATGCTCTGTTAACTTGGCCTTCTTCACCATGAACACCATCTAACTTGACAAAAGACAGACACAAGTCCCATATATAGTGATGTCTTCCATATCACAAACATACATACATTTTACTTTGTGCCCAATCTACAATGATGGATTTATCCCCATATCTAGTGCAATGATGGATACAAATACTGAAAGACTAATGACCTGAGTCAGCTAACTTGTTCATCAGGTTGATTCCAGTTGCTCTTCTTAGAGAACAGGCCCTTATTGTATACATTAACACAAACTATAAGGCTGTCCAATTATCAGCAAGAATGTGTTCCCATGGTTGGCAGCACCAGAGGAGAGTGTATTTAATCTAGCATCTATAGTCTTCCACATGGCAGACCTTATCACTATAGCATTGACAACAGGCCAAGAACTAGTCAAAGTATGACCAGTCCTTATTACCTGAAGTAAGAGTGATGGTTTTCATCTTAGCCTACTGGCCTGAATAGCCTTTCTAGCCAGTTAACTTTCCAGAGTTTTCCTTGTAGTTATGCAGTTCTGCCTCTCTCAATGGATACCATCAGGCTTTGACTAAACCAAACCATCATTAAAATGGGTCATAGCCTTTAGGGGAAATTTTGTGAACAAAAGCACCATGAAGCCAAGAGCTTTGCCTCAGAAAGTGGCCAACAGCTATGTGCAGTATTTGTCTTCACATTAGACAAGGCAAGAACACAGGGTTTGTGTTCCCAGCCCAGTAGGCTGGGTGCTGCTGGGTAATGCTTCAAGCAGCTGCTCACATGTGTCTCATCCAGTGTCGCCATCTCAAATTCTGTATGAAACTGAAAGCTCCCCATTCCTCTCACCACTTCCTTCTGCTTTGAAGACTCTGGCTTCGCAGCCACAAGCATGCGCCTTTCATCCCACTGCAGTGTCATGATTCTTACCTCTCCTTCTCCTGCCCAGGGAGGAAGGAGAGAAGCACAAAGCCCTGTTTGGGCATCTCATCTCAATCCTGTTTCTCGCCTCTGAGATTCATTAACAGGAGTCCTTTACACCCCTTTACTCACTACTTGGACATATTGTCAAGGAGACATCCCATTCCTCCTCCTGAGGAGGACAGTGCAGGGTCCTTTCCTGTTTTTCAATAAAGCTGCATCAGCATTTTAAGCTCTTTTACTTTCTTGTCTGTTCTAGGCTTTATTTTTACCGTTCTTGAAGGTAACATGTTGACTGGGGATACCGTCAGAATACACAAGACTCCCTAAGAAATAAAAAGCTTTTCCACTAATGGAATAGCAAGTAGCAGACACACGTGCTTGTTTGCTTTGGTTTCCCTTGTTTCCAAGCTATAGAGGCGATGCAGGTTACACAAGTGAACAGCACATAGTAGAGTTTGCAAGATATCTCAGGAATGCTGTACTTTGAAACTCGGCAACTTTTAGTAAGCATAAAGCAAGTGTCCAAAGCATAAAGCAAAGTCCCAGTGGTGATATTATCTCATTTTTAAAGACTGTTCACTGAAAGATTAGCTTGAGAAGTGATCCAAGTAAACCAGGGTGAAAGCTTTGCACCCAAGATCAGGGCATACACCTGCTCCTGATGTGACTGTGGTACTTCCAAAGCTTATTTGCATTTTCAATCATTATAGAAAAGTTTCACTGATAACTGAAAGATGTGACCTATATACTTCCTAGGGGTAGTTTCTGTTTCAAATTTAATATGGCAAATGCCTTGAATGTTTATAAATATGTAATTATAAGGATATCATTATAATTAATAACAAATGTTTCTATTATTTCCATGTAAAATAATGTATTTTAATCTAATGTTGTTAACATTTAGAATAAAATGTGACAGAATACCTTTTCTACATTTATATTTGCTATTATAAATATAGCTATAATATTTCCAGGGCAAAATTATATACTAACCTATAAATGGACCAAAATATAATCATTTGTGTTTGTACATGAACAGCCATTTTCTCCTCAAGTTCAGTGGTAAATAGGAGTGCTGTTACCATGCAGAGAGAGCGAGAATTCAGAGGTCACTGGAAGGAAATGTGTAGGTCCCAAAGTATGTTTTTGGGAAATCATCTACCTTTTCAGTATCTCTAAATGTGGCAAACCAAAGGCATTGAAGCGCCAATGCTTTGACTGAGGAGAAGGCAAATGGCCAAGGTGCTCAGTGGTCCGATAAAGAGAACATGGTAGCCTTGTGAGAGGACTTGTGGAATGAGGGTCCCAAGTGTTGTAAGAAGTTAATGATAAAACACTTAACTGCTACCAGACGGAAGTCATAAAAAATATGATATTAGCCACGTCTTGCTCAAGAATTTCCTCTTGAGTGATTGAAAAGCCTCTGTATTTTTACTGAAGCAAGGAATACACTTAGAAGTTCAGAATGCTCTAAGATTGGTCTACAGCTCTAGAAAATGGTGCTTGAAGAACTGGAAAGAACAGGACAAAGATCAACCTCAGGACCGGAAAGCTGCACATCAGCTGAATGACTGTCACTTTATTATCCCTAACAACATAGAAGACATACTCCAAGAGAGAATGCCATTTCTTAGACTAGGCTAGAGCTATGTGGAATCCAACCAAAGGGTGAGTAGAAGAAAAATAAAGCAAGGAAAACCAGTAGCAAAGAAGCTTTCTTCAAATCTACTTGATTTTTTTGTTGTTGTTGTTTTTTTGGTTTTTTGGGTTTTTTTTGTTTTTGTTTTTCGAGACAGGGTTTCTCTGGCTTTGGAGCCTGTCCTGGAACTAGCTCTTGTAGACCAGGCTGGTCTCGAACTCACAGAGATCCGCCTGCCTCTGCCTCCTGAGTGCTGGGATTAAAAGTGTGCACCACCACCACCCGGCTTCAAATCTACTTGAAAGCTAGGAATTGTACATGGATTACATACTGTAATCCTAGCACTCTCAGAAAGATGAGACAACCAGGTAACCACACATTTGAGGCCAATCTGGTCTACATACTGAGTTTCGGGTCCATCAGGACTAAATTGCAAAGACTCTATCTCAATAGTAGTAGTACTGATTAAAAAATAGTAATAATAATAATCTACTTGTAAATAAAAGCAAACTATATGAAGAAACTGAATGTTAAAGAAAAGCCAGTACCATTTGGTTCACAACTGAAAGCAAGGACTGTTCCTCAATCCGTCAGATGCCAATAGTTCAATAGAGAGGACCAGGGCCAGGAGCCCCTCCCTGATCCATGATTGGCTGTTGGTAGGCTTACTGCAGCCTACCACAGCTGCTATGAGTTCCTTTGCAATAGCTATGTCATGCCCGAAAACAGCGTTTCCCAGCCCTACTTCCTATCTTCTGATTCGTACATTCTTTCTGCACTCTCTCCTCTACTATCCTCTCAGCCTTAGAGAGGATATATAGATGTCCAGGGCCACGCACTCAACCATCATTTATTCTAAACATCTTGAACATTCATGAGTCTCTACATTATTCAGAGTTCACTGCAAAGAAAAACTTCTGTGATTAAGGTTGAGAGTATCGTTACCTTTAGGTATACACATTAATATTTAGGGTTCAGATTGGTACTGTGATATTTCCAAACCAGTGGCCACACAGATGATCCTGGTAAAATCACTGAGTCACAAAACAAAGCAAAACAAAAAGGCATGAATGGGAAGAAGACCTGTAGGGAGAGGTGAGTATTGACAGAGAGGTAAAACAAAGAGAGGGAAGAAAGTAATAGTGATGTACTAAATATGTGTATGAGATTATCAAAGAACAAATTGAACAAATAAAGAGGAATAAATAAAGGGCAAGGGAGCTAATATCATTCTGAATATTAACTCATTCTTAGTCAAAGAGCCTAAGGAAAGCAAAAAGATTGGTATCCAAAGTATGTAAAAATATTCCAGTAAGAAAGACAAATAGCTGAGCTCCCAAATTAGCAAACAACACAAAATGGATACCAACGAAAGAATAAACTAATAGCCAACAAAATACTCCACCTCAGCTAAGGAAGTGCAGATTAAATTTATGATCAAACCAGCACTGTGTACCAATTAGATTGGCCAAAGTCAGTACTTTAACAAAACCAAGTGGGAAAAAGTTGTCAAAAAACAAGAATTCTCATGTTTCTGTTAGGAATACAAATTGAAACTGCTCTTCGAGAGAGCCCAGAAATTCTTGTACACTTACCAGGAGATCTGTACAAAGCAATTCATTATAGCAGTGATTGTGAAAAGTGAGGAGTGTGCTAAATCTTCCCCTAGAGGGAATAAAGGCCATTCCTAGAGCAAGATGCTTCTCCAGTGCAGATACATGGACCAGAGCAATCTGGAGAAATCTTTACTTCTCTGAGTCAGAGATGGACAGTGACTCACATAGAACTATTCTATAAAGATAGCACCTTCCAGATTATGAAATTACATGTTTGTAGGAAGTAAAATATAAAAAAATTAATCGAGAAACACCCAAGTCAGTATGGTACTCTCCAAAGAGGGAGAAAAGGAGTTGAACACACAAAAGGCATTCTGTATGTGTATGGAGGTGTACATGTATGTACATACTTGTGGTATGCATAGGTGTACACAGGTGTGTATGCCCATGTGTGCACATGCATGTCGAAGCCAGAGGTCAATATCAGGTGTCTTTCTTAATCACTTCCCACCCAAATTTTGAGAGAGAGTGTCTTACTAAACCATGAGCTCAGTTGGTTAATTCATATAGCTGGCCAGCCAGTAAGCCCCAGGGATCCTCCTGTTTCAACCTCCCCAGGGATTACAGAAGCAAGCCTCCATATTCAGTTTGGGGGGGGGCGGTGGGAGGGGATACTGGAAATCAAACTCAAGTTCTCATGCTTGCAGGGCACTTTAGCACCTGACTCATATTCCCAATCCCTGTTACATTTTCTTAAAATAAAAATGTAAATGCAAAATACCAAAGTAATTTACTCAAAATCTTTATATCATTATTACTCAGATTAAATAACTGTATGCAAAAAATAACTATATGCATGCTTCTAAAACAGCAGTAGTTTTCACACACACATACATGTACACATGCTTAAGTACCAAAAAACACATGTGTACATGTACACAAATCCATACCCACACATATAACACATGCACACACAAAAATTAAAAAGTTTAAAAAAGAAATTGACTGTTCTCTTCTCTACTGGGAATTCAACCCGTGTTCTTCTGTATGCACTTCACCACTGAACCACATGCCCAACCCTTCTCATCTTAGTTCGAGAAGTTCTGTGGTCCTCTGCTTATTTGCAGAGATTGAGTCTGCTTATAATTGACATTTAATAAATGCTTGCTAATGAGACCCAGGAGCTTGACATTGGCCCAAGTGAATTATATTGTGTCTGGCCCCAGCTGTCATATAGAATACCTGACCGGACTCTGTCTTCCAGAACTAGAGAGTCCGTTCACAGAGCTAAGTCCTCCCCAGAGCACTAGTCAGATTCCTCTCGGCCCTCTGGTGTAATCTGTGGGCTGTGATAAGTGTTGGATTCCCAGTTACTGGGTCCCTCTGGTGATGCAATAAGCCAAATCAGACCAGATTAATAAATCCACCTTCAATGAACAGAGCAAAGCAACTCCCAGGTGACTCTCAGAAAGGCAGGAGAGGAATCATGTGGCAGGTCGGGCAATCAGGTCTTAAATACCCTGTGTGCATGATCTTGAGCAGCTCTGGGAGGGAGTTGACCCTTGGCAGGATTTCTCAGGGGCGGGGTCTGCAATGGGAAGAGTGAGAGAGGAGTGGTGATTCCCAATAGGTAGAGCACAGACGTGTTCCTTGGTGTGAGAAAAACAGAGAAGCCATTATTTCGACCACTCCAGCTGTCTTTGCTCTTGGTGTTCTCCTTAATCACCAGCTGCACTATAAATATGGATGATCAGACCTTCCTGCCATTATCACCAGCCCTTCTTCACTCGGCCTCACCATCTACATTTGTCTTGCTGGCCAGACTAGTCTTGATAAGATCCAGGTTTGATGAGAAGCCCAGTCTCTGGAAAGCCATGCATAATCCTAGCACCCACCTAGTGCAGTGTTTCGAGTACTCCTCACATACCATCTGCCTCATTTCACACGTGTAACAATTCTGTGCACTGTTGTTGCCTCTGGTTCACACATGAGGTGCAGGGGTACTTTAATCTGTAGACATTTTCCACCCCATGTTAGTGAGATTTATGTCAAAAACTCTGTCCTAACTGCCTGCTTCATAACAAGGCTTAACATATGTTTGTTGCATGAATAAAGGAGCAGCTATTACTGGTATATACCATGTGGCTAGTGAAACTTGAATCCCAAGAATAACAGGAAACGTAACTATGCCAGGAACCTTATATGTGCCTAGTGGTCACTGCTGTCACCGTGACTTTCCTTCTACTTTCTATTTTCTGATTCCACAACCAAAATGTCTTTTTAAACATCTCTAAAAAGTTATAATGAATTATTCTGTAATATTTGAAACATTATGCTTGGAAAGGTCAAACCCTATTTTTTTGGTATATAGTGTCATACCGGTTTTTTTTCTAACCAAGCACTTTTTATCCTTAAAGAAAAGATGGCAAGAAATTTAGAGCAGGGCACCCTCTTGAGGGCGCTTAGAGCACGGCTTCCTCTTGAGGCTGCTTAGAGCAGGGCGCCCTCTTGAGGACGCTTAGAGCAGGGCGCCCTCTTGAGGACGCTTAGAGCAGGGCGCCCTCTTGAAGACGCTTAGAGCAGGGCGCCCTCTTGAGGAAGCTTAAAACAGGGCACCCTCTTGAGGAACTTTACATGTCTTCCTTCTCAGAGCTGATAGAGTAAAATTGAAGCCAGGCAAGTCTTGTGCTCTGCTAACAAAGCTGGAATCAATAAAGCCTAAAAAATCAAGGACAGCCAAATACAGGTTATTTGAGAATTAAGACTCTTCACTCCTATGATCTCACATAGCAGCTCTAATTTTTAAGTGAAAGCAAAAATACAGGAGTTATTTCTCCATGCTCAGTCCATCATCTACCTTATTTACATTTATCAAATACTTAGCTTGTACCAGAGATTATACTGGGTACAGTAGCCAATGAAACACAGCCTTGCCTCCTGAAGCTTACTGTCTGTGAGGTAGATGACGTTGGAAAGATCATATAGAGAGTATTGTTATACATATCACCCTGTTGGGGCAATCAGTCAATACCGTACATATCGATGCTACTAAATAGTACCTTGGAAAATACCCACAAACTATAAAATATACAAACTTAACCCCAAATTTGCCTCTTGGTAATCTACTTTCATGATAAAGGAGAAAACTAAGTACAAAACAGTGTATGTTGAAGCATTTTCTATAATAGACACTTACAGTTTATTGCCTACGTGTCTACATGCCCAGCAACAGGAGACTAACATTCTAAACACCTAGCAATAACAGTCAGCTAATAAAACCTGTTACACCCCAGTAAGTGTCGGAGAGCCACTATATAAGTTATATGGTTGTTCAGAAGTGATCAATAGAAGCAGGAAAACATAAAGCAATCACTGTCTAGTGTAGTGATAGTTTTCCCCTTTTATTAACTTTTTTGCATGACATACTGTATGAAGGTAGTTAAAATTACTGAGAACATTTCAAAGGTATTTACAAACTGGCCGCAAAGTAAATTCTTTTCAATCTCTTCTTTCCTGCTTTCATCTAGGGAAATTACCGCTTTATGAAACTCTTGCTTACACGCAGAGCAAACTGGATGCAGAAGGATCTAGAAGAGATGACACCCTTGCACCTGACTACCCGGCACAGGAGCCCCAAGTGTCTAGCCCTTCTGCTGAAGTTTATGGCCCCTGGGGAGGTGGATACACAGGACAAAAATAAGGTAATAGCCAATCAAGGTCTGAAGACAAATGAAAAAAGAAAGGAGCTGCTTCGTCTTTTGATGTGAGGCATCGAGAAAGGTGTGCATTGCCACCATCCCTGTGGAGGACAGCTCCACATGTCAGACATCCCGGTATCTCCTAGAAGTCTGCCATTGTCCTGGTAGCCACCACAGGGTAGATTGGATCTCCTTTGAAGGGTGGGGAATCTCAACCTTAAGAGGGGTAAGTTTGCCCAAAATCCAAGTGACAAAACTGGGGTTCAAACCCAGGCCTGTTTAACTCTAAAAGAGTCTCTAACATTTGTCAGAAGCTCATGACAGTCCCTGTGGGAACCTGACTCAGATTGACCATCTCCCTATGCAGTGGACTAAGCGTGTGGGCACCTGGACCCACCATGACTGTCTGCCTGTGCAGTGCACTAAGCATGTGGGACCTGGCCAAAGTGGCTGTCTGCGATGCAGTGCACTGAACAGAGAGCATCTGGACTCATGGTGGCCATCTGCCCATGCAATGCACTAAGCATGCAATGGCTTTAATAACTAGGCTGTCAACAGCAGCCTCCTTGAACTCTAATCCAAAAGCCACCACTTATTCATTCTGTTTTCTTAGGGAAATTACTTAATTCATATATGTCATAATTTTAGAACACATGAAAAAAATAACTGAAGATAAAATGAGGTAATTCAGACAAAGTGCTTATCCCAGTACTTCATGCAGGATACACTCCTCATAAATGTTTACCATAAATCCATTACTAATAGCATTTCAGTTCTGACATCTGCCCTCTCACTTCTTGCTAGGAATATATTTTAACCTTCCTTGCTCTTAAATTTAAAAGATTACTACACTCCTCATAGCTTTGCTGCTCCTTCTTCACGGGAAAAACAATTGTGATCATTTGTTAGACACAGGCAGTAATCCTTTCTTTCCACTCTGAGCTGGGCCAAAGTCTTGTTAACACCAATGGCCCTGTGGAGTTAAAATCCTTATAATTATTCTTCCTGCTCTTAGTTTTTAAGGATTTTCTAAAGTGTGGTGTGTGTGTGTGTGTGTGTGTGTGTGTGTGTGTGTGTGTGTGTGAGAGAGAGAGAGAGAGAGAGAGAGAGAGAGAGAGAGAGAGAGAGAGAGTGTGTGTGTGTGTGTGTGTGTGTGTGTGTGTGTGTGTGAGAGAGAGAGAGAGAGAGAGAGAGAGAGAGAGAGAGAGAGAGAGAGAGTTTGTGTACCATGTAATACAGGTGCCTTTGGGGTAAGAGAGTGTCAGATACTCTGGACCCAGATAACAGGTCGTTGTGACCCACCTGATGAGAGTGCTGGGAACTGCAGCCGGTCCTCTGCAAGGGGACCTTCTAACTGCTGAGCCATGTCTCTACCCCTTCTCTGTCCTTTTTCACTCTCGTACTGTTCTCTATGTATTTTCAGTTTTTCTTCAGTAGTCAGTTGGAAGATCAACTTTTACTTTGCTACCATGCATTAATATTTTCCACTTCAGAGTATCTGAGTAATAGTGTTTTGATAAATGATCAATTTTATTTTATAGTTATTGTACCACAGCAAAATAAATAGAAAAATAAAAACAAAGACGTACAAAATGTAAGTAGAAATCATTTACTCTTGGGCTAAAGGCTTATATTATATTTGAGTACATATAACCTGAATAATCATAACCTAGGAAAAGGAAGGAATTACAGATGCCGTCTGTGTTTATTAAAAAGGTGTTATAATCAACACTGATTGCTATTAAGTATGATCTTCAGTCATTACTAAAATAACAATGAGTTGAGCATGGAGAGATGGCTCAGCAGCTAAGAGCATTAGATGCTCTTACAGAGGGTCAGAGTTACCTTCCAAGCACCCATACCAGGCAGCTCACAGCAGCCTGGAATTCCAGCTCCAAGGGACCTATTGGAGCTCACCAGGCTCACAGAGTAAATAAATATAAGGTGAATCTTTTAGACAGTAATGCGTTAATAATGACTTCATAATATAATAAAGGCCTATAAGTGCACTTTGAATGAATACCACGGATGTCGATTTTTTTAATTTTTATAACAGATATCAGCTTAATTCCTGCCCAGTAAATATTCCAATTTCAAGATGAATTGCTGAGCAACAAGGGGAGTCTAAGGTATAGCTGAGCATCTCTGTTATCCCTAGTGGCTCTCCCCATAGGAGGCATGCTAATGGCATTGGCAAACGTGGTTTTCAAGCAACTTCACTGCATTCAGAATTACCACTTTAAACTTTTATTTCAAATAAATAAAATGCATATATAGTTTTAAAAGTATCAGTAGCTACATTTAGCTATGAATATGTAAAATTATTCTTAAATTTAAATTTGATATGCTGAAGGATTCCAGATCTATGGGTTGCCTGTGGCAGACTCTCTGATAAACAAAAAAACTGTCTGACCATGGGCTTTTTTATTTTTTTATGTTTTATTTTCTTTATGTGGGAGAGTTTTAATTGTTGTGAATTAGGTCGGTACGATAAATAACCAGGCCAGCTCAAGAATAACAATTATATTTTAGTGGTTATAAGGGGAAACTCACGCTACAAGAGAGGGAGGTCCGACTTCCTGTCTGTCCAGAGGGAGCACAGAAAGAGAGAGCATGCATCTGGGTCCTCCCAGTTTTTCTTCCTGGGCTCCAGGTAGCCACGCTTTAACTAGATGTGATTGGTTCCAGAGTTTCCCCATCATTTAATGACTGGTTCTATTTCACTGGGGGCTATAGGTTTCTTAAATTGTTTAGCTAATGTTGAATGTTGATCTAACTTTTTGGTAAGTGGCATCTGCTGAGAAAATTATTATTTCCTTTAGATTTTCCATTTTTTTTTAAAGTATGACCTAATGATTCTTGGATTTCCTCACTGTCTGTTGGGATAGAATTTTCTTTTAGCACCTTCTTTAGGGTTGGATTTGTAGATAGATATTGTTTAAATTTGACTTTATTATGGAATACCTTTTCTCCATCTATGGCAATTGAAAGTCTGGGCTGGCATCTGTTGTCTCTTAAAGTCTGCAGGACACCTGTCCAGACCCTTCTGGCTTTTAGAGTTTCCATTGAGGAGCTGGTTGTAATTCTAATAGGTCTGTCTTTATATGTTACTGCTCTTTTTCCCTTGTAGCTTTTAATATTCTTTCTTTGTTCTATATGTTTAGTATTTTGATTATTGTGTGGTGAGGGGACTTTTTTTTCTGGCCCAGTTTATTTGGCATTCTATATGCTTCATGTACCTTTATAGCCATGTTGTATAGGAAAATTTTCTTTTGTGATTTTTGTTAAAAATATTTTCTGTGCCTTTGAACTGGGATTCTTTTCTTCTCTTTCTGTTATTCTTCGGTTTGGCTTTCTCATAGTTACCCAGATTTTCTTAATGTTTTGTGTCAGGAAATTTTTAGTTTTAACATTTTTCTTTGACCAACGTATCTATTTTTTCTATTGTATTTTCAGTGCCTAAGATTCTCGCTTCCATCTCTTGTGTTCTGTGATGCTTTTGTCTGTAGTTTCTATTTGCTTACCTGGGTTTTCCATCTCCAGGATTCCCTCAGTTTGTGTTTTCTTTATTGCTTCTATTTCTGTTTTCAGTCTTGAATACTTTTATTCATTTTCTTCAACTGTTTGTTTTTTCTTGGCTTTCTTTAAAGAGTTTATTCATTTCCTCCAATATTGCGATTGTCTTTTCCTTGATTTATTTAAGGGAGTTTTTCATTAAGGACCTTTATCATCTTTATAAAGTTTGTTTTAAGGTTGTTTTCTTGTGCTTCAGCTGTGTTGGAATATTCAGGGCAGCTTGGAGTAGAATAGCTGGTCTCTGGTGGTGACATAGTGCCCTGGCTGTTGTTGATTGTGTTTTTACACTGGTGTCTGGGCACCTGGGTTTGGGATATAGGTTGAGATACCAACTTCTAAGTTTGTCTTTATCGAATGGGTACTTTTTCCCATTGGTTTCTGTTTCCTCTCTGGTCTTCTGGCTTGAATGGCCTGTGGTTGAGTAAAGAGTCTTTAATCAAGTTGGGGGATGGAGGTCTCTAATCAAGCAGGGTGCTTCCTCTGGAGTTGTGGATATGCTAATGAGGAGAGGAGGCTGTTGGGATAAGCTGTGTGGGCTCTTTGGGAGTGTTGGTGGTCTGTAGGTGGGACTCTTTCCTGAGATTCTGGGTGCCAATGTGACACTGGTAAAGCTGGGGCTTCTACCAGAGTTGTGGTCCAGGATATGGTGATGAGAAGGGGGGTCTATTGGTGGTAGGCTGGACAGGTTCTGAAAGAGTGTCCTCATGACACTTACACCATGCCTGTTGCATAGGAGATGTTCTAGAAGAGCAGGATGCTGAGGTTGTCTTCTTGAGCACTTCTCTACCTTGCAGCAAACAGCTTTGCACTGGAGCGCATACTACAACAACCCAGAGCATGCGAAGCTGCTCATCAAGCATGACTCCAACATCGGGATTCCTGACATCGAAGGCAAGATCCCACTCCACTGGGCAGCCAACCATAAAGACCCGAGCGCTGTGCACACAGTGAGATGCATCCTGGTAAGTAGTGCTAGACCCCAAAAGCCCTTTTCAGGAAAAAAATATATAATAGATACAAAAGCATAAATATGAGAGACAGGCAATTATGAAACAGAAAAATCAACATGTGGACTCATACCCCAAAGAGACAGCATCACAATGACTGCTACTCTACACTGAGGTTTCCTGTGACCACCATCAACTGGTCCCAGAGTGCATATTTCTCATTCCCTGCTTTGTTTTCTACTTATATTTAATCCTTTGATTTTTCATTTTGTATGTGTGTATGCACATGGATGTGTGTGTTGTGTGTATGTGTTATGTGAAGTGAGGGTGTGTGCATGTGAATTTGGGGGTTGTGTATATGTGCTATGTGAAGTGGACTGTGTAGGCATGTGAACAGGGGGGGTATATGTGTTATATGAAGTGGAGGGTATGTGCATGTGAATGTGTGTATGGGGTTTTGTGTGTATGTGTTATGTGAAGTGGACTGTGTGTGCATGTGAATGT
>JAQHUG010000048.1:8873653-8894841 GCA_028555095.1 Dicrostonyx torquatus
AGGTGTTCATAGGTTTGTGGACTAATATCCGGATCTTCAATTCGATTCCATTGGTCAGTGTCTCTGTTTTTATGCCAATACCAAGCTGTTTTCAATACTGTAGCTTTGTAATAGAGTTTGATAAGTCAGGGATGGTAATGCCTCCAGAAGTTCCTTTGTTGTATAGGATTGTTTTGGCTATCCTGGACTTTCTGTTCTTCCATATACAGTTAGTTATTATTCTCTCAAGGTCTATGAAGAAAAGAACTAGAATCAACAAATATGCTCACAAGTGTAGTGTAGGAAGAAAAAGTTGCCAAAGAGATTGCATGTGCTTCCACAATGTAGATATCCAAAGCACATGTACAAGATGTATGTTGTTTATGGATGACTACATGTGTCTATAAGTTTAAAAAAACACAACTTTAGCCTGACTCACAACAGACACAAAAGCACAATTAGGTAAAGTGTTGTACCTTTTTAATGCAAGCATGGTGGATCCTCTATTCTTTTCTGTATTTTTATATTATTAATAAACAGAAAAGTTAATTGTTAAAGATTTAGCCCATACACTCAATGCACAGTTTTATTTGTGCCTGTAGAGAATGTGGAGGTTTTAAGAAATAGTTAATGTACATGCCACTATTATTTATTGTGTCTGAAATCTCTTGATGTTTAAAATAGGATGCTGCACCAACAGAGTCTTTATTGAACTGGCAAGACTACGAGGGCCGCACACCTCTTCACTTCGCAGTTGCCGATGGAAACCTGACGGTGGTGGATGTCTTGACCTCCTATGAAAGCTGCAACATAACATCCTATGATAACTTATTTCGAACCCCACTCCACTGGGCAGCCTTACTAGGTATGTTCTGCTCTAAGTCAGAAGATCAGTGGTAGGAGAGGCTACCCAGCTACGGAAGTCCTGTGCCTCCACATCTCCTGTGGGCTCCCTCCTCCCTAATTGATTTGCTCAATTATTTCGTAATCTGGCTCCTTCTGTTGCATGCTTTAGATGTGGTAACATAAACTAATTCTCTATTAAATACTGGTTTTTAGTTCAACATTATGTCATAAGTTTTTACTTTTTACAAAGGAATGAAAATTCATTGACAAGATATGAATATAATGTAACCTGCCTTCACACTCATGGCAGTTATGTGGGCAAAGGAGGGCGTTCATTTGACACTGTATTCAGTCCTTAAACTTGATTTTCTGTCTTCATACCTGCCTTGTAACCTTTCGGGGATCACCTTTTTGATGAGAGAGCAGGTTTGTGTCTAGTATGTATTGTGTCAGATTATTTGAAGGAGTACAACCTGGGACTTTTTCTCTTTTATGAAGTAGTTTAACCACTTATAGTTTTTATTAAAAGGTATTTTTTTCTAATATTTGGGTATTACTAGTATTTTCAGAGGGTTTTTTTCTTTATATTTTCCTTCCCCTTTGTTTCCCCCTTGTGATGCTGTCACTCAGCTTCGGTCCACCTGGTGTTGCAGGTGACAGTGTGGGTTTAGTTGTAATGGCTTTTCAACTCATCGAAATCATGTTTATCCATGAGAGTCAGAACAAGACCTCTCCTGTTCCTTCCACATATAATGCAAGTTGTGCCCTTCCAACTCAATTACTCCTGTGGTGTGCGCTCACAGTCAGAGTTGACTGTTGTTAACATCTTGGTCTTAAGTTGCACACAGTCTGTTTTAAAGTGATTTCATACTTGCATACAGCTTTTATGTCATATTTATAATTGTTATTTAGGGTTTTTTCAAAGTGTGTTTTCATCTCATCCTTTTCCTCTGGAATGTGGGTGCACTTCCACATTTGCTTCCACCTCACTAAATTTGCTTTGTTCTGTAAATTCTTATTTTATTATTCCTTCTACATGGGTTCTCATTTCAACAGTATTTTCATTCCCATCTGCCTCCTGTTTTTCCTTTTAAGTTCATTTTATTTCCTTTTATTTTTTTCTATCACCTTTTCATGTAGCCTATTTCCTTCTTAGGGTTCTTTCTCCCTTTCATTTCATAGACGCCATCTCTTTCTGCACTAAATTGAAGACACCTAACAATTTCTCGACTTTACTCTGGGCCTTCTTGAGACCATTCCTGAGGTATGCTTTTCATCCTTCCAATGCCAGTTCTGTCCCTGCCTGTAGTATGTTATCCTCAAGTCTTTACTGAATTTTTCTCTTTGCTCCTCAGACAAAATGAATGTGTTTAGATTGACGCTCTTGCATGGATTGGCATCGCCCTGTATTTGGATTAGGAAGACTCCTTAAACCCCATGTGTGGGGCGAGTAGATGAGCACAACCCCCAGGCAGGTCCCTTTTCCTGCCTTCCACCCAGCGCAGCCTTGCTCAGAGGGCTCCTCACATGGCATCTCCTTCCTCGCCTGGTTACACACATGCTCTGTTAGAGAGTTAAAAAGGGCTTCCTAGGTTTATTAGCCCTCTGTGTTGTGTTGTGTTGTGTTGTGTTGTGCTGTTGTGGTTTTTGAGACAGGATCACCAGAGGATATCCTAGCACTTGCCCGGTAGCCCAGGCTGGTCTCAGTTTTTCAGTCCTCTAGCCTGAGCCTTGAAGGGAGGGTTTACAGGCACATACTACCACGGCCAGCTTGTTAATTCTTTGGCCACTTGTAGAGATCCACCTTTGTAGAACCAGTTTTTTTTCAGACTGCAGATTACTAGCTGACACCACTTCACAGTACCTGCTCTCTCTTTCTGTGGAGTTTGAAATCACTGCCTTGATAATAAAAGACTAGGGGAGAGACATGACAGGATAGTCAGGAGGCCTCAGCAGCAGACGAGGTTCATTTCAGTTCAGCTGAGCAGTAGCAGGGAGCTGATGTTCAGTTCTGATGGATCAGAAAGCAGAACCTTAGAATGATAGACAGTGAAGCCAAGAAGCCCAAGAGGCAGTGCCTAAGCCTGGCACTTACCACCACTGTGCTTTTCCTCCCTAGTGAAGCCCCCTGTTTTCAGTGTCTCAGCTTTACCTTCTTTCTACCCAATCATACTGTGCAGGGGGAAAGGTGGAAGGGGCTGCACTGAGCTGTTTGCAACCATTTTAAATGCTATTGAATGTTAGTAATTTTTCTTACTTTCTTTTTCTTAAAATGGATTAAAAATGGACTTACCCCTTTGTGCGAGATAACTAACTTGTGTCTGTTCTCAGGCCATGCGCAGATCGTCCATCTCCTTTTAGAAAGAAACAAGTCTGGAACTATCCCTTCCGACAGCCAAGGAGCAACACCCTTGCACTATGCAGCTCAGAGTAACTTTGCTGTAAGTTGTGGTTCCCTTTTCTCTTAATAAATCTTTATTTTGATATAATTGTAGATTCATATGCAGTTACAAGAAATAATGTGCCATGATCCCTTCCCCCCTTCAATCAGCCTTTACTAACAAGAGATGGAGTGCAATATTACAAACAGGAGGTTGACAGTGAGCTAATTGAAATTGCAGCGTTTTGATAGCCACACGTGTACCTGTGTTGATAGAGTGATTACTTTTAACCATTGTTCAGTCTGTCGGTGCCGTGTGCAGGTGGTGGTCTGTGTGTTTACGCGGTTGTTAGTCACTTGCAAGCTTATGCAGCTTTACTTAGACACTTGGTATCACTTTTGCTTTATGGTGAATTACTACATTATTATTCTGTGACTTTTATAGCACTAGGGACATTTAGTGTTCAGAAACCCTGTAATTGTCCTGAAAGCAGTGCAGCAAGGCTTGGGAGCTGGAAAAAACAGCTACTGACATCTCAACTGTGCGGATTGCTAGCTGTGTGACCTCACACAGCTTTCTTACCCTCTCTGAGTCTAGGCCTCTTCATAGATAGTATAAGGATACCTATATGTCTTCCTTCAGGACTGCTGGAAAGATTAGAGCAAATCCATGGCAAGTGTCTACTGCACCTGGTGTAGAGCAGGTGTGTCCACACGGACCCTGTTCCTATGGATTGTGTACTTACGAGAGCAGGTGTCCAAACACAGGCTGCATTCTTATGATTCATAGTAAGGATTATGAGTTGTATACATCTGAGAAGGCCACAACGTGAATTATTGTTTCTAGAAATCCTGAGAGTTATCAGTAGTTCTCTCCTGATAGTCCTTCATGGATCACAAAGTTTATTCTTGTCCATTATGTTCTGGTTTCTCTCAGCAGCGTGATGGTGTGCAGACTGACACAGAACATTAGAAGAGGCCACTGCTGGTTTCCTGCCTTCCTCATGGGTGTTCAGGGAAACTCACAATAGTTCTGACCTGGGAAGAGCATAACTCCCACTTTTTGACCTCAGTGTTCTGCTAAATGTCTCATTTTCATTCCCTTCATACTCTCTGCAGAAGCCAGTTTGATCCTGTCTTATCTGCTAGCGATATTATTTCCTTTTTTTTAAAAAAAATAGGTCCAAAACTGATGGGTGTCCTTTCTCTGAGAAAGTACATTGTGTATCTGCTCTCGGGATGGGCACAGGCTGTCTGTATACTCACAGTCTTTCCTTCTTGGCCTCCCTAAAACATTACTCAGTGCACCACATAGAGTTTTAGCAAACCATTATCTTTTATTGTCTTGGAGAAGTAGTTCTTTCTTATCACGGAGAGGAAGTCTCATGGCCTAAGCTGATGGGTCTATGGAAATAAACACTCAGTGCATAGCTCAGCACATCCTGGGGGGGTGGGGGTCATGGCATTTCACTTACAGGTCCTACGAGATGAAATGGCCTGCCCATGATCATGAACCAGATTTCAAACTCCAGCTTTAATGCAGATACCAGTAAGTAAATAATTTCAATGGGAGCAGAAGAGAATGGTGGCACATTGCAGATGTTTGCTTTAGATGGTCTACCAAGTCCAGAGTTGATTTTTCTATGCTCTATTTCAAGCCCATTGATTACTTTAACTTCTGTCAATTCCATATAAGGTTGCTATTTTCTTTTTGAAAAACACCAAAAATAAACAAGCAAAATCAGGAAATAGTTTTAAAATTGTGTGGGTGTTCCATCTGCAGGTATGTCTGTGTACCATGTGGCTGCCTGGTGCCCTTGCAAGGCAGAGGAGGACATCCGATTATCTAAGAGTAAACTTACTGATGGTTTCGAGTCTCGGTGCAGAGAACTGAGCCCAGCAGCTAGTGCTCTTGACTGCTGAGTTACCTCTCTAGCCCCTGTTCTTTCTATGAAATATTAAGAATCAGCTGCAGAAATTTCTTTCTGAAACTCTTTATATTCATTCAAGCAATAGTTTTTTGATCTTCCTAGAAAACTGAGTTTTAGAAAAGAGAGTATTTTCAATGCAGAAATATTAACCTAGGTACAAGATGCTCAGTTACACAGCACTTAACCATAAGCAAGGCCCTGGATTTGATCGCAGCCCTGAAAACAACAATAGTGACCCAAACCGCCAAGCATTATTATTTTTCCATTATTCCAGAGGCAGGACCTTAAATATCGGAATAGCTAAGTAAATTTATTTAAATGAATTGAATGCTGCATTTCACAGTAACTTTTTTTTATGTTTTCTTTTTTTTTATTGTTTGTTGTAAATTAGAGGGGAGGGGTGTGGGTTGTGTTCCCCAGCCGCCTGGCTCCCAAGCCCCCAGCTGCTGGCCCGCTCAGCCACTGGTTGCCTGCACCCGAAATAACCACGTGAGGACGGTATTCATTTAAACTCTGCCTGGCTTATTATCACTAGCCTTTTCCCGGCTAGCCCTCACCTCATAAACTAACCCATTATAAAAGTCTGTATGTCACCACGAGGTGGGTGACTTACCGGATGGATCTGGGTACTTCCACCTGCGGCGGGGGGCCTCATGGCGACTGGCTCACTTTCCTTCTTCTCCTCAGAACTTCCATTCTGTCTACTCCGCCCACCTAAGGGCTGACCTATCTATAAGCCAGACAGCTCTTTATTCAACCAATAAGAGTAATACAAAATACAGGAGAACACTCCCACATCAATTGTTGAAAGAAAAATTTACATTTACTCCCCTTGTTCCCGGCCCTCCCGCTCCCCCACTACCCCACCGCCCTCCCCCTGCTTCCTTAAGATGGGGCACCAATAATCAACAAATGTAGTTACCATCTCAAGATTTTTAGTAATGTAATACTCAGAGAGACAAGCTGTTTGCTTTCTCTGGAGGCATGCTTAAGTATCTGGGGTGTTACAGATACAGTGTACATGAAAATGTGTAACTTAGTATTTCTCCTGATGCCAGATACTTTTAAGTCTTCTAATTTTCATTTCTAAAAGTGCCCTTAAAAGCTCTAAAGCTTAAAGAAACTCATTCTCAATTGTTTTATTCTTCTCCTGTTTTGATTTTTTTTTTTTTGGTTTTTTCGAGACAGGGTTTCTCTTTGTTTTTATTTTTTTTTAATTATTTCATGTTCTTTGATAGTTTCACTCATCCCATCTTTTCTTGCTCAAGTCCTTCTTCCTAGTAAGTTCCCTCCCAATGGCCATGTCGTCTGTGTGCATCACACTGAGTTTAAATTGGGCGTCCTGCATGAATGAGAAGTTTTTTACTACAGCATGGGCAGCTTACCACTGGTTACATTAATAAGGAGAGTGACACTTGTTCCCCCAGCCACCACTGACTGTAGTGGGGCCTCACAAGCCCTTCTCCGTTCATGATAAATGTTGACAGGCCCAGTCCTATGCTGACAACCACTGCCAGGAAGTTACACATACATCAGCCTTTGTCATGTCCAGAAGACGCTGTTGGGCAGCAGCCCTCCCCAATCTATGGTTCTTAAAATCTTTTTACTTCTTCTTTGCCAGCATTCCCTGGGTGGGGGGGTCACCATTCTCAAATTTAAGGATATTGAATGAGAAAGTTAGATAATGTTTCTGAAGTGTTATAGAAACTAAAACTAATATATAAGGAAAGAAGATCATAATTTTCTATGGAAACAGAGGTTTTATTATTCATAAAAAGACAGCAGGAGAAATCCTTGGCTCCTTTATGGAATCACCTCTAGCAGGTGCTTTATTGCCGTGGAGAACGTACCCATGCTGCGGTGTTTCAAATGAGGTTTTCTTACAGGAAACAGTGCAAGTGTTTTTAAAGCATCCTTCAGTGAAAGATGATCCTGACCTGGAGGGAAGAACGTCCTTCATGTGGGCGGCAGGGAAAGGCAGTGATGACGTACTCAGAACTATGCTGAGTCTAAACTCTGACATCGACATTAACATGGCAGACAAGTACGGAGGCACAGGTAGGAACTGGCACATGGGCTCAGCCTGCTTTGGATGCCAGAAGGTGCTATCAAATTTTCAAGACATAATTTGAGATCATTGTTCCTAAGATAATATTGTTTGACTTAGCTTTTCACTCTTTAAGCTTGAGTTTGCCAGGATCTTACTCCAAAGGCTTTATTTCTTCCAATTATTGTAGCTAAAATTAGTATATCTACCAGGTCAATCTTAGCATCTGGTTTATAGCTTTGGCTGCACATTAGACACAAGATAAAAACTTGTCTCCTCACTAACTTCCATATAAAAAAGTTTGGAAATATGGAACTATACATAGTTGGGGTTGGAGAGATAAACTCAGTGGGTAAAGCCCTTGTCATGCAAGTGTGAGGACCAGAAAAAGTGAGTGGACTGGGAGGCTCATCAGTAATCCATCTGCGTGGGATGTGGAGACAAGGAAGCAATAGAGCAAACTGGCTAGCCTGACTAGCCAAAAATGTGACCTCCAGAGTTATGAGAGACCCTGCCTCAGTATGCACGTAGAGCACAATCAAGGAAGACAGCAAAATCAACTTTGATCCTCAGCACATGTGTGCACACACGTGCATGTATACCTAACACATACATGTACAAAAAACTGCATATTTAGTAGCTACTACCATTTCAAATTCTGTTTCTAAGGGAATGCATATCTCTAGATGTATTCTCACGTCTCTCTCTCTCTTTTTGTTTTTTGGATTTTTGGTTTTTTGAGACAGGGTTTCTCTATAACTTTGGACCCTGTCCTGTCCTGAACTAGCTCATGTAGACCAGGTTGGCCTTGAACTCACAGAGATTCTCCTTCCCAAGTGCTGGGATTAAAGGTGTGCGCCACCACCACCACTGGCTCAAGTCTCATTTTTATACTCTTTCTCAAGTTTGAGTAGCATCTCTCCATACTGATGGCCCCCATCTAAGAGAATGTCCTGTAACTCTAGAACCTTCACTGCTCTACAGCCCACATTAGTTCTCACCAGACTCTTGATTTAGTTTTTCTTTATTAAAAGAGCCCTGTCACTATATGTTGGTTGCAAAGAGGCATGGTTTTTAGCATCCAGGGTGAACATGAAGTCTCTCTTTTTCTGAAATCCCAATTGCAAGTCAGAAGGAAAAGAAAATCACCAGCACAACAGTGAGTATGCCAGACCTCAGCATCCACAACACCCACAACAGTACATATATGTCCAGAGAGAGGGAGATTTGGATTGCATTTAGCCACAATCAGGTGGAAATCCTAAGTAGAAGAAAGAAAAACATACTTAAAGTTTAAAGGTAAAGTCGTTTTGAAATTTTATTAGTTATTTGGCCTCTTTTGTTTTTTTAGCTTTACATGCTGCTGCCTTGTCTGGCCATGTCAGCACTGTGAAGTTATTATTGGACAGTGATGCTCAAGTAGATGCTACTGACGTCATGAAGCATACTCCACTCTTCCGAGCCTGTGAGATGGGACACAAAGATGTGATTCAGACTCTTATTAAAGGTTGGTTGATACAAGAACTTCTATCAGGAACTCACACAAAAGGTAGGCATTCTAGCACGCTTTGTGTGAAACATGGCTTAATTCACACGCAGAGCCTCGGAGCAGAGAGTTGAGGAAGAGGGCCCATGTGGCAACAGAAAACTCTGCCTATACTTGTAGCTCACCTGTTGGTGATTTCAAAATAATCACTTATTTTGATTTCAAAATAATCACTTTGCTCCCACTCCCCCAGTTTCATTTGCTGAAAGGGAGTGATTCCTCCCCACCTCTCCAGAACTTAAGGGAATCTCTAAAGCTCTGGCAGACAGTGTAGAATACATAGAAGTACTAGGAAGAAAAAGGCTTTTAAAGGACGTTGTTATGTTTGTAATCTTCTGTTCCTTCTGATGAATGCTGTCTACATTCGACATTTTCACTGCAGTTTTGCTTTGCTAGGTGGAGCAAGGGTAGATCTGGTTGACCAAGATGGACACTCACTTCTCCACTGGGCAGCACTGGGGGGAAATGCTGACGTCTGCCAGATACTGATTGAGAACAAGATCAACCCAAACGTGCAGGATTATGCAGGAAGAACACCTCTGCAGTGCGCTGCCTATGGAGGGTACATCAACTGCATGGCTGTGCTCATGGAAAACAGCGCAGACCCCAACATCCAAGACAAAGAGGTAGAAACTCAGGCTTTCTGTGCCACCAGCTCCATGGTGCAGAACTTTCTTCCTTGCTATGAATTAAGTAGAACAGTTTATCACTTGGAGAGAGATGGTCTTCATTTGTCAATGTTCTCTTGTAGTGCTCATCTATATCTGTATGTTACTTAACATGTATATGCACTAGGAATAATTTTTAAAATGTTTGTAAAATATATGCATACGTACATACATACATACACACACACACATGACCTTACAAACTACCTTTTGTTTGCTTAAAATTAGCACCTGCATTTTCTCAGCTGATATATAATCTTTCTCATAATCATAACTGCTTCATATCCTAAAATGCCAAGAGCTTTATATTCAGCGATAGTTCATTCAGTCTTCACAGCGAGCCTATGAAGTAGTTACTGTCCTACCCCACTTCCCAGCTGAGGACACTAGACCTCAGGTAGCTGTGGTGATACCAGTTGAGAATGGGGAGCCTTTAACCCAAACTCCAGAGTTTAGTAATTAGCTCCCGTAACAGGACACTTCTCTACTGTTTCCAGAATCATCTTCATGAATTTGTCTTTCTTCTTCTGGATTGCTCCCTTAGGAAAATTAATTCCTCTAAATAGATTATGGAATGAAAGAAACAAATGCTATACAGTGTAATCAGCTGTGGTGTGTGTGTGTGTTCTATCAGAATCCTAAAATAGTTTAGTTCATATTTCCTCCTCTATGCAGTTAGAACAGTTTCTCTCAGTTTATCTAGAGGACTGGCTGCTTAACTCTAAAATGCTAACATAAGTCATGTTTTCCAAGTCAGAAAACAGATTCTCCATTAACCATTCAGAAATTTTCTCCCAAGGTTGGTATTTTATGTAAAAATAATATGAGTAGCTGGCAAGATAGCTGAGGGGAAAAAGAGACAACTGACTCCTGAAGCTGTCTGCATGATGGAACAGGTGTGCACATATGCTAAATTAATATATATATAAATGCTTTTCAAAATTAAAAGTAACATAAGGTAAAATATGTAAACTATGGTCTTGTCCTTATATTAGTAGGAATGTACTGTTTATAATTTAGCATGTCTTTTGTGTTTTGCCAAGTGGACAATTTCTTACATACTTTTATTAAGCAACCTTCTAGTTCTATTCAGTTTTATATGTAGCACTTTGGAATCATTTGTTTAGAACTATGTAGGATCTCTCAGATGGTTCTGAATAGAATTGGTGATGCTGAGTATCTTGAACTCATTCGGGCTTCTCAGAGAACCGGTTTCCAATACTTCACCATTGTATGAGACTATATTTTTGGTTGCTAAGAATTTTTAAAGACCATAGTTAGAGCCAGGCAGTGGTGGCTCACATCTTTAATCCCAGCATTCAGGAGGCAGAGGCAGGCAGATCTCAGTGAGTTCGAGGCCAGCCTGGCCTACAAAACGAGTTCCAGGACAGCCAGGACTGTTACACAGAGAAACCCTGTCTTGAAAAACCAGCAATACCACTTTTGTGTATATATCCAAAGGCCACAAGGACATGTGCTCAACTATGTTCATAGCAGCATTGTTTGTCATAGCCAGATCCTGGAAACAATCTAAATGCCCCTCAACCAAAGAATGGATAAGGAAAATGTGGAACATTTACACAATGGAGTACTACACAACAGGAAAAAAATAATGACATCTTGAGATTTGCAGGAAAATAGATGGAGCTAGAAAACATCATATTGAGTGAGGTAACCCAGACCCAGAAAGACAAATATCATATGTGCTCATTCATAAGTAGCTTTTAGACATAAAGCAAAGAAAACCAGCTTACAATGCACAATGCCAGAGAACCTAGACAACAATGAGGACCCTAAGAAAGACATACACAGACCTAATCTATATGGGAAATAGAAAAAGGCAAGCTGAAGAATTCCTCTCGTTTATTCTCCAAACAGTCTTTATACCAAAACTTAACTTAGGGGAAATACATTAGCATTCTGTCTCCTAGGTACCCAGGTGAATGGCTTTTAGTCATGTCCACAACTACCTGTCTGCTCTGTCTGGCACGTAGGCTTGAATCAGCATTTCTATCAGGCATCCTCCAAATTACAAAAAAAAGGAGCAACAACATCCTGACCCTTTGTTAGGACAGAGACAGCCTGTCTGGAAGGCTACGTGACCACCTCAGGTGGGGCCTATGGCTTCAGAGCCTGGCTGCCACACCATATAGAAACAGTCTTTGACCATTTGGGCTCCCCTAATCCTTCCTCTCCTTCTTCCACAGGATTCCCTGAGGTCCACCTAATGTTTGACTGTGGATCTCTGCATCTGTTTCCATCAGTTGCTAGGTGAAACCTCTCTAATGACAATTGGGCTAGGCAATATTTATGAATATAACAGAACATCATTAAAAATCATTTCATTGACTATTTTTTTTGTTAGTCTTGTTTTGTTCTATCCTAGGTCTCTGAGCTATTCCACCTCTGGGTTCTGGCCCTCCAGGTATTATCAGTGGTTGGCTCCCTCTCCTGGTATGGGTCTCAAGCTGAATCAGTCATTGGTTGGCCACTTGCATAATTTCTGTGCCGCCTTTACCCCAGCATAGCTTGTAGGTGAAAGACCCCCCAAATTGGTCTTACCACCGAGGACCCCCCAGACTCAATAACCAGACCGTCAGATGCAAAAGCACAAGGTGGTTTATTTCACGATTGCGCAACCGGGTGCACAGCTCTGGATAGCTGAGCATCTAGGCAAGCAAGCTTTTATAGACAAAATCACAAGTTTTCCATGAATTATAATATGGGGTACGGGTACAATTGGGATTGGTCTAGATATTCAAACCGGAGTTGAACCCAGAACGAAATTAGCATAGTCCAGCCTATTTCCAAAAACCTCAAGTACGTGACATCCAGCTAACTACGTGACATCTTGCTAACTATGTGACATCCTGCTGACTATGTGACATGTGACATCCTGCTGACTATGTGACATCCTGCTGACTACATGACATGTGACATCCTGCTCGTTCCGGCTGTAACCTAGCTTGCAGTTTGGTAATTTCTTCTGCAAGGAAGACCTCAACCGGTTCTAATAACCATCAGTCCTCCTGCCCAACGGGGGAGGAAGAACTCACAAGCAACAGTCAAACTTGTTTGTCACATTTTGTAATTTTCCATTATCCAATTTACTTAGTTTGTCCCTCCTATGTAGAATTGGTTAGGGTCTTTTCAGTAGGCAGAACAAATTGTAGGTTGAAGGTTAAGCTGCTGGATTGGTGTTTCAACCCCTCCACTGGAAATTTGCCTGGTTACAGGAGATGGCTGGTTCAGGCTCCATATCTCCTGTTGCTAGGAGTCTTAGCTAGGACACCTTCATAGATTCCTGGGACTTTCATTTCACTAGGTTATCTCACCCCAGAGATGCCCCTGATTACAGTTGTCTTTCCTGGTACTCTCTCCATCTTCCCCCATCTGATCCCTCCTGTTCCCATGCCCACCCCGCCCCCATACAGGCCCCTTCCCCATCCACCTGTGATGTCTATTCTATTTCCCCTTCACAGTGAGATTTGTGCATCCTCCCTGTTACTTAGCTTCTTTGGGTCTGTGAATTGTAGCATGCTTATCCTTTACTTTATAACTAATGCCCACCTGTAAATGAGTACATACCATTTTGTCTTTCTGGTCTGGGTTGCCTCACTCAGGATGATCTTTTCTAGTTCCATCCATTTGGCTGCAAATTTTCTGATTAATACTTCACTGTGTAAATGTACCACATTTTCTTTATCCATTCTTCAATACATGCCATTTGTACTAGTCAGGGTTCTCTAGAGGAACAGAACTGAAATATATATATGGGATTTATTAGAGCGGCTTACAGGCTATGGTCAAGCTAGTCCAACAATGGCTGTCTACCAACAGAAAAATCCAAGAATCCAGTAGTTTTTCAGTCTATGAGGCTGGATGTCTTAGTTGGTCTTCAGTACACACCAGAATCCTGAAGAAGTAGGCTCTAATCCCAGTGATGGGATAAACTTGCCAGTAAGAGGAGGGCAAGCAGACAAAGAGAGTAAGCCTTCTTCTTCCATGGCCTTTATATAGGCTGCCAGCAGAGTGGCCCACTTGAGAAGATTTGGATTTAGGGTGGGTCTTTCCATTTTAAATTATTTAATTCAGAAGAATCCCTCACAGGTATACCTATACACTTCTGTTTAAGTTAATTCCAGTCCAGATGTAGTCAAGGTGATAACCAAGAATAACCATCACACCATTTATTTTTTCTGAATTTGACTCAATTTGAGTGTGCCTCCTGTTTTCTTGTAGCGAAAGTTAGAGTTTGCATTCTTGGTTGGAATGTTCTTTAATCAATTTCAAATCCTCCTCAGGTCTTACCTTGGATGGTGCATGATGCTCTTTGATGAACGTGTTAATTGTGGTCACTTTGGCTAAGAACCATCTGCTTTGTTATGTACTTCATAGCATCCCTTGTTTATTAGTGATCAGTCTGAGGGGGAGTTGTTTCTTCTGAGTTATTATGTGTCTAGAATCGCTTACTCCACTACAGATGATTTGTTTATACTTGCAGGGACGAACAGCTTTGCACTGGTCCTGTAATAATGGCTACCTTGATGCAATTAAATTACTGCTAGATTTTGCTGCTTTCCCTAATCAGATGGAGAACAACGAGGAGAGGTAAGCCACTGATTAGAAGGAGAGTGAGTATAGCGTTTTTCATATCACATCCTTCCTTTCTGATGAGAAAAAAAATCTCAAGTTGAGATATTGATTCAGAAATAGGAAGTATATTCATAAGGAAATGTTGTGCCAAGCAGTCCTGAGCCAGAGGAAAAAGCCACATTTCCATGCAGTGTTCACTTAGAACCATGGGAGTTTTGCACTTGCTCAAAACTTTGGGTACTGCATATGGCAGGTTCACATTTGCAGACTGGGAAAAGGACCTTCTTCAAGCTTGTACCTAACTTATGGCCAGTGAAATTCTGAAGGACCAGGCCCAGGAATTCATCTAGGCTAGAAGAATGAGTTACATATTCAAATTTTTTCTATTAGTAGTAAAGATATAATTAGTTTGTGGACAAAAGGCTGCTGTTATGTGTCTGAAAACATGGAGAAGCTGAGATGAAAGCTGAACATCTATAAATATTCCCTTTTTGAAAAATATGGTTCACAGAGATATGCTAGGGTTGCCAGTCAAAAACTCTTGCCCAATAAAAAAGGCTCAGACATGGTGGGAGCGTAGCTCAGTTTCAAGTGCCTGCCTACTGTGTGCTCAGCTCTGGATTCCATACCCAGAGTGGGTGGGAAAAGGACCAGATGCAAAGGGAAACCTACACAGGAGAGACTCTGTGGATCTTGGCTCCAGGAAGATTCTAGTAAATTGAGGTAGTGATTATGTTTATGACCAGGCTTCTGAACATCTTCCAGAGTCTTTCTTTGTTAGCAAGAAAACTGAAGGTAGTTTTTTTAAATTCCAAAGGAAAAACAGAAGGGAAAGAGAAGAATCTCCCAAATTAGGGATTTCTTTAAGGAATATCTGGTCCAGAAGATGTCTCGGCAGGTAAGCACTGACTGCACAAGTCTAATGGCCTGAGTTCAGTGTGGAGAGAAAGCTAACTCCTGAAAGTTGTTCTCTGACGTCCATTGTGCCATGGCACACGCTCACCCACCTTCACACACGTGCGTCCGTGCAGCAGCAGCAGTCAGTTAATTAAAAAGAAGTTGCTTATTTTCTAAAGCCAATCACAGATCTATTAGTGCTTGTGAAGTTTAGAAGTGATTAGAAAGAATAATTTACTCTAACAGTGTTGATTTCCTAGCTGCTGTCTTTGTAAAGAAACAATGAAAACGTACTGGAAGAGAGTGGCTGTGCCCCAGCCTGTCCCATGTTTTCCCAGCCGTGCACTTCGATAGACACATGTCAGAAGCTGGTACTGCAGCTTATGCTTACTGACATTCTGGTTTGGGCATTCTGCTGCACTCGTCAGCCCATTCCCGCGTGGCAGGTCCAATTGTGTGTTATCTCTTCTCAGTGTCTACATTGTTTCTTGGCTGGTTACCATCAGTGTAGTGCTAATTTCTACTTCTTGTGCATAGGCACTAACCAAGTGATGTACCCCAAATAGACATCATTTCTGCCAACCTCTGCTGTCTCTCGGTCAATAACCATCTGACAGCCACTCTCTCATGTCAGTGGGAATATTCACAGTGCTTGGATGTTGCTAAATGGAATTTGGGATAGAATGGTAATAACACCACCATGGTGAGTTGCTTAAACACTAGATGTAAACTTCGATCTTGAAACCTGGCTAGATATTTAAATTGTATCTCTCTAAAGCTGAGATTGACTTGATTAAAAATTCTAATTTGAATAAACCAGTGATTAAAAGAAAACATGGTTAAGACAGAGGAATTGTGTGTTATATTTTACTAAGAAATTCCTGCTAATTTTGTTAACATAATGATCCTTGTGGCTGTGGCTGTATTATGTACAGATGAATGCTGAGACACAGAGATGGACGGACAGGACTCCACAGTTTGCCTTAAATACTTAAACAAAAATTAAAAGGAAGAAATTGAAAGAAGTAAACATGGACAAAACATGGTTCTTAAGTTTGGGTTTTGAAAATATGGAGAATTATTATTTTTCGATATTTTATACTTGAAATATCTCACAATGAAAATACAATTTTTTCATAATAAAAATATTTAAGATGTTAAGTTTTAGTACAGAAACAGCCCTAGAGATCTGGGTCTCCCCTCTCTTTTCCCCCTCTGTTTTATGGATGAGGAAACAAATCCAAAGAAGGCCACTGACTACGCAGGGTCACACAGGTTCCTCGTTCCCAGTCTGGATTTTTTGTGATAAACATTACATTTCAGTACTTACAGAAAGATTGTGTGCAAATTGATTGCACAAACAATTCTGTTCTACTGGAATGTATTCAATAGTTGATAGAAGAGGAGGTTTTACCACACTGGGAGCTATTTGCTATTAGTTGTAACCTATATTCTGTACAGACTATTTGCATAAATGTCAGCAAGTTGCTTAACTTTTCTGGGTCTCTGTTTATGAAATGAAGATACTGCATTTAGTGAATTGTAAAGGTCCCGCCACATTACTGCCCTGTGTTCAGTGGCTCTGATAATCTCTTCATTAGTGGATGTGCAGTCAGAAGAGAAAATTAGTTCTCCTGAATTTACAGAATAACATCTACTCATAATTGTCATTTGAGGCTGCTTATTTATGGCCCTCTGTTCCCCAGACAGTAGTGGCAAATTGAGGCGTTCTGAAATGACCGCTTTTTTCCAGCTGTTGGAGCCACAGTAAGGAAACCATACATGGATCTCTGACTCACCCAACATAGGCTCTGAATTCAGTTTCCTTCCTGAAGCAACCAGACCATCCTTTTTCTGAAAACCTTTTCCTTTTAGGTTGTACAGTAACTATTAAGTAAGTTTTGAAGAGAGATTTTCTTTTCAGTCGTCCTGATTTGATTTTCTGAGTCTAATCTTCCATCCTATAACCATCTCCTTTTCCCACTTAAGCCAGCTCATGGTTTATGACTGCACTGACTACCTCAGTCACCCAGTGGGCTTGACCTCAGTGTGCAGTTGTCACTGGGTAACTCTGAGCGTGGGCTCTGTTGAAGTGTTCGTGGCAGGCTAATGCTCTCCCAACCAGCGGGATATGAACGGTGGTCCCTGATAAACCTAGGGGAGAGGAATGGAAGGAGCAAGAGACACAAGGAATGACAGCAAGACAGGCTTTCTAATCAAGCTGTATTTTATTGATTTCTAGGAGCTGTTATATGGCAACCGGGCAAAGGGGCTGGGGGTGGGGGAAGATGTCAGGAACCTCCGGTTCTGCTGGAACTCAGATCCGGAGCCATCCCTAACTAATGAGTAAATACTGAGGGTCTGTGATTGTTGATTAACAAAGAAGTATTAATTGTCTCTGAAGCCTAGTGCCTGCAGGTCTCACTAGGAGATAAGATGCCAGGTTAATCTCCTAGGCCCAGAATTTACCCTACAGAGGTGTAAGATGGCTGTAAACAAAGGTACAGATCTCAAAATACAGGTCTTTGCTTCTGGCATAATGCAGCATCATAAATCCTGCTGCAGTGTGGGTCCTGAGCAGCAGCTGACATGCAGGGACTGCTTCTGCATGCTGGACACAGGGCAAGCCCCTTTCCGGTCACCATCCACTTTCCCCAGGCATTTCTTTAGCAGATGAGGACAACTAAGACCCCAAAAGATCAAGTCTGTGGATAGAAGTGACATTACTGCCATCAGCGGGGGATTATTTTACTTCAGTCTTTGTTCTTTTGCTCCATCTCAAGTCTTCTAATATGTACTGTTGTGGAATGTTAGTTAAAGATGCTACGTTTGTCTATGCTGTGGAATATTTGTTTAATGATGCAAAGAGGTATTGCATTCTTTTATGTTGCATTTGTTTAATTCTGTAAAGCTGTGTTACTTTGCCTGTCTAAAACACTTGATTGGTCTAATAAAGAGCTGAATGGCCAATAACTAATCAGGAGAGAGAAACAGGCAGGACTGGCAAGAGAGAATAAATGGAAGGAGAGAGAAAAAGAAGGATCAAGAAAAGGAGAGGGAGAGGAGGACGCCAAGGGCCAGCCACTCAGCCAGACAACTAGCCACAGAGGAAAGAGGAAAGAAAGACATAGAAACTAGAGAAAGGTAAAGACCCCAAAGGCAAAAGGTAGATGGAATGATTTAAGTCAAGAAAAACTGACTAGAAATAAGTCAAGCTAAGACTAGACATTTGTAAATAACAATAAGTCTCTGTATATTTATTTGGGAGCTGGGTGGCAGTCCCCCAAAGAGTAAAAGCAACCAACTACAATGTATCATTTAAATAATATGCTCCTTTAGTCTTTCATGGATCTTCAGTACCTGCTTGGTTTCTGATGTGCAGACCTTTGCTCCATCGGCACTATTTTGGTATATGAAGCAATATACAAGTCTCTTTTTAGATTGGCATGGTCACACATACCTTTAATGGCTGTGTGGAGAAACCCTATCTCAAAAACAATCCAGATCACCTGCAGTGACTTGCAGAGACCCTCTGTATCATGGAATCAGTCTCCTCATCTGGAAATAGGTTTCTTCTCGTAAGCACCAATTATCAGTAATTACAGAAAAATATTCCAGAGAACCTTTTCAAACAGGTGTAGGGAATCACTTGGCACTTGGGAGAAAGAGAAGGAGTCGTGTTCTCAAGGCTCTAGCTCAGCAGTTCTCAACCTGTGGCTCACAACCCCTTTGGGGGTTAAATGACCCGTTCATAGGGGTCACATATCAAGTATCCTGCATATCAGATATTTATATTACAATTCATAACAGTAACAAAATTACAGTTAGGAAGTAGTAGTGAAATAATTGTATGGTTGGGGGTCACCACAACATGAGGAACTGTATTAAAGGTCGCAGCATTAGGAAGGTTGAGAACCACTGCTCTAGCTTGTGAGCCAGCTCCCAGCGCACAGATACACAAAAGTGAGCCTGCAGCCTCCTGTTTTGTGTTGTTTCTCCATAGAGAAGAAAGGAGAGCTGGGAGGTTGGGAAATAGCCCATGGTAGAATGAGCATCTTTCTACTAGATGCTAGTAGAGTTTCCCTGTGCCTTGAATCACAGTCCGTTCAAAACCAGTCTTCTCTTGCTTCAGGTACACACCCCTTGACTATGCATTGCTTGGTGAGCGCCACGAGGTGATCCAGTTCATGCTGGAACATGGTGCCCTGTCCATCGCAGCAATACAAGACATTGCTGCCTTCAAAATCCAAGCTGTCTACAAAGGATACAAGGTCAGAAAAGCCTTCCGAGACCGGAAGAATCTCCTCATGAAGCATGAGCAGCTGAGAAAAGATGCGGCAGCTAAGTAAGTGTGAGCCACATGGGTCACTCTCAGCTGAGAAGTGAAGCCAGGCAGAAGGTGGGAGGGGCCAGAACTCTCTGGGTGGATCAGTTCCTCTGTCTCCTTCTTGTTCTGCCTTCCCCCTCTGTCTTCAGAGGACTGGTGGAAGGAGGAAGGCCCAACCTCCATCCATTACTCCTGCTAGATCCACCCCTGTTGTTCTAGTCGCTGCAGCCTTGGCAGGGAGTTAGGGTGAGATTGCCACCTAGAGTAAGCCACCACGAAAGAATTTAGCCTCTTGCCTCTCCTGGCATTCCAGCAAGTGTGTGTGTGTGTGTGTGTGTGTGTGTGTTGTATACAGGTGCACATGTGTGCATGCTTGTAGAAGTGTTATGCTTTAGGTGCTATCCATGTGCTTCTTGAGAGAGTTTCTCTCACTGATCTGAAGCTTGCTAAGTAGATTAGCCTGGCTGGCTGGTTAGTTATTCCCCAGGATCTGCCTGTGTCCACCTCCCCAGCAATGAATTGCAGGTATGTCATGTACCATATGCAACCTTTCTTTTTTTTGTCTATTTGTTTGTTTGTATGCTTCTATGTAGATCAGATGAGCCTAGAACTCAAAGAAAACTGCCTGCCTCTGCCTCCTGAGTGCTGGGAATAAAAAAAAGTGTGCACAACCACCTTCTGCCAACATTTTTAAAATATGGGTTGTAGGGATTAAACTCAGACAGTCATATTTGAGCTACAAGCACTTTACCAGCTGATCCATCTTCCCAGATTCTTTTCTGTTGTATTGAAAGAAACTGTCTAGCCAACTTTTACTAAATGAATGTTGTTGTTCTTTTTTTTTTAATTAATTGGGGTCCCCACAGCTGCTATGGGTCCCCGTGGGTGGCACAAGACCACGTGGACAGTCCCCAATGGCAGGTCCCCAACGGCAGCGGCAGGCAGTGGGTGCATGAGACCAGATGGGTATTAAAGTTAAACATTTATTAGGTGGATTATGGAGGGGAAGAAGCAGAAGAGGGGAGAGAGAAGGAGAAAGAGAAAGAAGGAGGGGGGGAAGGAGAGCAGAAGAAGTCCACCCACCTACTCCGGGAGTGGGGGGACAAAGAGAATGAATCTGTGACTGCAGGCTTGCTTGCACGCAGACAAGGTGTGGGCGTGGCTTGCCCTTAAAGGGACAGGATCCATTACAAATGTAAGCCTAGTTTTGATTTAACTAAAGCAATCGCATATGTAAATAACTGGTTCTTCCTCCCTATTTCCTAACAAACCTCTGTAAATACAGTATTCCTTTGTGCATGTGGAAGGGGCATGGAGTCAGAACTTCTTTCAGATACCAAGATCAATGGGTGCCCAAAATTCTCACATAAAATAACAGAGTATTTGCATGTGACCGACACCCATCCTTCTATATATATTAAGCTATCTATAGATTACTTACAATGCCTAATAGGATATAAATGTCATATAAATTATTACAAAATATTAGGAAATAATGACAATGAAAAATGTCACAATATTCAACATAGATGATTATTTTCTGAAAAATTCCAATCTGTGGTTGGTTGAGAACTGATACAGAGTATTATAAATATCTGAAACTTATTAATAAATACCCTGCCAGTGGAGCTGTAGATGAGTGTTCTCTAAGGCTACCCTGGCTGTATCTTGAGTGTCACCAATTCTTGAGTCCTCACTCATGAATTTTTCTCTTTCCCACAACGGATAAGTATAAGTGTGATTTAAAAAAAAAAACATTAAAAAATAACCAAATAAGATACTTGTTGAGAAATGAAAGAATACTCAGTACTAGGATGCTAACCATAATGTTAGCCCTCCATAGGTAAGCTTGCAGGAAACACATCATTTTCTGTGACTCTGAAGACACTAAAGTAGTTGCTGTCTTCATTAGGGTCACTATTGCTATGATGAAACACTATGACCAAAGCAACTTGGGGAGGAAAGGGTTTA
>JAQHUG010000048.1:8896038-8913784 GCA_028555095.1 Dicrostonyx torquatus
CTCAGCACTGTGTAGACCCCAACTCCTGCACTCAGCACTGTGTAGACCCCCAGGAGCAGGTCCTGGAAACTGTTCTCATTTTCATTTTAACTCTCAACAGGTATTTCTTAAGTTCTGAGTTGTTTGATTTGTCTTTGAGATTTTGATTTCAGAAATAAAACTCAGAATTCTGCTGCTGAATCTTTAATGAAGGTGTGTCAGGCACATGCCATTATCTCAATGTCCATTTCTGATTTAATCATGTTTGGACATCAGGAATCACGTTTGTAAAGTGAGCAGGTGAAAGGGACTCGTTAAACATGCAGGAAAGTGATCTCTAAATCATGATGGAAAAGTTGGGAGAGACGAAGATTACAGATATACTTTCTAAGAGATATTTTAGAAAGTCCTATTTAAGAAATACCCATACTAATTTAAAAGCACGTCATAACTCATAGGGCACTATGTTGCTGCCAAAATAAACATACTATGATTTCCCTGCCAGAGCACAGAGTGGAAATCAGACATAGGTGGAGCCTTGTTATGTCAATCACCCATCTTCCTTGAAGCCTCCTTTTTGTAGGGTTTTATTTCACTCTCGTCTCCCTCACTCTTCCTTCCTCCATCTTTTGAATTGTACCATCTCCACACTGAGCTCAGCCCTACTCTTTTGACTTCTGCACACTATACTGTTTTCCACTAAAAAATGTACCCATTATTAGAAATTAAATTAGAGTCAGACCAGTAGTTCCAGCTACTCCGGAGGATAGTGCAGAAGGGTCATATGAATCCAGGGCTTCAAGATCTGTGTAGGCAACATAGCTATCCCTCAAAAAACTTTTTAAATTAGATCACCACTCTAGGAAACCCTTAATCAGTCTCACACCATTGTCCCCTATAACTCTGATCCTGTTATCACTGGGTGTTTCCACTTTGCCATGCTTGGTCGCCTGACAACACGTCAGGCCACTGGCACACCACTTTGTACTAGCTGTCATTCTTGAATACCAGTGTTGTCTCCAAGTCTCTTTTCTCTCCCCTACAACCCCACGACCTTTGGATTTGATGTTTGGGCATTTTAAACTCTCTGTTCTTCCTCACTGACCCCACTGAGAGACCTGAGCTTCTTGTCTAGTGTATGAGATCGCCTTGTAGAGTTACACAGATAAGTCCAGTCTGGCCACCCAGGCAAGTTCTTGGGATGCTTAAATCCTTTCTACAAGAAGTTCTGTGTCCTCCAAAAAAATGAAATAATAGGGAATGTTGTCTCTCCCAAGACAGTACATTCCATCAATGAGGTTTGTATCTGACACTTGTTAAATAAATACACTTGTATCTTTCTTGTTAAATTCTGTTAGGTTATATGTATATATGTATGCCTGTGTCTGAATGTGTGCATATGAGTACAAGAGCCCTCCAAGGCCAGAGAGGCATAGGATCCCCTGAGTTTGGAGTTATAGGTGCCAGGAACCAAATTCGTGTTCTCTGCAAGAGCAGTATATGCTTTTAACTGTTGACCATCGCTCCAGCCCTCTGAAGGTTTTGTCCCTTAAAGCCAAAAGGAAAATTCTAAATGTTTTCTCACAAACTCTGAAGAGTGCTCATGGAACTCCCATCCCTGCCACAGACATCGTTTGATTTGACAGTAGATCTTGTTGCAGCCTGCTCCCCTGTACCCCCCAGTTCATCAGCCTCTCTTCAGGGCTGGGCTTTGTGTCCCACTCTTCTGCTCACACAGTCATCTAATCCATGAGGAGTTACTTCTGTGGTCTCCTTTGTGCAACCCAATGCTTCAGAGCCTCAGTTTCCCATTAGGAAAGAAGTTTCCTTAATCAGGTGGGCTGCAAGGTTCTAGGAATGCCCTCGGACCATAGACAGCATTTCATATGTCAAGAGTATATATTTGTTATGGGGAAAGAAGAGTTACAGATTTTTTACTCTCATTATCAAAGTGACTGGTGAGTCATGAAAGATTTTTTTTTTACCTGGACTGAATGTCTGAGGTCTTTCCAGCTCTAACATTCGATAAGCCAAAGGTCCCAGACACACAACATTTTCTTATTCCCTGGAGAGGACGTTAAAGACAAAATATTACTCCACGTGTTATTCAGAGACAGTGAAGGGATAGAGCCTGACAGACCCCAGACACTGAGCAACAGCAGCGGGAAAGGTTACAGTCAAACCTCTGTCTCATGCTGTAGTCAGCTCTGCTCACTGGAATGTTCCAGCAGGAGCTCACTTGTCATCTCTCAAGGTACTGTAGAAGGGAAATTTAAAATCACAGCAAGCACTAGAGATGTCTTCTCAGTCAAAGCCTGGGTGAGAGCAGGGTTGCATCTTGCTCATGTTCTTCCCTTGAACCAGAATAACCTCTCTTTCCACTCTTGCGTCTTCTGACATTCATCATAAGTCTTTCCCTGCCTCTGTCTAATTAGCATCTACCTCCTGCATCCCCCTTATCTCTGTGCAGACACCTCAGTTGTAACACTCATCCCCCCCAGATCTGCCTCCCGTCTGCAGGAGGATGTGGGTCTGGTTCTCCCACTCGACTGTCAGTTCCTTAAGAGCAGGGATTGTGTGTTTTGTCTTCGTATCTCCGGTGCTTTACAACACGTGGCATACGGCAAGAATGTAATAAATAAATATACTGTAACTGCCTTTCTGTGGTTCCGAGATGTCTCATTTGGTCTTCTCTGGAGCTGTATAGCCTTCCCCCCCCCCCATCTCATGTGTGTTCGTGGTATGTGTGTGTAGATGTGCACACCTTGGTGCATATGTGGGGGTCAGCTGATAACTTTGAGGGTCAGTCTTCTCCTTCCGCATCATGTAGGTCCCTGGGGTTGAACTCTGGTTCTCAGGAGGTCAGCTGATAACTGTGAGGGTCAGTCTTCTCCTTCCGCATCATGTGAGTCCCTGGGGTTGAACTCTGGTTCTCAGGAGGTCAGCTGATAACTGTGAGGGTCAGTCTTCTCCTTCCGCATCATGTGGGTCCCTGGGGTTGAACTCTGGTTCTCAGGCTTGCATAGCAAGCACCTCTATTCACTGAGCCATCTCACCGGCCCTAACCTTTTGAGATTGTGACATGACATTGTTATACACAATTGTGTTTGACCACATTCATAGCTCTCCTGAAGTGCAGCCCAGTGGCTACACGTTGGACATGCCTTCTATGCCTTAGTTTCCCCCTTTGTCAAAAGGAATCATTGGACAGTGTATTGGTTACTTCTGTGCTGCTGTGACCAAAATGACTGACAGAAACAACTTAAAGGAAATACAGTTTTGGCTCAAGCAACCCATCCTTGCTGATGGGGAGGGGTGGTGGCGCACAGCAGCTCACATCACAGCAGCCAAGAAGTGGGGAGAAAGAACAGAAAGGGGAGGGACAAACATATCTTCAAATGCCCACCTCCATTACCTGCTTCCTCCAGCTAGGCCCCACCTCTACCTTTCAGCTCATTGCAATAAGATCATCAAGAGAACGATCCATTCATTAGACCAGAGACCTCAGGGTCTAATTGTCTCTCAGAACCACCATCGAGAATGCTCAGGGGCATGCTTTACTGGTGTTGGTTATCTTTAATCTGGCCAAGTTGACCATCCAGGTGAACCACCAGAGAGCAGACATTCTTTGGCGGTTTCCGTTCCGGTCTGTGAGTCTTGGCAAGTATACCACTTTACCTTGCGTGTCCTACTCAAGGCAGCACATGCATTTACACACCGCTTATCTTCACAACGGGCTGGGGCACTTACATGTTTGGGTATCTGGTTCTCCAGGCCCTGCATGCTGATCAGTTGCAGCTCAGGCCCTGACAGGTTTAAAGAGCACCAAGACTCAGCTCTGTGATGTGCCAGAAGATGGGATTGTGATTTCTTCCCTTTTTAGAGCCAAGCCCTGTCAGACCTAAGGGGGTTGACTGGGGAGAACAAGGACTCAATACCTTTGTTATCTGTTACACCTGGAAGTTTTAATTTAAAAAAATGTATCATTTCCTAAAAACTTCATATTTTTGCTCCCAAGGCTGGGTTACAAACCCTCATTAGTATGTCATTTGAAATGTAATTAATAACAACTCAGGGTCAGAAATTAGGGTTCAACCTGAAGATCTAAAAAGCAAAACAGCCAGCCACTGGCTCTTACCTCAGCCTCCGTCCAAAATGGCAATCCTGCCCCCAGGAATCTCAGAATGAGACTGTATCTGAGAGCTGTTTTGCCCCGTTTTATAGGGCAAGTCCTCTCTAGGGCTGGATTTAAAGCCATGCACGGCCTGATCTAAGGCAACTAGTGTGGCTCCTGGGATTAAAGGTGTGTGTTACCATAACCTGATCTGTAAGGCTGACCAGTGGGACTGTTTTACTCTCAGATCTTCAGGCAGTCTTTATTAAAATACAGTTGAAATGCCACTGCAGTCATTTCTTCTACTTCTGGATATTTAGTTCTACAAAAATAAATATAAAGGACTGTCTCTTCTCCAAAGAAGTTCCCAGAAAACAGCCTGCTTGCTGTTTATACATTCTTACCATTTTGTCAGGCTGCCTGCCATTTGTTATATGACTGACCTCATTGGAGGCCAGAAAAGTCTGCGGTAACAGAATTTGTCCCCTGCTGCATAGTGGCTTCTTGAATTAAGTAAAGATGTTTGGTTTCTTAAAAGAGAGAAATGACTGCTCAAACAATAAAATCTCATTTATCTCCTGCAAGCCCCTGTTATTGTCATGGAGATCCATTGGTGATGCCAACCCAGACAGCCTCACCCATGTGTCTATGGAAAGGGCCAACACTGCTCTGTTCATCTGCATTTTATGAAGAGGGGGCTCCTTCTCCCTGCCTAGGTCACTTAGCAGAACTCACCCAGATGTTTCTTCCTTCTCCTGAGATGTTACCCATGTCTCAACGCTCGATAGCACCTGTCTGTCACCTTGAGTGGCATTTACTAGTGTCTATGTGGATCCCAGTCCTCAATTATGGCAGTTGTTCAGCTATCCCCAGGAGCAGTACAGCACATTCAAGTGTCAGAGTTTGCAGAAGAGTAGCAAAACCAGAACCAATCAATACAGGACTTATCCCAAACTACCTTGCCATGCTCTTTGTCATGGGACTCCCGAATAGAGGCTTTTCCACACAGAAGGATCCTAGCCAGGGGAATGTAGTGGGTTGACATGGTTTAAAATCATCTGTCAGCTGGGTCTTTCCTGTCCCTTGAAATCTAAATAAGCTTCACTTCAAACCCAGTCAGTCCAGTCTGAACTCTGCTTGGGAGCTCAGGATCTCTACTCTGGCCTTCATGTTTAGTGTCTTGGCCCCATGGACTGCCAGGTTGCTTGTGAAAGAGCCTGCACTAGTGTGGCAAACCCTGCGATGGTGACATCACAGAGAGGCACCTTTCATTCCCACAGTCTACCATGACCACGAGGCTCTCCCTCTTTCTTAAACCTAGTTGCTGCAGGACAGACCAGAGAAGCAGCTAGAGTTATGTTACCTGAGCGCTTGTAGGAAATGCAGAGCATAGAATTCAGATTAGTCAAAATGTGTAATTCCCAAGATCCCAGGTGATTTGGCCAGTTAACATGTGAGGAGCAAGGACCTAAGTCCTTCTCCGTGCTTCCCCGTGGGGAGCTGCCCCTTCCTCTGCATAGCTTCTTGGACCTTTCTCTCCCCTCCACCCTCCTCTTGTGTTACTTCAGCTCTTCCTTCCCCCTGAGATGATGCTAGCAGATTTGCCTCAGCAGGCAGCCCTTTCTCTAGAGCCCCAGAACTAGCCACCATCAGTCCTGCCTTCAAGCTTCCTCTGAAGATTCTACCCTCAGCTCTTGTGATACACCAGCTTTCCATCTCAATAAAGTAAACCTCCAAAACTCTAAAGACCCCACGTGTCAGTTCTGCTGCCTCAGGTCGGAGGTTCTGAGCTCTAGCACAGGGCTGACTGGTCTCTGACAGGAAAGCAGCTCAGCTGTGTCCATCTGCTGGGCAGCTGCAGGGGAGGCATAGACATCTTCCAAACTTCCCAGGATGGCTTCTCTACTCCCTCATCAGTCTGCTTTTAGTGGACTCTGTAGTAGTGACCAGATTCTCTCCCTGAGTGTGAAAAGTAGTGTCGTCTGGAAACTGATGCACTCTGGGGTCAGTACAGCAGGCCGAGCCAGGCCCTACCCTTCCATCTCTGCCCACCAGACACCTGCACACCTGAGCACTAGAAGCTAGGACCACAGATTCCTCCACACAGAATTCACCACTTTTATGCAGACACACTACTATAATATTTCTTCCATGGTAGGCTAGGTTTATCTTTTCTTAGTTGCCCCTTTCTGGGTAGAAGATTCCCCAGCGTGGACCTGAGGTCTGCAGTCTTCATTGTGTGTCCTCAGTGCCCAGTAGAAAAGAGACTCAGAAAATGTTAGGCTCTTTCTTCCTCTTTCCCTAGAATCCCTTCAATTAGTGGCACTGGTCAGATAGGTCCTATTCTTAGCCCCTCCCCATTTCTGACCTGAGCCAGTTATCTGGGAGACTGTGAACTGGCTTGCCCTTCCTTGCTGCTGGTCTCTGAGCCTGGCCTCTGCTCCAGGCTTCTTTTATACTGCTGCTCAAAGGCTGAGCTGGGCCTGGGGGGCTGCTCATGTCTGGCTTTTGAAGATCATCACAGGGGCCCCAGTTGCAAAAGGTTTTGCTTGGCTTCTTGGCTAGAGCTTTGAGGTTGCCTGCAAGTTACTTTTCCATGTCATTTCCATTTGTGACTGTCTTTTTCGACAAGCAGAGCTGAGTCAAGGCAGTTCCTGTTCTCTCAGTGGCATTCTGCTGTGCTTTCTGAAGCAGGAGAGAAAGGAGTGGAGTTTTCATTAGTTCCAGGGCCCACATGATTGGTAAATTACACATTCTAGTAACCTAGTTTGGCTGTGTATGTCTCCGCAACACAGAGTGATCTATCTGCCTGATGGTTTCAGGCTACAATCTGTAAGGCCTGGTACAAGGAGGTGGTTGCTATCATACTTAGAGGAGAAGCTCACCCTAGGAAGTGTTTATTCCCATAACCATCCTGTGGTGTAACAGCTCTTCCCAACATTTCAGTTCGTCTTGAAGACTCTCAAGCAGTTGAGGCCCTTTTGACTTTTTCCTCTTTGGCTTTGTTTCCAGAAAACGGGAGGAGGAAAACAAGAGGAAAGAAGCTGAACAGCAAAAAGAGCTGCAAAGCACAGATCCGAGACCCCACATTCTCCCCTGTCCACCCAGCCCCCAGAACAAGCCCAGCAAGCAGAGTGCGGCCCCTAGCAAACAGCCACCTGCTGGCCACACAGCCCAGGGTGCTGACCCAGAGCGCAGCAGGTCTCCAGGTCAATGTCCAGGCAGAGCTTCCCACAAGGATTCTTCCTCAGACCTCCAGGGAACAGCCTCCAGAAAGCCAAACGGTAAGTGTGCTATCTATGCCAACCCATAGAGAGGCTTTGCCAGACAGTACGGCACATCTGAGACCTGCTGCAGTGTGGTCTGTGGTGTTTGTTTCTCCTGGTTCTCAGTCTTCTCTTTCTCTCTTCTTGCCATGCTGTCGTTTACTGGAACACTCTGGGATTCTAGCTTAACTCATTTGTGGGGGTTTTGATCTAGTTTTGGCACTGTGGCTCTGGGTATTATCTATGTAACTTGCTTCAGTCTGCTAACAGCAGCATGTTACCACTGAGTGAAACATTCAGATGACTCTTTCAGTAGGTAACCGTACCACTTTTAATATCATTGCTGGGGGTACCCACATCAGGTTGCTTAGAATCCCCTGACATTCCAGCTCCAGAAGACCTGACTTTGTCTTCTGTGCTTCATGGGGTGCTTGCATGCACATTTACATATCCCTGTCCACTGGCACACACTTACATATATATGTGTGTATATGTGCATGCATGTACATAGATATGTAAAATATTCATTAAGTATAATAATATAGAATTATGTATAATATATTAGTAATATATTAAGTATATACGTACTTAATTTTTAAGATAATAAAAATAAACCTTTACATATATATCATTGGCAAAGATCAGATGTTATAATTTTCATTTCAGTCATCAAATATAATTTATAAAAGTCATGAAGAAAGCTAATTTAGATACACATATTTCTGTCCTTCTGTTGTTATCCCTTCCTGATGCTCTAAGATTCCCACTCCTATCATTTTCTTTGTGGTTGAAGAGCTTTCTGTAGGTAATCTTCAAGGTCGACGAGCAGCATAGTCTGTCAGTTTCCCTTGTTTTGAGTTTGTTATCACCTTCCCAAGAAGCCACATCTAGACTCCATGCTTAGCAGCTCTTTTATCATATTATGTCACTTCCTTCTGGGTTCCTTAGTTTGAGAGGAGAAAAACCATTGTCATACACATTGGTCTTCCTTTGGAACATTCCTGGGTAGCATGCCATTTCTCTGTTTTCAAGATGCTTTCATTATCTTTAGTTTTCAAAAGTTTATCTCACCATGGGTTTCTGATCTGTCTTCTCTGTGTGACTCTTTGATGTGGTCAGTTGCTGGGAGAAATATACAGGATTCAGGAGTGGAGTGTCCTCAGAGCTGTGACATATGTTAGAATACCCACAGCAAACCAGCAAAGGAAAAACTTCTCCATGCAAAGGCTCTGGGAAAGTTACACACAGACACACACACACACACACACACACACACACACACACACACACACGAGTTTCAGCAGCAAATCATAATGACCAGTGTCACAACCTTTTTTCTTCCAGAAAAACTCCCTTGAGCCCAGGGGGTCATGATTTTACAGAGGCACCTCAGCTTAGTGTGTACATAATTCTAGACTCCCAGGAAAGTAGGTATTTGTCACGGGCCACAGTGTTTGCACACACCAATTGCAGCCCTTTGAACTGTTCTCCTAAACTTGAGATTAATGGGAGCCTCCCAAAAGTTACAGGCTAATGCTGATATGGTTTTTAAAAAGCAAATATCTTAGTAAAAAATTATTATGAAAAGTTCTCTTAGGTCTCACTGTCACTTGTTTGGGCAATCCAGTCTGTCTGTCTGGATTTATTCTAGGCTGTGACCTATAAATCTTTAGTAACTGGTACTGGTATTAAGCCAAACTGCTAATCTCACCATACGTAAAGGCATAAACATTTCAGGGATTCCATTCAGTGTCCGTGTGTCAGCACTGTAAGCCTCAAGTACAGTGCCCATGTCATGGGCACTCATTAGCTGCCATAATGTGGCAGCCATGTTAAATTCTTTGGGTTCTTTCTTAGGGCCCTGTCAGGTGACATTTTCTCTGTTTCTGTACGAATGAAAAGTGCTTCTTCTCTGGTCCAAGCATATCATCCCTCTGAACAAGGCCACACTTCCGTGTTCTGTGCTCCCACACCCCTCTCCTAGCCTCCCCATACATCAGCGTCACTGTTTTTCCTGGCGGCTTTGTCTACTTTTCCCACCAGACTACAAGATCTGTAAATAGTGGATTACTGTTGTTGTCTACTGCTATATGACACGCCACACTGAAGCTAAGTGGCTTAGAACACCAATTCATTGTTTCCCAGAATTCTGTGATTTACCAATTCCTTTGCATGTTTCCAAAGGCCTTGTCCTTATGGTGGCTTCCCTCGGACAGAGAGCAGACTGAATTGCATTGCCTTAGCCATGCCTCACATGTCTGTTACATGTCCTTTCCATCCTCCAGCAAGCTAGACTGGCGCCTTACACAGTGTTCCTAGGAGACAAAAGCAAGAGCTGCAAACCCTCTTTAGAAACAGGCTGGAGAATGCACAGACCATGCTTGCGGATCAGCGAGAGTTATGGGACCAACTCAGACTCAATGATGTTCACTCTGGCATGAAAGGAACTGTTGAGTCACATCTCCACTTGGGGCACAGCTTGTTCACATGTTTCTGATGTAAGAAGTGGTCTTACTCCTGTCTTAGACCCCAGACCTTATCCCAACGATCATATCAGGCTTGAAGTCCAGATGTGTTGAAGGTTCCCAGAGTGGGACTCTCCCAATTCAAACATATAAATAAATGTGTTTATTTCTAAATATGTTTATAAATATGTATAAATAAAGATGAATTATCCATGTTCCCACATGTCTGAATCCCAACCATAATGTGAGAACAGAATAGCCACATCTGTTTTTACTAGGCATGTGCTGTAAAAGAAACCCATTTCTGTGACAAGATGAGCTCCTCTGCTCAGTTCACTGAGTCATGCAAGCATTCATTTAGCAGAGAAGCTTTGGAGCCCACACTATACCCCAGTAGTGCTGAATTAGCAAGCACGGTTGAGAACCACGGCACCATATTCTCTCCTCCAGCAGTGAGCACAACACTGATTACCCAAGAATGTGAGCTCTGATGACACTGACCCTGGAGCCTCAGGTAGACAGTGCTGTTCTCCTGTGGTGCTCTCCAGGCAGTGTGACTGCATGGGGCAGGGCGGTGCACGTCGGCTCATTCTAGAGCACTCTGGTATCATGGCGCTGCAGAGGCAGCCAGGTGAGCTGTGAATGGACAGGGTCATGATAGGTGGCCTCAGACCTGGAACACTACCTACTTCTTCAGGTTCCGATCAGCATTTCTTCCATCCTTTAGTCACACTGCGTCTAGCTGGACTTCTCCAGGGGACGCAGTGCTGTGGTTTTCAAGCCATGCATGGTTTGGACCAGATTATGGTATTTGCTATTGTAATACATTCCTTCTGTTATATAATATATGGAGTATAGCCTGCAATAGAAGAGCGTGTGTGCGTGTGTGTGTGTGTGTGTGTGTGTGTGTGTGTGTGTGTGTGTGTGTCTGTGTGTGTAAAACATTGCACATAAGCTGGACCCAGGGGCATAAACCTGTCATTGTGGCACTCAGGAAGCTCGAGTAGGAGGATTGCCTCTACTCCAGTGGCTCAGAAGTGAAGGTGCTTGCCTCCAAGCCTAAAGAGTTGTGTTCATGTTTGGGACCCAAAGGGTATGAGAGAGACTTGACTCTTTCAAGTGATAATCTGACTTCCACACCCTTGCCTTAGCATACACTGCTGCATATTCATTCTCTCTCTCTCTCTCTCTCTCTCTCTCTCTCTCTCTCTCTCTCTCTCTCTCACACACACACACACACACACACATGCAATAGAAAATGTAGCTAAAAGAACATTGCCTGTTATAAAACACCAGTCATGAGTACATGTACATAAGGATGTACATTAGGCCACAGTTATTTCTTGATATAAACCATTGTCAAACAAGTCTGAAAGTTTCTGTTCTGAAACAAGTCTGAGATAAGGGAATTCTTGCGCATTTGAAAATAGGAAGTGACGCCCCTAATATGGAGCTTTTATGAAGAACTAGATTCAGATATGCAAACAGGGTCTCTGATGCTGCCTCCTCCCAGTGCTGAAGGACAGGAGGCTAAGACGCTGATTGTGCTGGAAGGAAGTGAAGCTCCCGTTTCACAGCTTTGACCCTGTTCACCTGCCCAAGAGGCCACAATATAAATGGGGGAAGGTAGATGCTGTTTTTCGTGGGGTTCTCAGGAAGCCCAGCATCACTGGACAAAAGACACTACAGCTCACGTTGTTGGGTCACATTGAGAAGGGCTGGATTTACTCATCTAATGGGAGTAGGCAGCAAGTGGGAATTACCAGCTGCCTCTGTTCCCGCTGTCCAGCCTCACTGACTCAGGGAACAGAAGAGCTTAATTGCCTTGCAAAGCACCCAGCATGGCCTCCTCAGAAAGGCCACTAGGGGTTAGAGAGATGGCTGCATGGGACTGGAAGGTCCCTGCAAAGGATCAGAATTCAGGTTCCCAGCACCCACATTGAAGGGGGCTCACAACTCTGGGGACCTGACCCTTTTCCTGGCCTCCTTGGGCACTGCACACATGTGCACTGAACCACTTGCCCTCTCTCACCTTCCCCACATACGAATAATTAGAGGAATTTTTTTTAAAAAATAAAAAGGACCAGGAACCTGAGTATTTTGAAGAAGGGTAAGCCCCAGCATGTCTTAGCAGGTGATTTCTTTCTTCATTCTGAATCAGTTCTTGCTGTGTGGTATATAATGAGTGTAGAGCATGCTGGCTGCATGGATTTGGGCTTACATGTGAACTCTGTCTTAGTAGGGTTTCTCTTGCTGTTATAAACACATGTCTAAAAGCAACGTAGGGAGGAAAGGGTTTATTTCAGCTTACACCTTTCAGCCCATCACAGAGGGGCATCAAGTTCTGTACATGTGAGGCAGAACTCAAGGCAGGAACTAGGAGACAGGAATGGAAGCAAACAGCATGGAGGAGCGGTGCTTGGCTTGCTCATCTGCTTCCTTCCTTTTCCTTTGGCTTTTGGTTTTTTGACACAGGGTTTCTCTGTGTAGCCTTAGCTGTCCTGGAACTCATACTGTAGACCAGGCTGACCTTACTCTGAGATCCACACGTCTCCGCCTCCCAAGTGCTGAGATTAAAGGTGTGCACCACCAATGCCTGGCTTGTCATCCTGCTTTCTTATACCACCTAGAACCTCCTGCCTCCAGTTGGCTGGGCCCTTCTCTATCAATTAGCAGTCAAGAAAATGCCCTCCAGATTTGTCTGCAGGCAATCTGATGACGGCATTTTTGAGTTTCCTCTTCCCAAGAAGCTCTAGTGTGTGTCAAGTTAACAAGAACAACAACAAAGTCCTACCAGGACAGAACCCACCACTCACTGGCTGTGTAGCATGAGGCTAGTGACGTCTTCAAGCCTCAGGGTCCTAATGAGACAGGAGAAGAGTGTAGTGATTTACCTCCGTCATCCCAGCATTTATAAGCTGAGGCAGAAGGGATCACCAAGAGTTCAAGGCCAGCCTGTCTCAAATTTAGAAATTGTAAAATAAATTTAAAATAAGAAGGGAAGATAATGCCTTCTGTAGAAAGTAATGAGCATCACGTGGTAGACCGTGTAGATTAAGGACCCCCCACAGCACTGTGCAGATGGAGGCTGTGTAGTCATAATCATCAAAAAGATGACTGTGCCTGAGTGGAGGGGGACCAGAAGGACCAGATGGGGTCGGTACTCAGGCAGTGGTGGCGGCTTGGAGAGTAGGGGATGCCACAAGAGTAGAATTGCCTAGGGGAGGTGGAGAGAGTTCTTATTTGGGTAAATACTAAATTTGCTTTATCTTCCTCTGGGAATCTGGTAGGAGTGTCTCTTCACCTGAAGGCAGTGGTGATGGCAGGTGTCAGGGAGCTTGGTCTGTGGAGAGGGCAGAGGTGAGACAGCTAGCGAGCAGCAATGGGGGACACATGTTGGCTTTGTAAGAATCTGCTACACTGCCTTTCAAGTGGCTGTGCCATTTCCCTCTCCAGCAGTGAGCAGCAGGCGCTGTCCCACGGGCTCTCCAGTTGCCCATGTTCTTCACAGTGCTAACAGGCGAGCAGCAGTACCCATCCACTGGGAGCCGTTTCCCACCTGCCCGCCTCACCCCGTGGGAAAACGTGCTTTTTATCCTGGGTTATATTTTTTTGTGTTTACTTTGCACAATTGAATAGATATAGGAGAAACATGCATGCATGTACACGCGCGCACACACACACACACACACACACACACTTACATAAAACCTTATATGACAAGTAGCATATTCTTTTACACTTAAGAATAGTATGGCTGCTGAGGTGGATCACTGGGTTAAACTGCTTGCTGTCAAGCCTGAGTTCAAGCTCCAGAACCTGCATGGTAGAAGGAGAAAAATGGAGTTCTGCAAATTGTCCTCACACACACACTAAGTGTAATAATTTTTTAAATTACACTTATTTTAAAGCCCATTTCTGGAAACATTTTTCTGAATATATGTCTTAGTTACTTTGTTGTTGCTGTGAATAGACGGCATGACCAAGGCAATGTATAGAGTTTATTGGAGCTTACAGTTTCAGATGGCAAGTCCATGGCCATCATGATGGGGAGCATGACAGCGGTCAGGCAGACATTCATGGCGCTAGAGGAGAGAGAGAGAGAGAGCGCTAACTGGGATGACTGTGGTCTTTTGAAACCTCAGAGCCTGCCCTCAGTGACATACCTTCTCCAACAAGGCCACACCTCCTAACTTCTCCCAAACTGGGGACCAACTGCTCAGATCTATGGATCTATGGGGACATTCTCATTCAGAGCACAACAGATATTCTCACACATATGATAAGTGATAGTGTTGATAACATGTATCTCATATATTCTTTCTCACTTGCTATTGCTCTGCTGACTTAGCTCATGAGCCTGCACATTTCTAGCTGAGAACGGAACACTGATATTACAACTCGAAACCTAGGGTAATAGTAAAGGCTGACAGTGGGAGAACTGGCAGTTTAAGATCCTGTGATCCCGGCCCAGAGCTGAGGTGTGGCAGCTGTCAAGCTACTGCCAGTTCACCTTGTCTCCTTGTGCTGTTCAGGGTCACACCCTCATCACTTTGCCTTTCAGATTTTCTTTTCTGCATCCAGAATTCCTTTATTTTTTGGAAAGCAAGAGGGTAACTTTAAAGGGATATTCCTGCTATTTTAATGGGCATTTCTAGAGAGAAACAGAATGCTTTCTGGCTGCCTGACTCATCAGATTGCTGGAAAAAAAGTTGAGCTTTGTTCTGTGTTATTGTGTTACTGCTACATTGCCATGGTTACTGTGATGCTACCTTAAGTGTCTGCATCTCTTTTGTGAACAGATGAACACAACAGCCCTCACCTGAAAGTCTTAGACACTGATTGTTATTCTACTTTTTCCTTGTCGACCCAAGAAACACCCAGGGAACACTGCAGAGGCTCCTCTGCCTGTGTGCGCCTCAGATCCCGTGAAGGTGGTGATGGCTGCAGACATCGGGGAGCATCCTCTGTGGAGAAGTGCAGAGGTGAGACCAATGGCGAGCACCAGTGCGAGGAGGGACCAAACAGGGCCAAGCAGCCCTTGTCCTTTGGGTCAGCCCAGCCTGCTGAGAAAGGAGAGGACTCCAGCCCTGCACATGCCTCCCAGCAGGACAGCCCCAGGAAAGCAAGCAGGAGGCAGGACAGGGCACCCAGGCCCAGAGGTACTTCCCAGAAAAGGCGCACCCACCAGCTCAGAGAGAGGTGCTCCCCAGCTGGGTCCAGCCGGCCTGGCAGTGCCAGAAGGGACGTTGCGTGTACTGAACAGAGCCCTCTCCATCATCGCACACCAAGAAACAAGGTGACCCAGGACAAGCTTGTAGGAGGGGTCTCCTCAGATTTGCCGCTCCATACAGAAGAGTTGAGGTCAGGATGCACGAAGCTGTGTGAGGATGCCCGGGCATCTCCAGAGAGAGATGTGGTCCATGGCCCCCCTCCTGGACAGAGTGTGAATATCCACCTTCTCCCTGTAGAGCAGCGCCTGCAGATAATCCAGAGGGAGCGAAGTAGGAAAGAGCTATTCCGCAGAAAGAACAAGGCAGCAGCAGTCATCCAGCGAGCTTGGCGAAGGTAAGAGGGCCAGGGACTGCAGTCCGCCGCCAGCCTGCTGTTGTTACGTCCTGTGCTATCTTTTGTGTTCTGTGTTCAGGATAAAGGCAACTGCATGGAGCCTTCTTCCATGGATATTCGTCTCTCCCTCCCAGCACTTCACGTGGTGTAAGCAAAGTGGAAGATTGTTCTGTACAGGAACGTGCCCAGTTTTCCACTGCAGTTCTGACAGTGACCTAACTTTAGGCAAATCCCTGGCCTCCCTTGACCCTGTTTTCCTGTTTGTAAAGTGGGATTTATCAGCTCTTGTACCTGAGACTGCTGCATGCTTTGTAAACTCTGGTGCATCATATATAGGATCTTTTTTATTTTTTAAATTTATTTTTATTTTATATGCATTGGTGTTTTGCCTACATGTATGTCTGAGGGCATTGGTTTCCCTGGAACTGGAGTTACAGACTTGTGAGCCATGTGTGTGCTAGAAATTGAACCCATGTCCTTTGGAAGAGCAGTCAGTGCTCTTAACCACTGAGGCATCTCTTCAGCCCCAGGATATTTTTTTAAAGAATATTTTAATATTTATCGTGTGTGTGTGTGTGTGTGTGTGTGTGTGTGTGTGTGTAGATCAAAGGACAACTTGCAGGAACTGGTTCTCTCTTATCATGTGGGTCCCAGGAATGAAACACAGGAAGGACACTGGGCTTGGTGACAGGTGTCTTTACCTGTCCCATCATATCACAAGGTATTTTTTTAATCTCTAACCCAGGAATTTGTCATATTCCAAATATCTAAACCAGTGCTTAGATATACATTCCAGAGCTAGAAGGCGCGAGTACTGACTTTAAGATGGTCACCCCCATGCCAAGTCACAGGTTAGAATAGCCACTATTTCTCTACTTGGGTAATCATGCCAGCACATGCACTGGCTAGCAGCCAAGGAAAGTTTGCCTTAAGCATCTTTACTGGAAACAGCAAGGCTTTACCCTTCTAGGCCACAGCTGTTCCCTAGCTGAAAGGTCTCTCCTCTCTTCAGACTGTCTGCTTGGGTCCCTTTGAAGAGTCAGAGGTTGACAGATTCTTTCACTAAGTGTCCAGAGTAAATGAGCCCAGTCATTCCCTCAGAAACGGGGACTCACACAGTGCACGCCCACCTGGGCAGGTGATTATGCAGGTTTGCTTGGGCTCCACCATTGTGCCGATCTGAGATGGAACATCAATGCTGGAAGGGCCCATGGGAAAGCACACTGAGTGGTTCTGTTTCAGCTATTCTCCTCTTATCTACAGAAACCCAAAGTACTGACTGTCCTTGGACAGTGTCTGGCACCAAGCCCAAAGAAGGGGATAAGGGGACAGGACTTGACACTCTTGTTCATGAAATGCTGGCTGTCTTTGTAGGGAATGTGTCCAGAAAAGAGCTAGAAGACAGGGATGGAGCGAGAAGATGCGACCTTAGCCCCTACCCCCAAAATGAGTCTTAAAATTGTAATTTTTGTTAACAATTAAGACTTGACTATGTCCTAGGGTGCTTACTCACTGCAGGATCTAACTGGACCCGGAGCTAGCTAGCTTGCCTTGGAAATGGCCATCTCGCCCCGTGGAGCCAGCATGGTGCTGGGATCCAAACTGCAGTCCTCATGCTTCTGCAGCAAGTGCTTTGCCTGCTGAGCCATCTCCCCGCCCTCCCTAGCCCACTGACTATTGTAAACACTAAAACTGCACAGTGGGCAAGCTAAGCTGGAAAGCAGCTATGTAAAAACACTTGATTCTCAGTGACGCACAGCGCTAACTCTTACTAGCATTTCTCCAGCACATTACTGATATGACAGTCTGTGGTTGAATGGCACTATTGAATACAACAGAGTTAACAAGCAGGAGTATATTCTTGAAAACCGGAGGTGGAGATTTGTTCCCCTGCCTGAGGACCAAGCCGTTCCCCACATGCAGGTGTCTGTAAGCCACCACATGTGACTGAGCGTTCACATGCAGACTAAAAGCTTGAGCCAACACCTGGGCTTCCTGGAGTGCTCTGCCTCCAGAGCAGAGGATGGGGAAGAAGGATGGCATCTCCCCAGAAGAGACCGAGTTGTTAGAGCTGTGGCCCTACTCTAGTCAAGGGCTGCTATGGTTTATTACTTGCTGGGAAGAGTGGGGGAGGCTGGCTGGTCAGCTTTTGAGGAAGCAGGGACTACCCCAAGCCCAGTAGAGAGGTTTTTTCAGCAGACTTAGGGAAGTTACCCTGTCTTTGGTCTACTGTCACACAGCATGGGGCTGTCTAGTCCTCTGTATGCTCACCAGCCATAGTTAATATAGTACAGATAATGAACATTAGGAAGCTCTCCTTTAAGGGTTCAAGGCAGTCGTGTTTCTTTTTTTTT
>JAQHUG010000048.1:8914029-8957288 GCA_028555095.1 Dicrostonyx torquatus
AGCTGGAAACCAAGGACACTAAATGTAAACACTGCCATCGTTCCTGCCACAGGCTTCACTTCCCAGCAGGGTCATCATAGTAAACTTGCCGCTCCCTTAAAACCCTCCATGTTTGCCCATTGTGAGTAGGGCAGACCTGTCAGCAGTGCAAGGCCACAAAATTCTGGGTTTGGCGTCACCTTCCTAAGATGCTTAGTCATTACAAATGTCCTAAAATGTGCCTCCCCGGGACTCAAGCCATAGGATGGTGCCTGGAATATACCATGATCAACACTGTTGGCTCCTTACAGTGTGGCTCAGCCTTAGATCCTTCCCCTAACCAAGCTCATGGTGCTTTGACCACATTTTTTGGGCACAGATGCCCCAGTTCTGCTGTCTAGAGTGCCTGTCTCTGCCTAGGAAGCATCTACTCCCCCTTTACACCCAGGGAATACCAGCAGCCATGGAGAGCCTCCCAAACACCCAGCTCCTGGCTCATGTGTGACACCTCACTCAGTGTGGGTGCTGCTCTCACCTCAGCCCATCTCACCCGCCTGCGGCAGCTCACGGGGACAGCTCTCCTAGTCCAAGTCTCGCGATATTCTACATGAGTGCTGAAGCCAGGGTGGGAGCTTGTTCACTGCCACAGCTGTCAGCACTGCAGGGTCTTACAGCCTGTCCTCTGTGACCCCACCAGCTACCAGCTCAGGAAACACCTGCCTCGTCTTCTGCACGTGAAGCAGCTCAGAGCCGGAGACATGCTCAGATGTACCCGAGTGTGCACAGCCCTGCTCCTTCAGGTCTGGAGGACAGGAGTGGAACACAGGTTCCCAAAGTCCGTCACAGTAAGCAGAACACCCAAAAGTCCATTCAAAGGCACGTCAGCCACAAAGTCTGCAAGGCACTCAGTGCTCAGGCAGATCTATGGTAAGTATTCTGGGTACTTTGCAACAAACACCTCAGGATCCTGAGTGTCACACCACAATCTGCAGTAAGACTTAATTGGACAACTCTCCATCCAGATTTAAAAAAAAAGTCTTATTTTCAATCACCAGGAGAATTTTCACTAGTCAGTTTAATGCCCTACTTCCAGCCATAGACCCTCTTAGTTCCAAGACTAAAAGCCTCACCACTCAGACCTCTAAGATGTCTGCTTGGGCCCTCCCCTCAGACCCTGTGTCACTTTGGCCATTCTAGGCTGAGGTAGCATAGTGTTGCTCATCTATGCAAAGGCCCAGAACCCAATCACTGCAGTACTGAACAGGTAAGTGGCTGTAGCCTGAAATGTTACCAGCTCTACAAAAGGCCCTCAGAATAAATCAGCTCAGGTATCCTTGCACTTTGGATAGCTGCTCAATAGAGAAACAGAGCCCAGGGACCTTTAGGAACATCCCTTGCAGTTTAGACAGCATTTCGACTTGTCCGTTCCCAGCCTACAATGTCTGTGATCATTAGGTTTCTGATTCTGAATAATTTCAGCTTTTGAACCACTGGATTAGGAATACTCAGCCAGAAAGGTTCAGGCAAATAGCCAAACAAACCAACCCCCAAAGTAGTAAGAAATCCTCCAAAATCTGAAGCATTTCTAGTGCCAAACTTACAAAGGATATTTAACCATATTTCCACACACGCCTAACTATCTGGGTAGGCACCCGGCAAGCCCTCGCCTCAGTGAGAACTCAGAACTTGCTGTTGATTGCAGGTTGCTCTCAAGAAGGGAAAGTACATCATGCCATCAAGCCTTCCAAAGGCCCTCCTGTGCTGCATCTCAGTTCAGGTAAGGCAGCCACTACACTGGCAGAGCATACGGGAAGAACTGACTGGATGAGTGTTCCCATGACCCCCTTTTCACGGATTACTGCAACATCTTTAAGAGGCAAATAATTTTCACAACTAAAAACCAATTAATAGTACCTCCAATAGGAACTATAAATGGTAGCTATTATTGATCTCTTTTATTGCATTCTTCACATACTTTCTTCAAAGGAGTGTGTTAGAATCCTTGTTTTCAGTACCTCCCTCCCCATAGATGGAAGGGCACATGCACCATTAAAGCGCATCCTGTCAGGCTCAATAGCACACTTACATCCACAGCAGCAGCACAGAGAACTTTTCCCTCACCAGACATGGGAGTTTTACTCAGGGCCTCTTCCTTCAGGCCAGCATTAAGAGTGGGTGATAAGTTCAGGGCTGTCAGCAGCTAATGCCAGGTCTGGCCTATCTTCACAGGTGGCTATGGCAACACGCTCCCCCACCCTCCCTAATCTACAGGGCCATCCTGCAGAAACAGAGTAGCTGGAAGGTGAACAATGACTGTCAGCATGAACTTTAGCTTTCATTTAGTTTTGGGTGGGGAAAAGCAGAGTAATTACTGCGAAATCTCTACTAAGAGTTGGCTAATTCATGTAACACAAGGCAGGCTGATCAGAGTAGCAGGTGGGGTAGCTGGAAACTTTCAAAGGAATCAAGGGCCACAGTTGTGTGGCATGACTGTCCTTATACTGGACTGGAAATATTTCAATATAAGAACTGTCATATGAAACTACCAGATAGATATATGGCATTTAGATATAATTAAATACAAAGTAGGCAATCAGATTATTCTCCCTCAAATCCAGATTTACCACTGGCCCTTAAAAATGAAGATGTTTGGCAGCATAGAGGTGCTTAAAGACTGAGGAAATGCAAAGAAATACCTTCATACTTTTTAATGACTTCATATAACAAGCAGTGTATTTGTCTTGCAAATTTCTGACTTGTCTGAAATCAAACAAAACACAATCTGTTTAGCCCCAAATTGGGGCAACACAGACTTTAGACCCAAGCACAGCCACATTAAGCACAAAGCCTGTCAGATAGGTGCTAAGGTTTAACTGGTCTATTCATGTTTAACAGAAAACGTGTCCATCAATCGTTTCAGTGAATTGAACACATAGAAGGCTCTAAAACATGGAATCAAGTGTTTGAACCATAAAGAAAAGTATTAACTCTACTGAATTGTTAGTTTGCTCTTTGCTTTAAGAATTCAGTGTTGCTAAAGTTTTTCAAATGTTGCTCGGTGGGCTATTTAATTTTTTTTTAAAAAATTGCTTTGCAGTGTACATGTTGTTATTCCAATTCAGGAAGTGCTCTCCTAAGGCTTTGCACATAGAAAGGCAGAGAATGATGGAAATCCCAAGATGCAGGCTGCCTGGACTATTGCATGAAAATAGCATGAAACCCAAATAAGCAATCTGCTCTCAGCAATCTTCCACACATACACCATCACTCACTGGGTTTCAACCTAGTTCTGTACGGATGCATAGCTACCTGTGCCCATCTCTGTATCAGGCTCCCACTAGCAAGAACAGTGACCAAAGCTCACGTGGTTATTGGTAATGGACCTCTATTGGAACCCAATATATTCCTCCACCTTTGGAGCAGAATGTAGACACTTATTTCAAGATACCAGTTTCCAGTGCCCATGTTCTATAAGCAGTAATTTAAACTCAGGAAAATTAACCTGTGTTCCTTCCCCCAAACTGCCCATATTTCCTACTTACTTTGAAGTTATGAGTAAGACACAACATCTTCAGCAAGGTTTTCCCACCTGCCATTTTTGTGGCTGTCATTTCTTATGGTGTGTAAAACTAATGTTTTTGTTGCATCCTAATAATGTTATTCCAAGGTCTAAGGCTCAAGAAACCAATGTCGACAGCCAGGTGTAGTCCTGTAATTCCAGCTATCAGGAGATTGAGGCAGGAGGGTTATGAGTTCAAAGTTAGCCTATGCTTACTGAGAGCCTCTAAAGAGGGGGAAAAGCCTGAGATTCCTGCTGTCATCCCTTCAAACAAACCTTTTTTTTCTGTTAGACTTACAAAAGTATGTGGCACAGGAATTCAAAGATATGTATAAATGACGTGTGCCATGTGAACGGCATACAAGATTGGCATATTAGCATGTCCTACCCACTCAAGACCTAGTTTTCACTTACAACCCAGGTCCCTGTTTTGAAGAGACACCCACAGTGAGGTGAGGAAGAACCAGTCGTCTGCATCTAGGCTCACCACCTTCCTTGGGTCCAGGGATAACCCCACTCCAAATCCTTTTTCCTCAGCACAAAGAACTTCTCTCTTCATTAAGATCAATAATATAAATACCATTTGCTTTTAACAGTCAACAGTTTGCAATCTATACATCTTGACAACGTTGGAAGATCAAAGAAGTTTTCTTATAATCTGCAACCAGCCAGTCAGTCAAAGAACAAGCCAAAGCTTTGACCCTGGGGGAAAAGCAGAACCAGTGTGGAGTTGTGCTCTATCAACCGTTGTTACTCATGAGAACACTTCACTGTCCATACCTAAAGCCTTAATATCCCGAATATGAGACAGCAACTCCAAAGACAAATGTTTCCTACTGGCGTACACTGAAAGACCAGAGCAGACTCTGTCGTATGGAGTGCCTCGCTGTGCGCCTCACCTCCAGGTGGCTGGAAAGGAGAACTGGTGGCAATCACCAGCGTAACCAACAACACCTGCACTAAGCCGCTGCTGCTTGGGATTTCTGACAGCTGAGCACAGGACTGGTGTTTCACTCTAGATGGGAAGCCTGTGCCACAGCTGCACCTTTAACTACTTCCTGGAACATAATGTGACAAACACCACATTTTAAGTTTTAAATCAAAATCATGGTCTAGTGTTTGCGTTTAGAAACTGCCCAGAAGGCTGAAAATACACTCTGTTAATTCCTTACAGTTGTCAGTTTCCAAATTGGCCCTGGAAGGGTACAAGCTGCAGCCATGTGCTCACTCTTTCCCAAATATTGTCTATAAATGTTTGTTTACATTTAACGGGAAAATGGTGTGGGAGGTCCTTCTGTCTGTGTTGCTTTTATTGGTTAATGAATAAAGAACTGCTTTGAGCCTATGGCAGGGAAGAACAGAAGTAGGGAGAGGGGAAGCTAGGCTGTATGTTGGGAGAAAGAAGGGAGGAGACAGATGCCTGAACTTAGCCTACGTGGCAATACAGATTAATAGATATGGGTTAAATTCATATGTAAGAGTTAGTCATTAAGAAGCTAGAATTCTTATTGGCTAATGGGCCAAGCAGTGATTTAAATAATAGTGTTTCTGTGTGATTTCGGGTCTAAGCTAGCCGGCGGCAAGAACCAACAAGCCTTCTGAGTAGCACCAATAATATCACAGCATCAAGAAAGCAGTAGGACAGGGCTCAGAGCAGAGTGAGCCAAAGTGGGTCTCTCCTCTGCTTTGCATCTTCTGACAACTTGCTGAAGTAAGCAGTCTTCCCCAACTAATTTCTTTTAGAAAAGTAACCCACATTCTAGCTAAGAATACTTGGCTAAAAGTCTAAGTGATTATGGGCTTTCACAGAGGCACAGATGACTTCAGGCCACTCCTGTGCTAACACTAAGGAACAGGAAGCAAGGGTTTACCTTATTTTTGGTTTAGGAGATTATATTCAAAATTATGGAAACAGGTTTACCTGGATAGGATCACAAAGATTCAGCTAATTTGCTGGTAAGTGAATGAAGGCACCATAGATCATCATGTCCTATAAACATGAAGCTTTTAGGAAATTCAAACTGTGCACTCCAGACAGACAATGTGAACGCACTAAGAACTCTTAGGCCTGATTTTCCCACTTTGGTACAAAGGAAGTTTGGGAACAACATCTTGTAAAGTTTAGCTTTAATGTCAAACATTACATCAGACTTTTCCAAAGTAAAATGGATGTGCATGAACCATTTCAAACAGAAGGTACCATGGTGCTTCTTCAATACAATGCATTCAATATACTAGGCCCCTGGGGATGGCCACTGATGTACACACTAAAGCAGTAATGTAAGTCTGTAAGCCACTGCTCCTGAACAGTACCAGTCTTCAGAGTCTGCAAAGAAAACAAAAGGTCATTTACACTGATAACTGTACTACCTGAACACATTTTTCATGGATCCTCCCTGTCTATAAACCAGAGGAAGTCATCTTAAAATGCAAAACAACCAACTATTGGGTGTTGCTACAGCTGGTGAAAATTCCTCTTTAGGTTGTATATAGCCTGAAATTATGAAATGGCTCAGGTGTTTGACTAATTGGTCCCCACATAATGTTGCTGTCTTGGAAGTTAAGAACTTGAGTTACTCTGAGTCTACTTCCGGCCCAAGCTCTCTACTTCCTGACCCACTGAGATGTAAATGCCTCCCAGCAAACTCCCATCACCAGAGACTGACCCCAGCCACAGTGCTTCATGATAATAGACTATACCCTCTTAAACTGTCAAATAAAGTCTTTTATTTTAAATTGGGTCTATTATATGGTCAGTGTGACAAGAAAAACAGTATGTGCCCGTAAGTGTAATGAGGTGGGGGGTTTTTGTTTGTTTGGTTTGTTTTTGGTTTTTTTTCAAGACAGGGTTTCACTGTAGCTTTGGAACCAACCTGTCCTGGAACTAGCTCTTGTAGACCAGGTAGACCTCGAACTCAGAGATCCGCCTGCCTCTGCCTCCCAAGTGCTGGGATTAAAGGTGTGCACCAGCACCACCTGGCCTAAGTGTAATGAGTTCTGACTGAGTCTGCTCTCTCCTGGACATGCTGGAGACTAATACAAGTTTTTACAGCCACCAGCTCTACCCTTATCCTTCCCCCACCACCCCGCATTAGATTTCACGACTTTCTCACTAATATCAATAGATTAGTCCTACAAGGCCAGTTAACAATCTTTTCCTTTCTCTTTTATGGAGGTAGGCTGACTCTCTAATCCAAGTTACTGACTTTTCTTGCCTCCAATTGTTCTGTCTAAATTATCCCACTGCACACTGTCCACTGCTTCTACAAAGACTTAGAAAAGTCAAAGCAAGTACCTAGTAACATGCTCATAAAAGCTCTATGACACTGAGGTACACTTCAATGAATAAACCCTAAATCACCTATACACCTAAGCCAAATTCCTAAGGGAGTTCTCTAGCACAAAGCTACCCTGACAGCCAAGTGTAGAGGCTGTGGTAAAGCCTTCACATTCTCCATTTCCTTCTATCACTGCCCTTTTCTCTGGCCAAAAGCCTGGGTGTGCACCCCATGACACGCTGGGCCTTCTCACTCAATGATGCTGTATCACAGCTTATGACACCCCCTCCCGCCCTTGCAATGTGTGCCTCCAGGCTCAATCTGTCAGCTTTCTCAGGCCCTTAACTAAAGGGCTTGACTTTCTTCCCTTCTTTCACAGAGCTGCCAAGATTTACAGCTTATGCCTGCAGTTGTTTTCTCCTCAAACTTTTAATGACATTGTCCCTGAGAGCTTAAAAAGCTGAGTGTGTGGTGGTTCACACCTTTATTCCCAGCACTCAGAGACAGAGGCAGGTGGATCTCTGCGAGTGAGTTCAAGGCCAGCCCGGTCTACAAAGTGAATTCTAGGACAGCCAGGGCTGTTACAAAGAGAAACCCTGTTTCCAAAACAAAACAAAACAGCCAGGCAGTGGTGGTGTACGCCTTTAATCCCAGCTCTCGGGAGGCAGAGGCAGGCGGGTCTTTGTGAGTTCGAGACCAGCGAGTTCGAGACCAGCCTGGTCTACAAGAGACAAGGAAGGTGCTGATAAATACAGGAACCTCACTCTCAAAAGCACCCCTTACCCCACCACACACAAAGCCTACTCCCCTACTAAGGACAAGCACTAGGTTCTGTGCTGCCTACCGTGATATTCTTGATGATCTGCTGCACTAGGATGGCATTGGTGAGCATGTGCGTCCTAAGGGGAGCGTGCTGAAGCAGCAGGCGGAGCAGCTGGCCCACAACAGGCAGCTCCTCGGGAGAAGCTCTGTTCACCCGCAGACTCTGCAGCATCAACCTGAGGACTCGAGGCAGGAGAGCCAGAATGGAAACACAAACACCCCACAGCTTGTCCCTATAATAATAGAAAGAAAAATGAGTTCGTGAGCCAATACACAAGAGAAAATATCCTTTCCACATTACCCAAAACAAAATGGACTTTCAAGAAATCATAATATTCCGTCTGATGGGATAGCTCAGTGCCTGTAATTCCAGCTTTTGAGTTGAGCAGAAATGCCACTGAGTTTGAGCCCAGCCTAGACTTTATGATGAGCTCAAGGGTAGCCTGAACTACAGAGATCCTTCTCAATAAACAAAACTAATACACAAGCTTCAAATTAACTGCTGTAAACCATAACTAGTAAGAACTAGGTTTCATTAGAAAAAGCAACTAAGAGTTAGCTGCTAGAAAGTCTGGTAAACAGTATTTTCCTGGGCTTAACACTGGACACCATGGAAGCCACACTGATTACATATAGCACAAAACTTACCAGAAAACAGAAATATCTCTACCCGCACAAACATCACCTAACAATGGACACCATTCAATTACCATATAATCCAGGAGACACCTGAAGACTATTGCAACCAAGAAAGCAAAGAAATACATACATCAAACTTCAAGCCTAGGGTCTATCAATATCACAAAACAAAGGGTTGATTTCCAGAGGGGGAAAAAAAACAAAACCCTAAATAGACTTCAGAAAATAATCAATAATGGGACCATTACTCCAACACTGGGTCACAAAAGGTGAGACATGGTCATGTCTATGTAATTAAACATAATTCTCCCGGTATAGTCATAGAGCAGAAATGAAGAAAGGTTTAGGATAAATACAATCTATGAGTGCAATTAAATAACACAATCTTCATCTGAATGGTGAGTATGGGGACTTTGGAGACTGAGTGAAGTCCTGAGTGAATGAATGTGTATTGTTTGGGAATGACATATATATATATCTCAAGAACCACAATGCCCCTGTTTCAAGGGACTGCCACAGCTCTCCTTGGGTATAGAATACAAATGGTGACAGTGTACACAGAAAATGCCCACCATCTCCTCCCGTTCCCTTCTCTCAAAAATGTTTGTGGCCTGAAGACTGCTCCCCTACAATTTTACTAATTGTACTAAACCCCTCTTTATTCATCTGTGTGCAAACTAGCCTGTTCAACTGTATATAGCAGACATGCCGAGCGTCCAGGGGGTGCAGCTTCTCCATCTGAGAATCTATCTGGTCTACTGGATCCCAGCTTCTCTACATGTGCCCATTATCCTTCAGTCCCTCACTGCCCTGGAGCTGTGCAGCAGGAACTACTAAAGGCTCCAGCCTTCTTAGCTCTTTGACCATGATCTACGCTGTGGACTTCACCTAAAGGACAAGCATGTGAGATACACAAGGAATCCATGATAAACCAACAAGGTCAAGGTCTTAAACTAGCCCAAGTACTTACACAGAAACAGACTTAGGCAGCCATGTACAAGGAGAAAAATAGCTTAATTAGGCAAAGGCATAAAGACTATAAAAATTCAGATGAAAAAGAGGAAGCTGCTTTGGTTGTTGACAGACTGCATTCTGAAAAAGGTATTGTTGGATGATTTCATCATATGAACTCCATAGTACACATCAAGAGATGCAGTAAACACAAATATGAAGTATTAGGGTATTCTACATAATTAAACATCTTATAGCAATCTTGCCTCTGCTAACAGTGTTAGGATTAGTTACAAAGCCTGGCTTATGCTGTACTTCTGACCAACCAGCAGCAGAGCAGGCCTGTCTATACCAGCACCACCAAAAACAGGAGTTTAGCGTGTACAATATTGCAATCGCTACAATGCCACTATGGATGCTTAACCTTCAGCTCCATTACACTCTTCTCCAACAGTCCTCACTGGCTGAAGCCTTTGGAGGACATGACTGCTGACTTTACACTTGTTAGTTTAAGGGAATTTCAAATAACTTTTAAGCAATGTTGGAACAAATACTTCAAACCCTAGGTGTGGGAGGCAAGGAATCCGAGTTGGACTTATATTTAAGGTGAGACACAAGAAAAAGGAAAATGGGAAACTACCCTATCGGGAGATCTCCATAAACTCCCAAAAAATACACACTAAGAAAAAAGATGTTCAGCCCAAGACATGGAATTTGCTCAGACTTGTAAAAGTTAATTTTCAGAGTCCCTTCCTCTCCATGTAAAAGAAAAATTTCAGCCCCAGAAGAAAAGGTAATTAAGGAACTGACAGGAACTTTTAAGGAATACCAGCAACCACAAATTCAAAAGAATTAGATAGATATTAAGAGACAAAAATGAATAAACAGCTCCCTATGCTTAAAATGGAATTTCTAGAAAAACTAAAAGGAAACAATGGGAGAAAGCAATACAATAAGGAGTTCCCAGAATTAAGGAAAAAACTCCTGAGTCTCCAAACAGAAACCAAATCTATGTTATGATAGAAGACATCCTGATTTACAACACTACAGCTCTTTAAAGAGAAAATAAAGACTGAGACTTCTAACTACAAACCAAATGGTGAGGTTAGCAGATTTTCATTAGTAACCAAGGAAACAAAAGAACAGCATCTTCTGGGCTCAGGGGCACATTGTGAGCTGGACCTGGTGAAGCCTGACTTTTCAGCTAACATCTCCAAATCAAAGGTCTTCATGAGTTTAAGGCCAGCCTGATCTATATAGCCAGTTCCAGGCCAAACAGGGCACGAAGAGAGACTTCAAAACAAAGAGGTGCTTTTAAAAGGGAAAATACGCATTACACACTTTATGCAGTCTAGTAACATAAAGTCAAAAATATCCCTTTATTTAAAAGCTCCAAAGATCTTTGAATTGTTTAATAAAAGGGCTTAGTTCAAGTGACAGAACATAGCAAATAGCAGTACAAAGTCCTAAGTGGCAATGTTATAAACCTTAAATAACATCACCTCTATATTCACTATGAGATAGTTTTATATTACAGACAAACACTCATTAAAAAAAAAAAAATTCTGTCCTTACCGGAAAAACTCTAAAGTAAGTACAAGTAGTATAACTGACAAGATCTGGCATATTCACAGAACACACTAATGGATCCAAGTAACTGCCCAGCAGGACAACCCTAGACCACAGCCTGTATTTGTAAACCATGTTCTGTTGGTTACATTCATTTATTTGTGTATTTTCTACTGCTGCTTTCACACTACACAGCAGTGTTGAGTACCTATGGCAGAGCGCTTATGGTCCTGAAAACCTGAACTGTTTCCTATCTAACCCATTAAAGAACTTTAGTGACCCTTGCCTTGGTACAAAGAAATGTAAGTGAGTAAATACAACTAAATGAATCCACACAAATGAATCACAGATAATACTGGCACACAAAACAACAACAGCAAAAAAAAAAAAAAAAATGAACAAGATAATTCTTATCAAGTTCACAAATGAAGAACAGAAATAACACTGTTTACAAATATTCTACTTAAAAATCCAGAATGTCAACTCTAAAGTAACTGAGATACAATGAGAATAAGAACTCCAGTGTGTGTTGTTGCTGCTGGTGTGGGCCCATACAGACCTAGGAATTCATTACATGGATAGCTCAGTTTGTACTTGTTTGAAGCCATGTACTTTAGATAGCCAGCAAGCTTCCTGCATTCTCAGGACATTTAAAAGTTCAAAGATGGAGAGGGCACAGAGCATGATGGTGCATCCCTATAGCACCAGCACCAAGGGACTTGCTCAAGAGTCTGAGCCTGGGGCCAGTAAGATGGTCTCAAATTAAAAAAACAAACAAACAAACAAAAAACATAGCAACTATAAAGTTCAAAGAGAGACTAGAAAATATACCTATCAAAATATTAACAGCAAGCGAAAGAACATAATTTTAATTTTTTCCTATTTTCTTATCTGTCAATTTCTTTACTGGATTCAACAGGTATACCAATAAAATTAAAACATGAAAACACTTTTAAGTCTATAGTAGAATCTTCCAAACTACCTGTAAGTTCTAGTTTAAATATCAAATAGGAGTAAAAAATACTAAACAAATAATTAGCGTTTTAGAACACTTCTTAAATCCAAGAATTCAAAATTCTACTGTTGGCTAGCTCTAATGAGGCCTTAAAAAAACCCACAAATATTTGTACTAACAGTTCACTGTCTTCAGAGTAGAACTTTTTTTTGCTTCGGTAAATGTTTAATACTGTTTATAAAAGAAAGCTACTGGGAAACTTTGTAATATCATCTGACATTTCAAATTCATAGCTTAATGAAAAATTAAAAGACCCTAGAATACTTGCTACAACACTAAAAAAAAAAAAAAAAAAATTCATGAAAGAACAAAGGAAAAAGCTGCCAAAGCTTATACAAGCCCACAGAAATGAACTTAATTAGTTCTAAAATCTAATTCTCCTTCACTCTTATTTAGGAAGAGAAATAGAAGGAAAAGATTAAAATTGAAAGTCAAATCAACATTACCTCTTCTTCAGATGTTCTGCTTCCCCCTTCTCTAGAGTAAGCAGAAAATAAAGAAGGCTGTAGCAACAAGAAGCCAGGAATGGCAGGAGAGATTCACTAACTACACACGTATGATCCAGGAGCTTACACATCACTCCAAATATACAACCAGCTGTACTGTCAGGAATTACAGTCAACCCAACCTGAGTGGAAAAAAGAAAGATTAATTACCTCTTCACAAAAGCCCCTTCCTCAAAATAAAATAAAGCCTGTTTACTGGGCTGGAGGGGTGGACAGTGCTACTTCAGATCTGTATTCATATAACCCAACTACTTGCAGAACTTTAAGCCCCAATTTTCCTCTGAGAATTTAATTCCCAAATAAGATGACTTTCCATGAAGAAATAACTTTCATGTGTATGGTGCTGAGAAGTGAAACCAGGGCTCAGGAATTCACACATGCAAGCAGGCATTCTACCAGAGTCATAGCCTGAGAAATATCACTGCCTCCCTTTCATGAAGGAAGCATCTACAAATTTCAAACATTACAACTCCTATCACTATTCAGAAATAACATTAAAGGAATGCTTCATACATTGCATCCAAAGAAAATCTCAATAATAACAATCACACAGTTATTTTTTAAGACCACTCCAACAGGAAGACTGTTGCTCACTCTATGTAATCAGTGCAGAGTCCTTTTTCGATTTAGTCTCCTTCAGAACTTTATTTAGCCATTTAGGCACAAATAAGGAAAATGCAACTCTATAGGAATCAGTAAGAGATAATACTAGTATTATTAATATTCAACTGCTCACTAGGAAGAAACCGGAGGCCAGATATGGTTCATTCTAGCATTCTCACTCATCTAGACCTCAGAGGCACATTCTCAGCAAGGCTGAATAACAAGCTGTTTGCTGTACACAGGGCAGGAAACTGCTGAGTAACACATTAGGAACCTCCTCCAAAGGGCAATCTGAAATGAAAACCAAGACTGGCTTGGGATGTTTACCCTTTCCCACAACAACAAATATGGACACAGGAAAGCAAAAGCCTCTGGGACTGAGAGAAAGGGAAAAAAAAAGGGGGGGGTATCTTGGACAGTAAGAAAACAAGACCCGGGAATCTGACAGCATGAAAGGGCACTCGGAGTTAATATAGTACCTTCTCTTCTGCTTCAAGGAACATCATTCTAAAGGAGCAAAAAGGCTATTGACATGACATAAGATTAACCAAAGAAGTGAATCCTCTGAAAAACACATTTTAAGAGGCCTTCTTCTTCCTTGTGAGTAAAACATCTTCTAAAAATCCCAAAGTCAAAATGTAAATGTTAGAGGAAGTTCAAAGCCCCAGTGAAGGCACAATAATGTAACTCTAATGCCAATGGTGAGAGGACAAGTCCATCTCAAAGTAAGCCTACTGCTTCCAATGACTGAGTCTTGTGATGTCCCTACTCTGACAAGCCATCTATCTATTGGATCCCAAACACTCACTGACAGTAGGTCAGAAGTGAATGGGGGCTTAACTTCAAGGTCCCTCATTTCACAAATACAGAAACAACGTCTTAGGAAAAGAATGCATCCCACCCTTCACTCACTCCCCAATGTCATGTCCAGAAACATATTTCATTAGCAACAGCCAGCAAAAGTTATTACCACATCATGCCATTGAGAGGCCAGGTAAACTGTGTTTTACTTAAAACACACATGCACACACACATACATACACAAAACTAAGGATATTTACCAAATGCTTACTGATGGCACTTTGCATGATGTCAAAGCTCTGGCTTCGGGCAGGAATAACCAATAAACTGTGGCAAACCGCCTGTGAGAAAAGGCAAAAAATAGTAACTGCATTATGACATTTAAGAATTTAAAGCAAAAGGTTCAACCAAATTTTTAAAACCAACTTTACATATTACTAGCAAACAGGTAACAAAACTTGACTTTGAAGATACAAATGTCAAGGATCAAACAATGAGGCCTCACAGATCGGTTCACTTCCCAAGCATAACATCTACTATCTACAAAAACTTCCACACCTTTCAAATAGCTCAGCAAAATGGATACTGTTAATATCTACTAATTGCTACAACAGAAAGGTACAAAGGACATGGTCTAAGGGTTGACAAAAACCTTCTATACACCACAGAAAAACACTTCCAATCCAGAAAATACCAATACAGATTGAATATCCTTTCTCCAAAATGCTGGAAGCAGTGTTTTTAACATTAGGAATTTTCTGAATTTAGACTGCCATAAACTTTACACATCCATAATCCTAAAGTCTGAAATCTTCAGTACTCTAAAACCCCAAACTTGCTGAGAATGTCTTGTTGGGATTTATTTACAAATTTCTGAGCATTTTGGATTTCTATTTGTGAATTAGGGCTAAGGATGGCATCCTGATCACTTCAATCCTAACAGTGGCCTGCCATTCTACAAAGGTAAAAGGAAAAGAAATTAAATTAAATTTAATTAAAATTAAATCCTTAATGTTCTAAGTTCTAAAGAAAAGAGGAAATCAAGTCCTTCATAGACACTGGTTTCTAGACAAACTGCAGACTCTGACGGGGTAAATTACCAGCTGTGAAATATGTATAAAACTACATGGGGGAGGGGGGCCACACACAACTGGAGGGAGGAGGATTCTCTCTCTAGGAAGAGACTGTCTAAGCTAAATTCAAAAAACTGTCAATCAAGATGGGGAGGGAACTGTGAGAGAAGATATCCTTCTGGGTTTTAGTTTATAAATGGTTTTTGTTTCTTTATGCACAGATTGAAGCCTAGAACCTCACTGGTATTATTTGTAAACTTTTTTGATTAGAAAAAAAATCAAAATTAATAGTTGCCTATAAAATTTCTTACAGGCTGATACTGTCCAAAGGTTTTTTTTAATGACAGGAAAAACGCTCCTATTTTCAGTGCCATCTCCCTACTTCTAACTTTAAAAGGGTGGTATCTTGCTATTAGCAAAAGGTTAACTCTCATGCTAAAAAACATTCTACAATAACCAAGAACTTCACTTCGAAACAATTTTTTTTTTTTTAAAAGCCACTAAAAGTAGGGCCTCTCTGTGTAAGTTCTGGCAGGAAAGATGGTGTAAGCCAAGTCAGGTCAGTCATGAATACGGACTGCCTGCTCCCAAAAGCAGTCTAAACAAGGTTTGGCAGACAAAAGAAACAACCAAGTAAATATGTGAATTATATATAAATGAGCCGAGTTTCTCACTGTCAGTAAAGGCAGAGAGAAAGAGGGAAAGAGTACTAGCACTAGCCCTGTGGCGATGCACTTGAGTCTGCCTGCTTACAACAGAAATTCAATAGTATGAGAACCCGTGGGCTTCTGTTCTCCACTGATTTCTCCATGGAGCACTGGTTTGCCAACTAATACAAATTGAAGAAAAGGCTACATTAGAGAAAAGGAAAACAGACCTCTCCCAAGAATCTGACCCACAGAGTTGCAAAGCTACTAGAGCATGGCCATCTGAACTTCCCTGAAAACTTACAAGTCTGTATTGAGCAATAAAGACAGGCTGATGGACTAAATTGGGCTTAAAATTTGAAGACAAGGGGACCAAGATTAAAGCAGGTAAGTACAGCCAAAAAGATGTATCTAGTTATGTTAAAAGTTAAATATTAAAATAAATAGCAAATAAAACAGACTTTGAAGTTTTCTGTCTGTTTTTGTTTTGTTTTAAGAATCTGGGGATTTCCCCCATATGTATGTTTCACTGGAGGCAATCGTTGCTCCACAGAAGGAAGCTGATTTCCTAATACCTGGAAGCCAACATTAAAATTAAAATTTTAAGTTCATTTAGTCACAGGATCATATACGTTAGAATATCTGAGAGACTAAGAAAAAAGCAATTTGTTATGTCAATTCCTTGTTCAAACCCAGGAGCCTTTCTGTGCTAAAAGGTTCAACAGAATCACATTAAACAATGCTAAACCAGTGGCTCCATCTTTCATTAAGTACTAACTTACATGGCAGCAGCACTGTGGCTTTACAAAGATGGCATGCTTTACTATACATATGCCATATGTACTGGACACACACACAACACTTAGAAACCAGGCATGTTCATGAAAAATCATTTAATTCAAAGCCTCCTGAAAATAAAGTCACAAAGGTTGAGTTGTCTAACTCACCAAACTAGACACTGCCAAACCTATGCCTGGAACCCTAGCCCACTAATCTCTGTAAAATACTTTTCTGAAATGTCAAATAATTTAGATACATCAGAATCATCTTTTATTTATTTATTTATTTAATTTTTCTTTGGTTTTTTGTTTTTCGAGACAGGGTTTCTCTGTGGCTTTGGAGCCTGTCCTGGAAATAGCTCTGTAGACCAGGCTGGCCTCAAACTCACAGAGATCCGCCTGCCTCTGCCTCCCGAGTGCTGGGATTAAAGGCGTGCACCACCACCGCCCAGCCAGAATCATCTTAAAATGACAATTACCACTAAAAACTGTGAGCAAACCCAGTTCTTAAGTATAGTTTTTAGGCCTTATAAACCATAACCCAGGAGAGGTTTCTTGTCATCTCTTATGAGGTAAATCTCAACAGTTGAACATCTGATTAGCTATCATATTCCTGTTCACTATTTCATTATTCCTCTTCACTTTTTAAAACCCAGTAATTATGCAGAATTCAAAATAAAACACGATACCAGGCACTGTGAGTCACAGAGGCTAAATGTCACCCATGTGACCTATGACCCCAGCCTTCTGACCAGTGTCAACTAAGGTCAAGACAGAAGTCGTTTAAATATCTACAAAACGCATAGCTCTAACACTTTATAGAGAAGAACATGAACAGAATTCAGGTTAGAATGAAGTGAAAACATCGGTTTAATAAAGTCAGATGGTATTAAAACAAAACAGAAGAGTTGGCTTATAATTTGAACTTAAAAGAAGCCTTAGTAAAGAATGTTGATAGATCAAGGCAGAACACTTATGACCTAAAAACTGGATGTTACAGAAAAAAGGTGAGTATCCCAACCAAACACCTCTTCGATCATTAAAGTTATCAGCCAGCAGAGAGCACAGTATTCTAAGACCCAAAAAAAGATGCTAATTAAGAAATGAAGAGTGACCTATGCCTATGATCCTAACCTCAGAAGATAGGGATTTGAGGTTGACGCCAGCATGGGCTACACAGAGTTTATCTTTAAAAAAAAAAACAACAGTAAGACACATAGACAACTCAAGTGCTTAGCACCAGTATTTGTGACTTTGGGGGGGGTGTTCTATTAATGATCCTTGAGTTAATTTTGCCTTTCTATATAAAAGACAACTGTAGCACGAATTCTAGTTGGTCTTAATAATAAAAATCTTGAGGGAGATATAGGGGATAACGCTGAAGATCAGAGAAACACAGCAGCCGACCAATAGAGAGTTCTACCAAGGCTCAGACCAAAGGGACAATCCATTCCTCAATATCCAGACTCTGTCTCCACTATCGAGGTCCAGCCCTGACATAAATAAATTATCTCACGGACCAGAGGGGAAGTGTAGGAATAAAGACACAACTCACATAGCTTTATCGGGAGGGAGTTTTCAGGGATCCCTCAGGAAATCCTCAGTTCACACCCTAAAAATCACCTGCATTTATTCTCCAAACAGCTTTTATACCAAAACATAAAGGGAGGGGGAAACTCATTAGTATTCTGTTTCCTAGGTAGCCAGGAGAATGACTGTGGTCATGTCCATCTTTCTATGCCCCTTATCATGTCTTCCTATCTATGCCTGCTCTGTCAGGTAGACTTAACACCTCTTTCCCAGGTGATCTCCCAAATTACAAAGAAGGAGCAGAGCGACATTAGCATATCCTGACCCTCTGTCTAGGGTGGTGTCAGTTTGTCTCAAAAGGCTAAGTGACCACCCACCGTGTGGCAGAGGCAAATGTGGCTTGAAATTATGGCCACCATACAACTTAGAAATATGGGCCTCTATAATACGGCCCTACACCCCCATCAAACCTCAGGGACTGCACTGAGCTCCTGTCTCCTTTCACCTAATATTCCTCTCTCCACCCACCCATATCATGCCTGTCTACACTTCCCTAGCGCTGGCATTAAAGGCATGAACTCCCAAGAGCTGGGATCACCTTTGTGTGAGTTCTGTTTTTCTTTTAGACAGATTCAATCTTGTAGAGACTAAGGTGGCCTTGAAGTAACATAGATCCCTTTGCCTCTGCCTCCCAAGTTCTGGGATTAAAGGTGTGTGTGTGTGACACCACTGCCTGGCCTCTAGTGGCTTAGCTCTGCACTCTAATCTTCAGGCAAGCTTTATTTGTTAAACATAAAAAAAAAAATCACTACGGATGACCCTTATAATTCCATGTTAAAATTCAGTTTAAACTTAAGGTTTCAATGTACAGTTTCCCTAATGCTGAAACACGCTAGTAAGATTTACTACTTTGTAAATTTATTAGATATCTATAAAATTTAGTATTTTTGAAGGTTTCCTTAACAAATACTGAACATAATAAAGTTATTTAAATTATTTAAACCATCTATGTTTTTAAGTAGTTTATCAAAGGTACAAAATATAAACCAGACAAGAACTGTAAACAAGATCTGTATGCTGGCCTTGAAACCTAAGGAAGAATTAGGGTCTTTTTTTTTTAAAAAAAATATTTATTTACTTATATACTTATTATGTATACAATATCCTGTCTGTATATGTGCCTGAAGGCCAGAAGAGGGCACCAGACCTCATTACAGATGGTTGTGAGCCACCATGTTGCTGGGAATTGAACTCAGGACCTTTGGAAGAGCAGGCAATGCTCTTAACCAATGAGCCATCTCTCCAGCCCCTAGGGTCTTTCTTAAATGTAATTCTTAAGGGAAAATTAATCACACATAAATTCTTAAAAAAAAAAAATTAAAGAAACTAGTGAGCGGTTTTTTTGTTTAAAAACTCTCTTTCAAAGACGCCAAGCCTATGTAAGTGATCTCTCTCATTTACGAGCTCAAGTTCATCCTCTACCATGAATCTCCATATTCTCCCTCTTCAAAATACATGGAGTCAGCCCTACAAACACAGCTGTCCTCTCCAGCAGGACCACTCTCTACTATGCTATGTCTAGTAGCATACGTATCACACACGGCACCCAGTAACTCATGCGCTATTACCTCTGTTATCTCCCAATGGTGTAAAAACTGGTCCAAGTCTGTAAGGTAGAGAAGCACAGGGGAAAGCGATGTCTGAATGACATGGGGAACTCCGCGAAGGTTTTGAAGCCAGGTCAACTCCTCTTTTGAAAACCCTAATGTAGGTGACAAACAGAGCCAGCTGAAAAATAAATCACAGCTTAACACACAACTCATAACAGCTCTTCTTTGTTACTCTTTTATTTCTACATCTTACAGTGTCTTAGAGAATTACATCCTAGAAACAGAAACCATAAAATTCACATTAACTGCACATGCAAAGAATGTGACCTGACCCAATGTACAACACAGCAAAAAAAAAAAAAAAAAAAAGTGTGTGTGTGTGCATTAAATTCTAGAGTACTAAAGGCCCCAACAGAAAAGTGTGTGTGTGTGTGTGTGTGTGTGTGTGTGTGTGTGTGTATGCATAAAATCGCATCTGAGCCGGGCGGTGGTGGCGCACGCCTTTAATCCCAGCACTCGGGAGGCAGAGAGGCGAATCTCACAAGAGCTAGTTCCAGAACAGGCTCCAAAGCTACAGAGAAACCCTGTCTCGAAAAACAAAAAAACAAAACAAAAAAAAAACCCACATGAATTTAAAAGGGGGGGAGGCACATAATCCTTCTAATTAACAGTAGGTACTAACAAAGAAAATGAGTGAAGTAGGGTGTCACAATGCCCTTAATCCAAGCACTCTGGAGGCAGCAGGGGATCTCTGAGTTCCAGGCAACAGAGTCCTAGGAAAGCCCAGTCTCAATGATAAAAAGCAAATGAACAAATAGGAAGGAGCAATAGTATGCTCTGTTCCAAATACATTAAACATTATATGTTCTAATATAATAGCCCTTCAAATGGTTTTCAATAACTTATTGGCTAAGTCTTTTATTTGAGGAAAAAGGATGGAATGGAGAGGTGGATTCATCCCAAACTCCAAACATGTATTACTTTACCCGGCATAATCCTGATGTCCTTTTTGGCCCTATTATACTTTGTCCAACCTACACAGAAAATCTGCCAATGACCTTCCTGACCATTAGCTCTCAGAATGACCAGACTGCCACAGACACTGCTCAACAAGCTAACTGCTTTCATGTCCAGACCACCATACTTCCATGAGCATGGTCTAAGGAGGCTACTGTGACAGTCAATATAGCAATGTGTTCTTTTTAACTTGGTATGTTTGTTAATATGGCTACCTGTTAGTGTGGAAAATAAGAAGCTGAGATAGTCCACATCAGTCATTAAGTGGTCATTAACCGTGTGGCTCCATCCAGAAAAGGATGATCTATAAGAAACAAAAGAACTATTACCAGTCTGTCTTTACTTTTTCTTAAAGAGTGGGGGGATATGGAGAAGGCTGGAGAGATAGTTCGGCAGTTAAAAGCACTGGCTATTCTTCCATAGGACCTGGGTTCAATTCCCAAATGGCAGCTCACAGCTGTCTGTAATTCCAATTCCTGTGGATCCAACACTTTCATACAGCTATACATGCAGGCAAAACACCCAATACACATAAAATTAAAAATAAATACATAAGTAAATAAATAAGCAAACCATCGAAGAAAAGTGAGGGGACTCCAGAGACTAAACCCAGGACCTCCAAGTATCCTAACACTGAGCCATAATCCCAGTTCTGCATTTTCCTTTATTAAAAACAAATCTAGGCTGGCAAGATTATTCAGTGTAAAAGCACCTGCCAACAAACATTATGATCTGAGGTCAATCCCTGAGACCCCTATGACTTCTACAGATTGTCTTCTGCCCTCCACATACGCACAAACACATACACACATCTTAAATAAATAAAATTTTAAATTTTAAAAAACAAATCCAGTTGCTGTTTTAATTTCATTTAAGGACCCTAATATTGGAATTATGAAAGTTAAGAAGTACAAATATTTATAGTTATACTAAAAGGTATAACAGGCCCATATATATGATGTAGCAAAACTTCAGCACATTTCAAAATTAGACCCTAAAAGTCAAGGAAGATTTTTGAGTAGTGGTAGGTTCTACCACAATGTACCTAGTTTTTTTAAATTTATATAAAAAAGCTTATCCTTAGCAAGTAAGTTAATGAAATCTCAGCTTCAAACAGAAAACAAAAAGGATCATAATCGGACTTTAAAAAGTTTATCGCTAAAGTCAAGATATGCTCTATTGTGGTGTAGCCTCACAAAAGCACAGTAAAGCAGAGAACTCCAAACAAGGTCTAAAGGCTGCGCACGGTGGCACAAGCCTGTAAAACCAGTGCTTCTGAGACAGAAGCAGGAAAAAAAAAAAAAATTCAGGAGTTCAAGGTCACTCTTAGCTACAGGCTGAGTTTGAGACCAGTCTGGGTTAGGAGGCCCTATCTCAAAACAACCAAATATAAAGAGACAAAAGCTAACTATAAGGCAGCTTTAAATGAGAAATATGTGGTTCCTACTGAGGACAAGTTACTAGCTATTCTCTGAAAACCCCGAAAGCAAGGCTTCTTTAGGAAAAGTGTGACTGCCAAGTAGAGATTCAGCAAAAAACCCCAATGATCAGACCGAATAAGCTCAGATTACACATTTTATCACACAAATGAGTAAATGCCATGCAGAATTAGGCTTTTCTAATTTACCTATATGCCTATTATGCCCTTATGTGTTTTTAATGACTATAACTGCATTTCACCAGGTGCGGTGGTATACACCTTAAATGCCAGCCCGGGGAAGGGGGAGGGGCACAACAGTATAAAAACAAACAAAAAACCCTAATTTATTTAGCAAGATTATTGAAGAGGAGAGGGGGCACTAAATAACCAAGCATTCCAATAAACATGCAGACATCTATGGATGTATATCACAGGAACTCAGGACAGAAGGAGGGACAAAAGAGTTGATAGAAAACATCCTCTTACACCCAGTAAATACAGGAAGCAATTGTGCCACCCAGTGGCTAGAAGTAGGAAGCCCACTTCAAGTTTGAACAAATGACGAGCCAGACTGGTCTATATAGAAAGTTCCAGGCTACCAGAGCTATGTAGAGAGACACTGTCTCTGGGGGACAGGGGACCTCCCAAAGCAAAACTGCAAAGTCACTATGGAGGGCAAGGTATCCAGTTCCTCCAAACAGTAAACACCTGAGCTACAAAAGTGACGCTAGGTAGAAGAGCACTTGCCGAGCATGTGCATAAAAATAAAGACAATCCCATCACATAATCTACCCATTCCACATTTAGGGAGATAGTCAAAAAATTTGAAAGCAAGATCTCAAAGATATACTTATATACTAATATTCATAAAGCATTATTCACAGTGGCCAAATGGCAGAGACAATCCAACAGATAAACTGAAAAATAAAAGCAGCATACATCTAATGGACTATCATGTAGTCTCAGCACAGGGACAAAATTCTCATATATGTTATAATATGATAAACCTTGAGGACAAAGTGAAATAACCCAGACACAAAAGGAAAAATCTCATTAAGACAGACGCCTTTTGTCATGCAGTAAGAGGAAGAGGGAACAGGTTGGATGCTCTAGAATAAACCCAACTGTTAAATGGGCATAGGAATCCATCCACCTGTAATTTCAGCACAGGCAGGGGATCCCCAGAGGAAGTGATCTAGTTCTGAATTTAACTGAAACCCTGCCTCAAAATAAAAAGGTGGAAAAGCAATTGAAGTTGGTTCACAACACCAACCTCCAGACCTCACATGCCATCAGATCCCCCTTCAATGCAATTACAGCACACATACACTACACATTCACACATCCTTAGTCGGACAAAAACGGTCCACATCACAACACATAACCGCTTGCGATTTTAAGTACAGAACTCTTACAGACATGCTTTTAGCCACTTAACTACAAGCTCTATTCCAAACTATGAATATGTTATCACAGAACAAGGAACTTCCACCAGCCTTGATCAACAAACTGTAGCAAATAATATTACCAAAGTTCTAACTGCCCCATTAAAAGTAAATGAAGTAATTGGCAGTGGTGGTGCATGCCTTTAATCCCAGCACTAGGGAGGCAGAGACAGGTGGATCTCTGTGAGTTCTGGGACAGCCAGGACGATGTAAAACGATCCTAATCTCAAAAGAATAGCAAAACCAAAGAAGTTTTCTGTATTTCCATTCCATAAAGCAGAAGAGAGGGAAAGATGATACACTTAATATATAGCTCACTTCACAGTGATACCTCATATACAGTATCCCAATAAGTGTGGCAGACAAACTTGAACCAAGTCTTCCCATAATGCAGCACCGACTTAACCGAGAAAGCAAATCAGCAGGCAAAGTAGGTAGAAAATACAAAAGCTGAACCAAACGCTGCTGAGACTCTGCAGGAAGAACCACCACAGCGCCTTCTTGTGGATCTAGTGGGGTAGATAAACATGAAATTTAACTATAAAAGATAACAGAAACCACAGATTAAATTATTAAAGCAGCTTGATGACTTTCAACGTGTTCAAGGCTTACAAGTTATATTAAACTTCAATTAACAATTATATACCAAAGTTAAATGTTCGTGGTGATAAAAACGGGCTAGAGGGAGGGCTCAGAGGTGAAGAAAATGTTATTGCTTTTCCGGAGGACCAGACCAGGTGGCTCACAACTGCGAACTCCAGCTCCAGGGACATCTGATGCCTCCGGCCTCCAACAGCACTGTACTCACATCTATAAACCCCAAAGACACAACTTTAAAATGATTTTTTTAAAAAAATCTTTTAAAAAAAAAAGTCCTGAAAGGCAAATCTATAGATGGAATATAAATTAATTGTTGTCAGGAGCTGAGTAAAGAAAGACTAAGAGATGACTAATAAAAACGGTTTCTTTTTGAGTGATGAAAACATTCTCGAATTATGTAGTAGTAATAATGGTACCACCTTAGAAATAGACTTAAGAATCTCTGAATTATATAACATTATAAAGTGATAAAACTTACAGCATATGATTTATAACTCAATAAATGTAAGTTATATGTACTTTATAAATATTTATATGCCAATAAGATTTTATTAGTTAGTACTTTTCCTCAAAATACTAAGTAGTCAGTTATAGAGATGAAAAGAATATTAATATTGGAGTCATCAAAGATACTCATGATTAAATAAGACAAGAACTATCATGCCATCAAAGCATCAAAAGAATTCTCTACCCAATCAATTAAATTTATGAATAGCTTTAAAGATGACTTAAGAATGAAAAGACACGAACAGCAGGCAGACAGAAGACCTTGAGGGGCTGGAACTTCACTGTGAGATCCTGTCCCAAGCAAACACACCTTCCAAAACAACAATTATTCTAATATACATAAAATGAACTGATTGTTTAGCATTCTGGTTGAGCGATTTAACCTAACATGAATCAAAAAAAAAGGCCAATCTAAAGAACTGCCTTTGAACATTCCTTGTTGGAATAGATCAAAGCTGACCTCCACCATGAAACACTCACTCACCATAAATTCGTAGCGCAGCAGCCTGTAAGCTTTTCAGTAAGTCCTTATTTGCCTGTGTTGCCGCAGTATGAATGATATCAATCAGTTGTGTGGACAGCTCAGGGTTCCGGGAACCAAGGTGAGAGAGCTGCAACGGCAGGCCGGCCAGCCAACGGGACAGCACTCTGCTTCGGTATCTTACAAAGGCCAAGGAAGAACAGGACAAAATATTAATTAACAAACATGACAGGTATTACTTAAACCAAAACCAATCTTTTTTCTATTTAAATATAACAAAAGTAGTGACATCCAAATAACACATTTTCTTATTTCAGCATTTGAAAGCAGGTAGAACACTAGCGTCCCTTTTGTAGCAGGGACAGTTTACCCACTATATAAAGAAACTATATAATTTCTAAGTGAAAAGGGGTACCAGTGAGGTCTATGTGACTTGTTTATCCTGTGTTAGCTGCCATATAATATATGAGACAAATCAATGCATTTAGTATGTTTCCACCATACAAAAAGACATCAGCCTTGCATTATCTTAAGTCTGTTTAGATATGGGTGTAGGATTCTAGCACTATAAAGAGTTCTTGATGATTAAATTTTATATCGTTTCTTGAATACAACAAATAGACCTTAAAGACGTAATCAAACACAGACTACAAAACAACTCAGCAAGAGAATAGGGGAAAACAATAAATCTTTACCTCAATCTGAAAGACCTGAGTTCTTCTTTCTGATAGATTTTACTGAAAAATTTGATTAGCAAAGTCCTAACTGGAAGAAGCAGGCCCCTCTGTTGATAGAGCGCATATACTGCCTTAATGAGAACCTCTGTAGCCTCTGAGAACAGAAAGAAAACTGCATATGAACAGACACTCCTTCCACACAGTTCTTCTACTTTGTTCCTAGGCAAAACTGATGATTATCATATATAGCAACAGTGTGACATACAAAAGTCAAAGCAACCAGAGACTACATTCTCATTTTATTCAGAACAAATGGAGGATCACAAAAACCACGGTATTAGAAAAGTAAATGCAATAAAAACCAAATAGGAAAGCTCTGAATTGAATGGGGAAAAAAAATTAGTAACTCACTTTAAAAAACCTAACTTAATTTCAAGCTAGACATAAGAGAAGCATATCCAGGAAGGCAGACATCTGTACCAAGCTGCTTCAGAACGGCCCCACCCAAGAAAGAAGCACTTCCGGCCACAGTCCCAGTGCTCAAGCAGACTGCTTTATACTACTCAGACTTGCAATGGCTTGGATGTAAGCACAAAGTGATGGCAATCACCATTTATGGAGCTCCTCTCCTGCACACCTACCTCTGTCTGGCTGCATCTGTATTAGCCTCCACGAGACGCCAAGCAATCTGTTCAGCTGTTTACTGTTCAGCCTAACATCACCTTTAAGGGTCTCCGTCACAAATTTCCTTATTGTTTCTATCCAACTGGAATCATTCTGCAAAGTTGAGGCATTTGCCAGCGAGACCATGATATCAGACAGTGTTAAATTCAGTAAAAGATGATCTACATTATTGGAGAGAACCGTGCAATGCTTGATGCTAAAACAAAAAACATACATACAAATCTATAAACCACACCTGCTTGCAGACACTTCAATAGTCCTAACAATGGATAAAGGGTTTCCTTGTAGAATTTACAATTTCCAAGAAGACAGAGTACCAGGAAACTTAAGGACATAGTTCTGTAAATAAAACTATTCTATGGAATCAAGGTTATATTAAAAACAAACAAATCACAGCATCTATAGCTCTGGTCATTACTAAGTTACTATTACAGGAAGGGCAAATGGTGATACCTAGCACTATACTGGAATCTTAAGACTTTCTACAAGGCTTGATAAAACCTGAATTTTTAAAGCAAGTACTCGTATTTGGTGGAACATTACAGTAATACTGATTTACTTAACTTCAAACTAACCATCTGTTTTAGAAGAAGCACAAGGGCAGCATGGTCTACATAGTAAGCTCTAGACCAGCCACGGCTACATAGTGAGATCCTGTCTCCAAAATAAAGAAACATTAAAAATTTTACAAAAAAAATTCATCCAGGTAAACAATCATCCAATTTTATAATCCATATAAAATATTAAAATAGTTTCATTTCTTTTAGCCAAGTACACTCATACCTGCCAAAGTTTCAAAGTAATTACAATATACCTCTAAACAGAGTATTTTAATAAAAATAAAAGTTGCAACTTAGAATATATTCATCTCAGATTAGATAATATTAGAGGCTATTCTGTTTAGGAAAAACATTAGCCATATCATAACTATCTCAAAATAATCCAAATAAATAAAGGAAAGGACAGCCCTAGGTCAGGTTTAAGCACAGACATGTAGGGAATACAGACACAAGTGTAGAAATTAGGCCTGGTATTACTGAGCATCAAATGCAAGACTGGAAATGACAAACCTGAAAGGGGAAAATGGTACTAAATGACAAGTCAGTGGCTAAAGACATCAAAACAAATTCTGCAGGCAAAGAAGAAATATAGCTTACTTCTTTTAGACTACATGGGTACAAAAGGAAAACTAAGTGTTACAGGCTATTATCAAAGAAAAGGTTACCACCTTTAAACCCAGCACTCAGGAGGCAGAAACAGGCAGATCTCTGTGAGTTTGAGGCCGACAGAGCTAGTTCAAGACAAGCACCAAAGCTACACAGAGAAACCCTGCCTGGGGGCGGGGGTAGCGTTGATACTTGAACAATGCCAGGAATGACAAGAATAGGTGTTAGAATGGACTAGGAAGGCAGTTAGGAAAAATAAAAGTATCTGAATTTGAAATTTGTTTAAATATATGTATATGAGCTTGGAGACTGTGGAGGACTCGCGAATTTAAGCACTGGTGACTTGGCAGAGATGAAGAAAATGAAGACCCAGACTAAGGTCTTATTTTGGGTCTGTTGAACTGAAATTTGTCAGAAGCCCAGAAATGGTCACTGGACAATTCAAAACACAGGTCTGACACTAAAAGAAGCCTCGGAGTTCAAAAAGTATCCATTTAAATACTCCCAAGGAAGCTGAGAAAAAAAAATCATTTTTACCTTATATAGTCAATTCTCTACTAAAAACATGAAATTTCACTACTAGAAGAGAATGAAACCTTGAACACTTTCTATATCTTAAGTTTTTTTCTCACATGGCCTAATTAACTATCTAGAACAATGGTTCTCAACTTTCCTAATACTGAGACCTTTTAACACAATTCGTCATGTTGTGGTGATCTCCTCCCCAAAACCATGACATTATTTTTGTTGCTACTTCTTAACTATAATTTTGCTATTGTTAATCTGTGTTTTCCAATGGTCTTAGAAAGGGTCATTCAACCCTTAATTAGGGGGGGTCTTAAACCACTGATCTTGAAAGTCTTAATGGATACCTGCAATTTAGAGGCGTTAATTTTGTTTCTCCAGCTATTTACACACAAAGTCTTAAAACTAAAGCTACAAGAGCTGAGCATGGTGATGCACATCTTCAATCCCACACTTGGGAGGCAGGGGCAGGAGGATCTCTGATTTTAAAGCCTGCCTATAGAGTGAGTTCCAGGACAGTGAGAGAGAAACCCTTTCTTGAAAAGCCAGAAGAGGGGGAAAAACCTAACTATACAAACCATCAATCCTATACTGAAGCCAAGTCTCTAGTAAAACTTCAGTTTCCAAAAAAGATAGCTTAAGTAGTTAAGAGTCAAATTTCGCTGACAACTTTAAAGTGGGATGAAAGCTAGGCATGGTGGGTGCACACCTTTAATTCAACTGTAACGATGTTTTTAAATTATTACAATTGTTCAAAACTGATTAAAGGCATTTCAAGATTCACAATCAGCTAGACATGGTGGCACATGACTTTAATCACAGAACTTGAAAGGCAGAGGCAGGTAGATCTTTTGAGTTTGAGGCCAGCGCAGTCTACATACAGTTCCAGGCCAGCCAAAGCTACAGAGTAAGAACCTGTCTCAAAAACAGGAAAAGTAACAACAACCAAAAACAACAGACTCAAGAGCTCTGACTCATTAAGTCCACTGTCCCAGGGAGAATAAGCAAAAAATAAACTCCAAACCTACTGAAATATCAGTATAAAACTACAAAAAAATAAGTAAATAAATAAAAAGAAAAATTGCAAGAGTGTTAGGAAGAGAAGTAATCCTAGCACATCAAGAAAAAAGCAGGTGTACTGTCTGGTTTTATGTCAATTTGACAGAAGCTAAGAGTTACAGGGAGCAGAGGGAACCTCAACTGAGAAATGCTTCCATAAGACTGGACTGTATGCAAGCCTGTTAAGGTATTTTCTAAACTAGTGATCGATGTGGAAGAGCCCAGACCATTAAGGGTGGGGTCATCCCTGGGCTGATAGCCCTGGGTTCTGTCATGGAGGAGCAAAGCAGGTAAGCAACACCCATCCTTAGCCTCTGTATCAGATCTTACCTCCAAGTTCTGGCCTTGTTTGAGTTCCTCTCCTTTGGGGGATAGACTACAATGTTAAGTAGAAGACAAAAACAAAACAAAACAAAAACTTTTCTCCCTAACTTGATTTTGGTCATGGTGTTTAATCATAGCAATAGTAACCCTACCTAGGACAGCAGGAGAATCACTAGTTTAAGGCTATTATTAGCTACCTAAGAGTCCAGCCTTGGCTACATAAGACCATGTCTCAAAGAGAAACAAAACAAACAAAAGTAACATTTAAATTATGAGTCAACTCACAGATGACTTCCTAACACAGCAATGAAACCAGGAGACGGTGAAGTGTTACAGTGTGCACACATAAAGAAACCTAGAATCACACACTCTGCTGAAACCATTCTTCAGAAATGGAGAAATGGTTCAGAGGGTAAGAATATTTGCTGGGCAAGAACCCATGTATAAATCCGAGTATGTAATGTAACTGCCTGTAACCCCAGTATTGTGATTAAGATAGAGTCAAGACCACTGGGGCTTGCTGACCACCATCTACCTCCACATTCGTTTAGAGACCCTACCATGGCCTTAAGTATCTGCTTAAGATCTCTGAACATGTTCACGGCTAGAGTTAGACTTGGATTTGACAGACAATATCATAAAAATCAACCAAGTGAACCCATGAATTTGAGGAGAATATGGTAGAAAATAAGTAAGGTAGAGCATGACCTCTTCAACTATCTCAAGGTCACATACCTGCACACACAAGTATGTAGATATAGCATACACACACAACCTCAAAACAGAAATGGTACCCATAATGCGCACATGGAGGCCCAAGGTCAACATCAAGTGTCTTTCCTTGATGGCCCTCTAGTATGTTTTGCATTTTTTGTTTTTTATTTGATTATAGGGTGGATGTGTTGTCAGAATATAGATGCCACACTGATGGAAGTCAGGGGACAACCTGAAGGACTCTAGTCTCACCTACCGGTTAGGTCCCAGGGATCTAACTCAGGCAGCCAGGCAAGTACCTTTTCCCACTGAGCCATCTCTGTCTCGTCCCTATACCTTTCTTTTTTTGGCAGGATCTTTCACTGAACCTAAAACCTCATGGAATCAGCTTCAACTAGACCCTGACATACTTGCTTAGGATTTATAATCACATCATTAAAAAAGCAAAGAATGTACCCTAAAATACTTTTTCTCTACTACAATACCCCATTTATATTAAGAGGCAAATATTTGGGTGAATCCATGAAAAACTAATACAATCAATAACCTGATAAATTATGTTCAAAGTCCTTAAACCCTGCTCAAATAGCCTTAGTGTTTCTCCACCCCCTCTCTGCCTTTGATATATCTAAGAATGTTTGGACAGATCTTAAGTTCCCTTTCAAGTGTTTGCTCATTTGGGGCAATTACAACTTTACTATTCCAGCTTGTACTAACTTGTCAAGTTTTATTACATAACCTATTTTCACATACATCTGTTCTCATCTGAAGTAGAGACTTCAAATATTTTCTAGTCTTAATTATTTTTAAACTCCATCCTTTCTGATTTTCTTTAGGATAATACAAGTTTCATTGCGGGGGCCCACAGACATGAACCTGTTCCACCTTAACTAAAGGTCGGAGAGTTTGAGCTTATTCTTGTTCTTTGAAAGCTGTTGATTACAGGTGTGGCTACAAACAAGAGATCAGATCCTGACCTAGGGTATGGTTACTTGGTGTTTTGGACATTAAGATGGCCCATAGAGATGGAGCCGTTCCACCCTGACCAAAAGTCAGAGAATTCAAAGTATTCCTGCTCCTTCATTTTAAAATGGGAGTGGCTGCCTACACTGCATATCCTGCCCAAAACATCTGAATACTTAACTCAGGAAATAGTAACTTGATGTCTCAAGTATTGAAGCGATAACTGTTCTGATTGTCCTTTGTGTCATGTTAAAGCAGTCTTTGCCTTCTTCCCCCCTTTCTGTATTGGGGTATATAAGCGTATGGAAAGTAAACACAAGCGGATTCAGTATTCACTGGGTTGCCCTCCCGGTACTATCCTATGTCTCTTTATCTTTTTTGTATCTCTGTCCATCCTACCTAACACTTCTAATCCACATGCCCATACCCCGGAGGGTATGAACCTGTCAAGATTGGACCCCAACAGATGTTACCAATGTGTGGCTTTCAACATTTCATTATCGGTGTCCTGATGTACATATGAGAGCAAATAGATGGACTTAATAAGCTATCTGCTTCAGCAATTTTTATTCAATTCCTATTTATGAAACCTGACATGCCTATGGCAAAATCTATACAGACTTATAAAAACAGGGCAGATTGCTAGTCCTACAGCTTAAAGTGATTTGTTCAAGATAAGCCTTCCTCTGCTAGTTTTCATTTTCATAAAGATTCTGACACAAATGCCTCACAGTATTTAAAGTTGCAAGTTATGGTTATCCTTTAATAATTTTAGGATATAAAGCATTTTAAGCCCAGAGTAGAAAACAATTGCAATACCTTTTATTTGTCTCTTTCTTTCGTTGCTTGGTTATTTCTTTTAAGGCATATGGAAAATGGCTCATAAAATGATGTTTGAAATCAGTAAGATAATTCTTTCGAAGCCATGACTCCTATTGAAATAAAGGTTAAGATTAGAAAATACACAAGACAAAAACTAAAACTTAGGCAGAAATTGGCAATTTCAATACCTATTAAAGTCCCATTGTGAGACTGCTTCTGCTAATGCTGTAGTACATAAATAAAATTTTACATCAAACAGAGCATCCACTTTTTATTCACAATTAAATAAGTGAAGAATTCCCAATTTTAATCATTAACTTAATATTTCATAAGCATGTCCTCTACTTTATGCTCTTTACATAAGCTTATTCCCCCAGAAATTGTTTCTACTCTTTCATTAAGTTACATTTTCAAACTCATTATTATCTTCAGAGTACTCCCTGAACTCTGTGCTCCCTACCACCTGTTTCCATGTTTTTAACATCCTTCCTCACCGTCTTTACTGCCCCAGCAATGGGATTCTAAGTGCATGTGTCACAGTGTACAGCATTCACATGGGTGAGGATATAAAACCCAGATCACCGTACCTGAGCAGCAAGCACTTTATCAACTGAGCTCTTTCTCCAGTAAGAACAGTTTTTACTACATAACCCAGGTTGGTCTAGAATTTGAAATCTTCATGCCTTCATCTCTTGAATGCTGGTTGAGATGGCTAACTTTTAAGTCAACTTAACACAAGCTGTAGTGTTAAGGCAAGCTTGCAGGACACATTTAAATTCCTTTTGATGTCACTATGCAGATAAAATTTTATCCTTGCTTAGAATAGTTCTTTTTTACCAAATTACTAGTGTAATATAGCAAGGTGCTTTTATATATGTGACTATGCATATGAATGTACATATTATTCAAAAACAAATTCACAACTCCCCCTTAAATTTTGCTTTAATTACTTGTATGCGTGGGTGTCTGAGTGTGAATCTATATACACGTGCAGGTGCCCATGAGGTCGAAGGTGTTAAATTTCCTAAAGTTAGTTACAGGAATCTGGAGAGGAATTGAGACCCATCCAACATAGGCAAAAGGAACCAAACTAATGGCCTCAGCACTACATATTCAAAGAGTTAGAGAGATGGTTCAGTGGTTAAGAACCTGGATTTAATTCCCAGCACCCACGTGGGAGCTCACAACCACCTGGAACTTCAGTTACAGGGATCCAAAGCCCTCTCCACTTTTATGCAGGTATCAGGCACACCCAAGGTGAATCCATACCCATGGAGGCAAATGCTTATACACACAAAATAAAAACGAACATTAGAGAGGAAGCCAAGAGCAGTAATCATTTTTAGCCACTGAACCAACTCTCTGACCCTATTTATATCAATTTTATACAATATCTCAATTTAGTACTCTGATCTTCAACAGTCTATAGACTTAAAAACTTAATATTCCCATATAAATGAAATGCTACTAGATAGTCCTGTAATGATAAAAGCTATATAAAGCATATTATTTTAAATGTCCATTAAATTTCAAGACTGGAAACTAGCACAATTAGTGTATTTACAAAAGTATTTAAAGTGAAAAAATACTAGCTCATATTAAATATCATAATTTCTATTTTTCACAGTCTTTCAAATAAAAAACCATGACTTGGTGAGTTTCATCCTAATAAACCCATTTTAAGTAGAAAATACCTTAAATTGAAATGCATTTTAATAGAACTAATTAAGTAAGTTATCAAAACTTGGCCTAGTTTAGATTAAATATATTCAGTATACTTATATTAATACCCTATGGTTTAGCAAAGGCTGTCTTCCAGTGAAGTAGTAATGCCTCACAAAATGTATACAACAGCATAAATGTGCAGATAAGTTTCAATACCATTCTAAATCAAAAAATTTCAAGTCATATCACTTTAAATCAAGGATTGCTATAGATCCATTAAAATTACAAATACAGACTTTTCTAAGGTCTATACACTACTGTTCGCCCATACCACAAATTGCCATAATAACCAAGCTTTCCTTTCCCAGTGTAACACACTATACTCTTTTTTTATTTTATTGAGCTATACATTTTTCTCTGCTCACCTCCCTGCCTCTCCCCTCCCCATGCACTATACTCTTAACCTATTAGTTTGTTACTAACATGTACAGTGACTTGCTCATAGGACAAGTATAATCAATAAGATGCTATCCTAGTTGTAAAAGCAATTTTAAAACATCCCTGCAGATAGTGATGGACTAGCAATAACAGAACAAGCCCTTTAAGCACATCTTAGCACAAATATATAATGCTTTTCAAAAACTCTATCCCTAGTTTTACCTTACTCAGCAGAAAGGCTCATCCTAATCTTTAGCTCAAAATAAAAAGACTAAAATGAACACAAAAGACATGCCTCCTCAGTGTTGCACATATACAGGACAACTTTAAAAGGCATTCCTACGTGTCTAGCCAAGTCTCTGCAAGAGCTCTTCTGTACAAGAGATGCCTCATGCTTTAACGCAGCGCCTGTGAGGACTAGCATGGTAACTTAGCAAACTTCATCTCCCAGCGCTGTCCCCCTTACCAGCACTACAGACACACAGCATACTCCATTACCATCACCGTGACTTTGGTGCAGTCTTCCACTGCTGCATTTGACAACACAACCAAAGCACTTAAATAACACTTAAGCAACTTTTCAATCCCATAAGAAATATTTGAAATGTTAATTAATTTGCCATAAGCAACAATGGTTTTGTTTTTATTTTTTTCAGAGACAAGAGTCTCACTATGTAGTCCTAGCAGGCCTGAACCTCACCATATGGACCAGGTGACCTCAAACTCAAAGAAAGATCTGCCTCCCACTACCTTCCTATCTGGTCTATGAGCAAGACATTTTAATATTACTGTGAAATCATTGCTAATAAAACCAAATACAAATGAGAAGATTGTTACACATTTCACTGAAAAAATTAATTATATCCAGCTAATAACCTCAAAAAATTTGTTATACACTCAATGAAAAATATTGAAATCTAACTAAGAACTTCAAAGAATATTTTAATTTGTACTTTTATGCAAAAAAAGGAAGCAAGTTTACAATTAAACTGTGGGTAGTCTTTGGAGAGCCCATATACAATCTGTAATAAGCTGATTTCTAATCTCAACTAAGATAAAAGGCATTACTGATGAAATAATAAAGAACTCATTAGTTCTCACCAATGTATGGGTTTCATCCTGCTGCTTTGAGAGTTTCCACAGCAGGGAAATGACATTCAGGACTTGCTGCATAACCTGTAGAGGCTCTCGCTCTACACCATTTCCAACAGAAGCAGCTAGCTGTGGAGGTGAAGCTTCAACCCAGCACTCAATTAACAATGGGATTATTATCTCAATGAATCCTTTCAGACTTTCAGTGGATGGCAGCTCGTCATCCATAGCACCTACAGCTCCCACGTACCTAAAAGGAAAAGGTTAAGAATGAAAACAGTTAATGATTTCATGTGTTGTCCACTGCTTAATTTAAATATAAAATACAGTAAAATGAAGCACCATTAGCTATCAATTACATTGATCAAAACTAAGAAAAACAAAATACTAAATAGCAAAGCCATCAGCCAATATCAAGTTTTACTTCTAATCAGGCTTTGGCTTCAAATGAAAACATACGTTTAAATGACTCCTGATACTGGGAGTCATCTAATAACTCATCATAAATAACTACACGAAAATTGTGAGAGACAAGGATTATGTCTTCCCACCATTAGCCATTAATGGTCAGTAGTTAAAATTTAATATAGGAAAACTGAGTGTGGACATAACTGAAATCCTTACCGTAGCCTGAACTGTGAACTGACATTTGGCTGTGAACCCCCATTTTCATAAACCTGGATCTGTTGCTGGTCGCTGGCATGATCCTTCCAGTTGATAAAAATGGAGTTGCTAGAGGCATGGGGAGTTTCTTTTTGTTCCTGAAGTCCTTCACTTTCTCTCAACCTACTGGATCCATCTGCCAAGGCCTGAAGGAATTTACTGAGTCTCACTAAGACTTTCAGCCTCCATTGCTGAGAAGTGACTCTCCGATTAGGATTTACAGAAAGTATCCAGGACTGGGATCTGTCTCTATTTACCAGTCCTTTGGACAGCTGCTGATGAGAAATGAGTTCTACAAAATTCTTAAGCAATATACTGCTACGGCCAGTAATGAGAGCTGGGTAATGTTCCAGCAGAATGTCCAAAACTTTTAAAGAGTCCTCCTGAATTCCTTCAGTAATGTGAGTCATGGCACTAGAGAGATGGGCACTTACCAAAGGAAAAAATGGAGAAATTTGTTCAGTTCGTATTTTGGGGGCCAGGAATTGAAGAAGCTGAACTGCTGCTAAGCGTACATTAGCATCTCTATCTGTAAACACAGCAGTCACTTCACTGACTATGTTTGAAAGGTGTGCATCAATTATAAATGGGTACTGAGACAAAAGATCTTTGAGTCCAAGAAGAGCACTGTGTTTAACACCAGGATTATAGTGATGCATCTGAGACAGCAAATCCTAGGAAGAAAAGGCAGATCTTAGGTGTAGACATTACTAGGCACTGCTTTCATGGAAACACATCAACTAACACTAGCCAAGCTGAATTCCCTGTGCAAAGTATCAGTATGTATTTTTAAATGTTGTTTAGCTTTTATTAAGACCAGAAACACTCAACATTTACTGCCAACCTACTAGGTTCCAAACATTCTATTTATCCTTTCCAAACTTAACAAAATCTTCCTGCACCATTTCACAGGCTGTGTTTTATTCAGAGGATAATACCTGGTAATTTTATTCTCCCAAGACATCCCTCATAATACATATATAGATAATTCCAAAATCTTATGAAATCTGAAGCACAGCACCGTTCTGGTGCCACACACTCCACAAAAGGGACACTTACTCTTTATTAAAAACTAGGTAATGAGCTACCTACTACGATTAGTTCAAAAACAACTACCCAAAAGATCCTACCTTAAGGTCAGCTGTAAGAATAGGAAAACCATCCATCAAGAACTTAACAAAAATAAGAACTACTTCCAGGTGACATATAACCAAAAAAAAAAAAAAAAAGAGTTTACCATGGGGCAATCACTACAGATTTAGTTTAGCAAAACTTTCTGAAGTAGGAAAGACACAATTGCAAGGTCAGACACTGGCTTTTGGAGCCTGTCCTGGAAGTAGCTCTTGTAGACCAGGCTGGTCTCGAACTTACAGAGATCCGCCTGCCTCTGCCTCCAGAGGGCTGGGATTAAAGGCGTGTGCCACCACCGCCCGGCGAGATTAAATTTTTTTACAAAAGAAAAATAACATTCTACATGATGCAAAAGAAAGAACAATTTTCATATTACCAAAGGGGGAGGGCGGTTTACAATTTACCTTTATGTTAAGTTTTCTATTGTTGGTCGGAAGTGTTCTGTCCTCTTTAAGTTGTTCAGGCAAATGTATTGCCTTTGTCTTAAAGTTTGTGGGTGTAGCATTTTCTAGCTTAGGCTTCTTTTTCCCAACTTTGAGCTTTACTTTCTGAAAATCATCTAGTCGTTTCCTTTTTTTGGTCATTCTTGAATGCTGTCAGAAGAATGGAAAGAAGGGATTAAACAAGGATAAGTGGTAAAAGAATAAAAACATTTTAACACCTCAAACATCACCATAAATCATGGCCACGAATAAAGATGCCAAAGAATCAAAATGTACAAAGGACAAAATGACTAAAACATGCAAAAATCAGTTTTGTATAGAAAGGTTAAAACTGAGTTATTAACCAAAGAGAAGAACCTTGTTAAAGAACTTTCGCAAGGTTTTCAGAGCTGTATAAATTGCCGAAGTGCTGAACAGAAACCTAAACTGGTTTCTCTGCTGGAATGCAACACAGTATATATCTGTTAGGTAACAGATAAAAAAATTACTTAATGCAGTAATTAGGAAGTCTCATGGATCAAAAGCTGGATACTACAAACAAACAAAAAACAGAACCCTGATTGGCAAGAAGGAGGAATGAGCATCCTATGAGCAATGGCAGCCAGGGAAAGGTAAAGAGCAGGGAATAAGTCTGTTAAGGACAGAAGGAAGGCACAAGCACTGTGAACCTCAGGCAAAATTCAGGCTAGTCCTCAACAAAAGACAGTACCTACCCTCTGCTCCACCCTTAACACTATAAAAGGAAATGGAATGTAAAAGGAATAAGGAAAATACTAGCTAGGCCACTGGTGTAATAACTCAGGCATAAGCAGATCACGTTGCACCATTTTCCTTCCTCTCCAAACCTTCAACTTCCATTCCAATTTTGTTTACCAGCTCTTTGATCTACATGCTTCCTTATCCATTCCTAAGTCACTAGCTTTTAAAAGTCCTTATTTCTCCCTTAGACTACTCAACAGTTTTCTCACTGGTAAGTGTTTGTCTCTAGTGCCTCCTCTTTGACCCTCTGACCATGGTCACCAGACAGCTTTCTAAACACAGATGTGACAAGAGGGAGCTTTCGATTGTTCTTATTCTTTATAAATGGTACACTTCTTACCATGACATGGTAGGCACTAACATGGTTCCAACAACCCTCTCTGGCTTTATCTTCCCCATAAATGAACTTCAAATAAAAAATAATAACTACTTGCATCTGGAACCAGATCAGCTCTTCTTGAAGCTTTTCACATGCTTCAAAAATAATGAATTCTGTCTTCCACTATGCACGTAGTTGAGCACCTCTGCAATAAATAAAACTACTTCTGGTCTAACATAATTACTTCATGTCATAAAGTCATGATGCTACACATAGAGGTAAAAATAAATGAATGAAAGCTTTTAGTGCTTAAAAAAAAAAAGGAATGAATGAATTCAGCTATGACATATTCAAATTCACTGATGTGGGCTTTCACTACGTTAAGGCCCATTAAGCAGAAGTTGCCTACAGAGGTTAGGAGCTGATTTGAAAGGGAGCACAGTGCACGTATGCACCTGTGCCACGTTAGACTGAGGCAGGAAGATTGCTTGAGCTTAGGAACTTGAAGAGCCTTAGCAAAAGCAAAATCTCATCTCATTTTTTGAATCAGTATGACTCTTATCCAAACTGGCATCTCTTGGTGTGCCCCACTGTGTCTATAAAGCAACATACAGTTCGTATCAAACACATTAAATAAGCAAATGCCTTGTTTATGCTTACCACCCTCAGAATTGTAATCACGACAGTTAAAATACATACGGTTCAAGAACATGCATGTGTTGCATGTGTTAGTCTCTGGAAAAACATGCACCAGACATTCAAGCCTCACAAACCGAGAAGGCACCAGCATTCACTAGCCACTTTTAATACAAAGCTGACTTTTATCTATTAAGCAAGCACAGGCTGTAAGCTCTTCTTACAATTTTATCAGTTGGGTTTCCAGAGATCAAGGTAAACGGTACACAACGCAGAGAAAAACCGACCCTGAGATATCACACATCATCCTCTGGGCACTCTTTCACATGGGATGTGTCTCTCTACGTCACGCCTCACTCTGAATAAAGATGTCAAATTATGCCACATTATCCCTCACTTTAAACTCGATTTAGTGTATCTGCTAGGAAAACTATGAGGGCTAACAGCTCTTCGCTGACTTGTAAATCTCTACAAATATTTACAAAGCCACACAGGCAAAGTTTTTTCTACTAGGAACTTTTACAGCTCCAGCAGGAGCAGCTATTCTTCTCATTGAAAGATTTTCATAGCACAGGAAATCAAATAGCACAAGGCTAGAACACTTTCACAGCAGCGAGTGCAAGGAAGCAACTCCGGCCTCGGGGCATGGGCTCTTCAGGATCACCTTTTGTAGTAAGCTCCAACTGCCTAGAAACTCGAGCACATACTCTGACTTCAGCAGGTCAGTCTGGGAGCTAACCTGGGCGGAGGAAGATTGCAACTTAAGCAAACTCGAGGGAGTTTGCCCTGCGGCCCCCTCACTATCTTTCCTCATTTCCAACTCCTCCCGCCATCCAAAGGAAGGGGAAGAAAAAACCCAAGGGGAAAGCAAGCACGCAGCAGTTGGCCCATGGTTTCTTTCCTCTCCAATCCCTGCCTCAAGAGCTCCTTCCAATTCCGGGGGCCAGAAATCCAGGGTCCCGACATGGTGGCGGAGAGGAGCGCAACGATTAGATCCGCCCCCTCCAGCTTTCGAGCTTGCACACCAAAAACGAAAACCCTGTTTCTATTCTTTTATCTTTTTTTGTTCCCAAAGGAAACCAAGGTTCCTGCACCGCAGAGAACGTCGAATGAAATCTCTCGCCCGAGCCCCACACGCCGGCCTAACACTTGCCGGGCCCCGAGCCGGCCCACGGCCGCTCGAAATGCTCCGGAAGCCTCTGGCCCGGCTCACACGGTCGTGGGGGACAGAGGGGACCCTGGCCACCCGCCCCGCCGCCTCGGTCGCCTCCGTCCACCCCACCGCCTGGGCCGCGCCGGGAGGGCCGGGCAGGACCGGCGGATGCCACTGACCTGAAAGCCCGGACCGAGCCGGACCTCGGAGACAAGGCGGAGAGAGCGCGAGCACCGAGCCCCACAGGACCACGCGCGCACCACCGGCCGCAGGCTTTTCGCTCGTTCCCCGAGCGTGTTTTCAAATCGCCTCGTCCTCACGCGGCCGCGTCTCCTTCCGCCGCCCGGAAGTAGGGCTCCCCCTGCCTCGCCGCGCTCACGTGATCTCGGACTGCAGCCGCGCGCAGCCGGAGGGCGGGTCCAGATTAGCACGCCACGCCCCCTCGAAGAGGTGCTGCGCAGGAAGCGTGGGGCTTGAGCAAGTTCACTAAGGGCTTCTTTCAGTATCTCCCTCCCCGCTCCCGGTTGGAAGGTGTTGGCTTCAGTTCTTTAGAACTGGAGCTACATCCAGAGAAAAGTATAAACTGAACATAATTGAGGAAGGAAAATTCCGGACAAAAAAGATAACGTTTCTGGGAAGGATAACCTGGGCTAAAGCAGAGTCGATAAATGCTTAGAAGGTTACAAACTATACATAGCAGAGGAGTTCTGGAAACCTTAGTACAGGATTTTTCCTGATACAACATTTTCAGCAACAATTAACTACTACTTACTTAAAGTAGGTGGACTTAGAGAATTTGAAACATTAAAAAGCCTACAGAGAAAGAACCTTTGAAAACAAGACTCCCCAAAGACAGACTTAGTCGTGTGTAAGAAAAAAACATACAGATAGGGAGTGTCAGCCTCGATTCAAGTAGATCTTATCTGCTTCCTATAAATAAGACCTGCTAAAACTTAGACTTTATATTGAACCTCAATATTCTAGGTAGGGATAAAGTAGTAATAGCTGAATTTAGGAGACCCAAGCTCCGGAATTAAGACCATGCCTACTCTGTGATAATTGATAAAGAATAAACGTCAAGGTCCTGGAGAGATGGCCTAAAGGTTAAGAGCACTGGCTGCTCTTCCTGAGGACTGGGGTTCAGTTCCCAGCACCCACAAGGCAGCTCACAACTATCTGTAACTCCAGTTCCGGGGCTTCTAACACCCTCGCATAGACATACATACTGGCAAAACACCAACAAACATAAAATAAAAATAAATTATATTTAAAAATAAAGAAAAATTAGAAAAGAATAAAGCCCACTACCGCCACGGTCTGCCATGGAAGTCACTGACATTATATGGTATGAAAACTATAAAACCAGAAAAAAGGCAGAAAGGCTTGTTCCCATCTAGACACATCCCCTGAACTCGGGGATGCTGCCAGCTTATTCAGAGTGTCCTTGAACTTCTCAGTATATAGCTATCTCAAGATCAACATTGTTCAAAACCCAGCTCCAGACATCCCTCCTGAAATCCTTTCCTACAGCCTCTTCACCTCAAATAGCAACCTCATTCTTCCCGTTACCCATGCCAAAACCTATATGGTTTGGTGCTGTCTTCTATCACCTACCACATCTGGCTTCTGATCCATGAGGAGAGCCTGTTCACTTTGCCTGATCAGGGCAAAGAGCCAGGAACACAATTCTCTACCGTCTTTGACTGTCATACCCCATACAGTCATGCACTTGCAGAACAGCTCTGAGCTTATTTTGAAATATAAGGCAATGTTTACTGGGGATGATGAAACACCACAAGTAGGCATTTATTAGACACAGGGAGAAAAAGGACCCTCTGCAAAAGCGAAAACCTGTCTCTTTCTGGAGCACTGGTGGCTCTGGAGCTTCTCAAGAGTTTAGTGTTGGTCAGTTTGAAGAAAGCTAGGATGGTTGGTTGACTGATGCAGGACTGCTGTGTGACATGTCCTGAGCAGGCCTTGAACCTGTTAAGCCAGGCCATCAGAAGACAAAAACCTACAAGGCCTCTGCTTTAAGCTGCCAGACTTTGGTCTCAAATGAAGGAGATGAGGGAGAATCTGACCATTTTGGAAATTTGCCACCTTTATTACCACACAATAGTCCCTCTGCCTATCTGTCTACCTACCGGGGACTCTGCCTAACTCCTGGGCTCTCATAAGAACACCACCAATCACATAGGATTGAACACGTCCTAATGATCTCAACTTGATCATCCCTTGTGAAGATGTCATTTTCTTTTTTTTTTTGTTTTTTTGTTTTTTTGTTTTTCGAGACAGGGTTTCTCTGTAGCTTTGGAGCCTGTCCTGGAACTAGCTCTTGTAGACCAGGCTGGTCTCGAACTCACAGAGATCCGCCTATCTCTGCCTCCCAAGTGCTGGGATTAAAGGCGTGCGCCACCACCGCCCGGCTGAAGATGTCATTTTCAAATCAACTCACCTGAGGGAACTGGGAGTTAGAATGTCAAAATATCCTTCAAAGGGACAGGATTCAATCTGTATAGTCATCAAGACCTGTATAATACTTTTCTACAATATCTGAAAGGCTTTCTTTTCCTTTTTGACTATGTTCAAAAGTATAATAAATTCCTACTTTAACGAATTACTTTTTGTACAGTTGAATTGCTCATCATTAAACTAGTGCAAACAGAAACAAACAAATAGGTACTCAAAATGTCAAAAACAGAGGAAAGGAACAACAATAGGAAGTAGCTACTTCCCATAGAGCAAGGGCAACAAAGGGACAGAGTAGGAAATGATAAAATATGTTTGAAAATAGGGTCCACTGGGATAGACATAAGACTTCCAGAGACGTGGGCATGCTGGAGTTCTCGCAACTGGCTACTATCACTAAGGTGGTTTAGCGATCCTCCTCCAGAAGAGGTAGAAAATCTGTAAGGGCAGCTTTTGTAACATGTGGGTCTGCTCATTGGGGTTTCTGTCCCACCCAGTACCCCACAGCTGGCAAGCCCCAAAGAAAATCACACAGAGGTCTCCATAGATTATGAACTGATTGGCCCATTAGCTCAGGCTTCTTACTAGCTCTTATAACTTATATTAACCCATGGTTCTTACCTATGTTAGCCACATGGCTTGGTACCTTTCTCAGCGGGGCAGCTCACATCCTGCTTCTTCGGTAGACTGGGCAGGAGTGGGGGAAGAGCTTCCTTCTTCCCAGCC